>OX638371.1:86481497-87081497 GCA_951812925.1 Calliopum simillimum | reverse complement strand
AAAATTTCGAATGCGATGGAAATAAATACGGCTGAAGGCGCCCCATCTACGACTCAGGTTACACGCCTCGACACTGTTGGTGCAGTTTGCGTAGATGCAGCGGGCAACTCTGCAGCAGGCTGTAGCTCAGGTGGCCTTCTGCTTAAATTGTCAGGACGCGTTGGACAGGCCGCAACATATGGCGCTGGCTGCTGGGCAACTGACACTGAAGATTTATCGGTGGCTACTTGCACAACTGGAAATGGGGAATATTTAATGAGAACACTTCTTGCGAAGGAGATATGCACAGATTTGTTTGCGACAGATTGTGCCGTTACAAGCTTACATAAAACATTTAAAACTAAATTTTTAGAATCTCCATTTCTTCCTGTGGATCAAGAATTGTACGGTGGTTCACTTGCATTATTGTATTATCCGAAGGGCTCTTATGGAGAAGTACTTTGGAGTCATACAACAAAATCGTTTTGCGTTGGGTATATGTCGACTCAACAAAAGACGCCAAAGGTTTGTTTATGTAACAATATATCGATTGCTCCAACTTATAAATTGGTAACTCGAAAATCGTAGTTTCTCAATATGATACTTTTTATATTGTTTCCTTTAAAAAAAGAAAATCAAAAACTAGAACTGAATTTTCACTGCTAAAAATTATAGGCGCAAAAAGATTAGAGTAATTTAGGGTAATGTGGTTACCTTTTTCTTTTTTACCAATTTCTACCGAAGTAATGGCTTGGTCAATTTATTTGTATTAGTTATTCTATTGTTTTCACTATTTGATAATTTGTATACTAAAATATTAACATTTTCAAGCGTGAGGCCAGTTAAATTGAAAGTACCTAAAAATAGCTGAAAAAGAAAAGTGTCGGGTAATGTGGCTCACCCTGCCCATTTCCTAAAGAAGTACCGTTATTCGCAAATTTTGTTGACTAAAAGTCGAGTAGTAATTTTTAAGATTATATTTGCTATGAAATAGCTTTATATTCTTATTAAATAATATTTTCTGGTAAGATAAACCAAATTCATATTAACATGTGAATAAGTAAGAAGGGTTATCGAATCATACGTAAAATAGTACTCCACATTACTCAAACTCGGGTATCCTACACATGCAATTAGCTTTTTAAGGTGTAATAGTAGTCAAAGTTGATATACGGTATATAATATGGGGTAGTCCACATTACCCGAATATATCACGTTTTTGAAATAATCATTGATTATATAAAAGAAATGTAAAATCAGGCTTGCTAATGCATTTTTTCGTTGAATAATAGATCCACAATTGCAATAGAGTTATTTGAATTTTAGAAAACTGAGTTTTGAGGAAGTAACTTAGTTATTCACCAAGTACTACAAATAAGTCAACTTGACCTCACAGCATATGCTAAGAATTTCACACGAATAATTAGCATTATAGAAAAGCCAAAGAGCGTAAAGAATATGTTTTTCGCTTTTTATTGTGCACAAATAACCAGAATTGTTGTGCAGTCTTTAATATGAGAAATAAAAGGGTGCACCACATTACCCGCATAGTCCACATTACCCTAAATTACTCTATTCAAATTATAATTTGGATAAGGTTATAGCTCAAGTTACCAAATTACCTTCTATGACATTCAATATTTTGGTTGTATGTATAATTAAATACTTTGTACCTTGAGTAACAAACTATATTTTTTATTTTTGTTCCGTGCATATGTTACGAACTTTCCACGTTTTTGCTGGGAACTTTACAAATAGTTCCCAATCCCTCCAATTTCAAGCCATACGTACCAAAAAGATGGAGTAAAATACATAGATTCTGAAAAGATTTGTAGGTATAATTTATCTCTTTTTTGGCGAGTGGGGAGTTTTAGATCTTTTCAATTGCTGACTATATCAATAATTTTGTCTTGAACTTTTGAATTTTTTTGCTTTTTCGTTTTTTTTGGACATAACATAAATGTATCACCAATTACCATTTTAAATTTATTTCATCTAGTATTGTTCTCTGTTAATGACTGACTATTTAGTTCAAATAAAAATTATAGTTTACTTACGCTAATTATTTTAACATACTCTTTTTACTTACAGTTTGTTTACTCTCCACTGCCGACTTATAGCATATCTGGCAAGTCTTGTGTAGTTAATGGACATCATTTCAACTTACGAATTTAGTGTTAAGATCATAATGCTTATGAATCGTATTTGTGTTTATGTACTAACAAAAAGAATAACAAAAACTATCTTCAAATTTTGAAGAAAATCCAAATTCAGTATGATACACATTTTAAGTAAAATTAGAATCATGCATTTTTTAATTATGAGTATTTTTTAGTGATATTGTTTAATGCAATTAATAAATTAAATATCTAATAAAAACAGTAATAATCCTATTTTCGCCGACTAATACTGTGTATGTGTAGACAAATGCTGCCTTGGCATTTACATATATAGTATTTGCTTTTATTATATTCTTCGACATTATTGAATATAAATCTCTTTTTCATAATCTTTGAGAACGACCTTTAGCATATTGGAAAACACTTGTCAGTCATAATTAAAGTTCAAGATAGTGCGATATTTTGTTCAGTGAGAAGAGGTTGCTCAAACATAACCACTGGCCTCCAGGTTCTACAAATAATGTTGATTTGTATTTACGAAAAAGTATCCGTTTAGGATAGAATCGAATTTTTTGACGTTTTGGAGTTTTTTCAGAATATTTCCTAAACAGTTACTTGTTCGTTAATACAAATCAATATTATTTGTCGAACCTGTAATTCTCCACAATAGAGATTTTCGTACTTTTTAAAGTTCGAATCACCGTTTTCATCAAAGAGCCTCCTAAATGAAAAGTAATTTAAATCGCACGGATTTTGGATCAGGCCTACCTTATTTTCAAATGTCTCGTAGACACTTCTTTTTACAGCTCACGGAGTCCCAATTTTTTCTTTTGTTGCCATGGACCCCATGTAAATTGTTTTGGACCTCTAAAAGTCAATGTTATAGTAAAATTTAATATTTGTGCTACTTAGGAACTGCACAATAAAAAGAAAGGCATTTTTGCATTATATGTATATAGTCATATATATTTTTGTATTATTTATATTTATTTATTCTTATATCCTTGTGAATATAAATGCTTTGTTGCTTAAAAATTGATATAAATGTGTGTAATGAAATTAATTATAGCGTTGAATGTAAGTTGCAATTTAATAAATATTTTACAAAAAAAAAATATGATGAAAATCTTTGAGTAATACTTTTTTTAATTCGATTCAATTAGAGAAAAAAAATTATTCGAGACAACAAAAAATAATACAGCTTAAGTCCTAATTTTAGTTAATGCTGCTCTATTAGAGTATAGTAGTGTCATTTATAGTCGTATTAACCAACATAAAAATTATAGCATTTTGACTGAAATAATTTAGTCATATTTTCGTCCTTTATGCACACAAGTCAAATAGTTTCTTACAAAAAAAAAGTGAAACACAAAGGAAAAATATACGTAGCATATTGTATACAGTTACTAAGGAAATTTGTGATGAATACTTATAATAATCTCTTGTTCTTAAGGCAAATTAATGTAGCAGGTTGTGCATTGTGAAAAGTTACATATGTAAGGCAATTAAAAAATTATTCAGCAGCGTATACTGCTGAAATACTGAGTTTTCTGTAGTGTCTCAAAGCAGACTCGTTAGCTTTAAAGTAATGCGCACTTAAACGCAGCCATACTCATACCAAATACTATTACTTTTATCTTCTGTACGTTGCTTTCGCAGCATTTTATCATCTCCACTTAAAGAATTTGCTGTGGAAGCCATTTCACGATTACTACTTATTGATGCATCATTGACGTTTTGTTCGTTTACACCTGGCATCACAGCCGCTGCATTGGAGTTTCCAGCGATCATTGTGTTAATACGATTGTACATTAAAAAAGTGGATGGATTCTCTTGTTTTTGTTGAGGACCGTTTGTAGGAGTTTGTGGTTCAGCCGAATGTAACCCACCAGCGGAATCACTAGCAGCCGATGTACTTATACCTGTCGAGGGCAGTTCTGTGTTCTGATTATTTGTGTCAGGTATTTTCTGACTTTCATCAATAAGGTACACAGTCCGTCGACTACCAGCAGTTCCCAATGTAAGGCTACTACCAGTTACATCAGGAGCTTCCAACCTGCTTTTGGGAAAAAATATGTACATTTTATGTATGTATATTTAAAAAATATATGAATATTCATATAAAGCAAACTTTTGGCTCTCGGAAATATCGCCATAGGAAATAACATCAGAACATTTTTTGGAAATAAAACCAGAAATTTCTGCTCTTAATTTTTTGGAAAAAAAGCCGAAATTAAACTAGGAAATAACGCTAAGATTTTTGGAAATAATGCCATAGTAATAAAAGTCCTAGGAAATAACGCCAGAAAAATCTCCATATAAAATTTTGGCATTATTTCATTTCTGTTTTGGAAATAAAACGCAAAACTTTTCTGGCGTTTTTTTCCAAAATATGATGGCTTTATTTTCGAAAGTTATGTGGTTTACAAAGAAAAATTTACGCCATAGGAAATAACACCAGAAAATTTTTCGGAAATAAAGCCATAAATTTTAACTAGGAAATAAATTTTTGGATTTATTTCCAAAACAAAATGAAAATAACGCAAGAATTTTTTATGGCTTTATTTTCGAAATAATTTTTTCGCTTTATTTTCCATGGCGATATTTCTAATGGCATTATTTCCAAAATTCCTATTTTATATTAGGCTTTATTTCCAAAAATTACTGTAAGAAAATTTCTGGCTTTATTTTCCACAAGATTTTCTGTCGGTATTTCCTTTTGTAAGCCACAAAACTTTTGGAAATAAAGCCATCATTTTTGGAAAATAAGTCTGAAAAGTTTTTGGCTTTATTTTCAAACCGAAATGAAAATAACGTCAGAACTTTTGTATGAAGATTTTTCCGGTTTAATTTCCAAAAAAAAAGTTGCTGGCGTTATTTTCTATAAAGTTATTTCCGGGAGCCCAAACTATTATTATACGTTCATTGATATTTTAATAAAGTTTTTCTTCAAAGATTAGTCTTTTTTTTAATTTTATTTAAAATATCCATAACTAACCGCAAAACCGGAAACAATGCCCACGGAATGCTAATGCAAGTATAGACGCTAGTTTATGTTTCGAAAATGAAAAAAGGCCATCATAAAAATAGCGCCCAAAATATACACGATACAGCACTTACATTTTTATTTATATTTTGGGATTCAAGTGGTTATTTTTTGTGGGCATTAATCCTTAATCATTAGATTAACGATCAATGATCAAAAAATACCAAAACTACAAACAAACACATTAAACTTTTAATTCTTAAACGTCAACACCACATCCATCACCAACTACCATCTATACTATTTATATGAAATTGCTTATATGAAAACCCTGTGTAACGCTGTTTTGCAAAGCATCCTGAACCGATTTCAATATTTTTCTTGTAAATGTTGATGAGAGCAAAAATTAAAGTGATTTTATCAGTGATGCCACCCCAATATCTTCAATATTTTTGGACTTTTACCGATGTTTTTCAATATTTTTCGATACATTTAGACTTTTTCGATACACTTGGACTTAGACCGAAACTTTTGGCTTTTTTTCGATATATTGGATGTTTTCCAATACTTATACCGATTTAAGTATGTTTTTCGACATTTTTGGATCTTTACCGATATTTTAGATGTTTTTCAATTTTTTGCATTTCCGAAAACGGAGCATTTGCAATCGTCAATTATTTGAGAATGGAAATTTTCCTTGAATTCTAAGAAAGAATATACAATCAAGAAGTGCCCAAAATTTGGGCTTCATTTCTTTTTTTTTTTTTTTTTTGGGCGTTATTTCGTTTTTTTTTTTTTGGCGCTATTTCGAAATAATGTCCAAGAACAACAAAATAACGCCCACAAAATAAAAATCGTAATCAAACTATCGGATTAATGGTTTTAAAAAATATTGGTGTATTATGAAAGGTATTTGCAAGGATCTTACACTTGAATTTTATCTTAATGTTTTAGGTGCCCTGAGTTTGACATAAACCACGATAACATTCTGAGATATCTTTTTTCTATAACTCGTCGGCTGAGTATTGTTTGCTGTATACGCCACAGTGTCGACAAGTTATTTGCTTCAGCTTTTATAGCGAAGTGGCGTATGCGTCAAAATAAAACTCAGCCGAAGACTTATAGAGCGAAGAAGTGAATCACATTCTTCTAAAGGCTATGAATGCTTGTAATGTTGCTTATTTAACTATATCTTTCGACTTATTCAATCGATACCTTAATATAGTTTTTCTTATATTGAAGCAAAGATATCACAGAATATAATCGTGATAAAGATCAAACTCAGGGAACCTAAAACATTAAGATAAAATTCAAGTACAAAATCCTTGCTAACAGAATTGTATTAATGATAATTTTTAGTGCATAGATTTTTTTTTTTAAATCAGGATTTTGAAATTCCCACGCGACGAAAGATTACATACAAATATATACACAATTTTTTTTTTATCGTCAATGAAAATCTTAATGAAACTTAACTCAAAAATACTAACCATACGAATAAATCATACACTTAAATATTTAAAATACATACGATTAAAGTTAAATATTTATTTATTACCCGTGCACGCTATTTCTACGAGAGTTGCTAAGATCCGTACTTTTATGAGACTGCAAACTACTTCGCACCACACCGCCACGCGAAATTGTACTATCGTTTAAATCACTTTAAAATGTAAAAGTACTTTAATTTATATATCATATGTGTGTAAGTGAATAAGAATAAATGCATATATATGTACCATAAAGTTAAATGTGCAAATTATGATTTTTACGTTATACAAAACAAAAATTTTATTAAACTTACCGCTGTAGACTTTGACGCATAGGAATATTGCGCTGCAATAAATGTGTATCTGATGCTATCGAGATGGGTTCTTCAGCGCTGTTATCTGAGTCATTACCGCCAGACTCTGAACCAATCGCAAATTGTGGTTGAGTTAAACGGGAATCGTCAATCCAAGAACGTCGGTTCTATAGAAGCAATTTTATAATTAAAAAATAAATCAAAACAAACTTTTCATAAAAGCATACTCTGCTGGGAACTTTATTCATTAAATCCGAACTAGCTTTTTTAACTCTGCGCACCAGACTGCTTGCAAACGGTTTTCTAAAAATAAAACCAAACAAACTAGAGAACTTTCATATAATTGAAACTTAAAAAAAGTTACTTTTTATGCGCAGTACTCTCAGATTTCTTATAATGTTCCATAATTTTTTCTTCCAATTTTTCCTTTTGTCTACTTAAATTGTGCACACGTTCTGTGTAACTTTTCTCTTCCTCATGAAAATGTTGCTTGTCTTCTAGGGAATGCGATAACAGCTCATGATACTGCGATAACAATTGTGAGACATTGTCCATTAAAGTCTTACGATCTGTATCAAGATCAGCATTCATTTGCAGTAGCATCTTCAAAGGAATATTTAAATTATACATCATACTAGACATTTATGAAAGTACAACGTCTTTATTTACCTCACATCTTTGTGCAACTTTTGTATACTCGATTTCTAGCATTTTAACTTGATCACTTTTGCCATTTATTTCACCTGATAGCTCAGTATTTTGCAACTTTAATTTACTATTTTCCATACGAATCATTTTGTATTGTTCCTAAAAAGATGTAAAAACCCAAGATTGAAATTGAAACCTTAACTTGCCAAAGTATTATTATCAGTACAGGCCAAAACATGACTTAGGCAAAGTTTTATTTTTTGGGTTTTTTTAGCACCAAACGCTGCATATTTAAATCGCCGAATGAATTTTTCTGAACCTAAACGAACTTAAACCGGATTTATCAAAACTCAATTATTCTTTTTTTTTTTAAATTTAGAACTCAAAATATCAACATATTTAACATATTTGCGCGATTCTGTCCATCATACAGGGTGCTCCATCTTTTATGTCGGTATGTAAACGCTGAATAACTTTCACATTTACCAACCGATTGATTGCATCAGATATATGTTTTGGAAACGTCAATTCAGTACAATTTTTGCCATGGATCGCTTCACACCGAAATTACTGTTTGGGCCGGGATTTGCGCAAAAACCATCATTGGGCCATATTTCTTTAAATAAAACGAAACTGTCGATGGAAATCGATATCGATATCGGATGTTGGCTCATTATGTCTGCCCGCAAATGCGTGAGAAAGGTCTAGATGGTCACTGGTTTCAACAAGACGGTGCACCATGCCACACTGCAAATGCAACAATTGCATTTCTGCAACGAAAATTCCCGGGACGTCTGGTGTCAATAAGAGGCGACATTGACAGATCACCTAATTTAACCCCCCCGGACTTCTTTTTGTGGGGTTATCTGAAAAGCAAGGTTTACGCCAGCCTCAAACTATTGACGAGCTCAAGGCAAACATTCGTGCTTAAATCGACGCTATAACACCCGAGATGCTCGGTAAGGTAATGGCAAACGCAGAAAAAATGAGTCATTTTGTAATTGCTAATAAAGGTGGCCACTTAATTGATATTGTTGAACTAGTCCAAAAAAATTGTAAAGAACCAAACTGAATAAAAATACATCACTTATAGAAATCGGTTGTTTTTTCTCAAAGTTATTCAATGTTTACATACCGACATAAAAGATGGAGCACCCTGTACAATAGTAACAAAAAATCAATTTTATCTCTGGTAAGTTAAGCATGGTTGGTTACATACACAAAGCACCAAAAGTGAGCCAACAACTACAAGATTTTAGTTTTTTGAAATTTAAAAAAAAAATCAGGGTTTTAAGATGTTGTTTCTGTTTTGTTTTAATTTTGCAAAGGACACATTAGAGTTGTTGTTACATCAGTAAAAATTCAAAATTCGTTTATATTTTATTTATGCATAATTTTCAAAAGTAAAAACTTTTTGTGGGTGTTGACATATTTATGGCGCTCATAGTATGTAGTAAAAAATAGCACTCGAAAAAAATTTAAAAATTATGACACTAGCTTTATTACCTGTATATTTTTATATTCATTTTTAAATCGATCGCTTGTTGCAAAGAGGTTACGAAAATCATCAGTTAACTTCGAATGTTCAGTTCGCAATATAGACAAATCTTCTGAGCAAGATTTCATCGATGTATTTTGTTTGGTAATCTCCTCGATTTGTTTTTCCAAACTGGCAATGCGCTCACGCAGCTCGCGTGCTTCATTGCGCAGGTCACGAACGACAACTTTTAACTGCTCCTTACCTTTGTTAAGCGATTCATATTCTGCTGAAAGTTGATCATGCAAACATTGAAGTGTCACCTGATCATGCAACAAATTTTTATGATCCTGCTTTAACGACTCCACTTGTTTTAATAATAAATCCTTATCTGCAGCTAATTGTGAGTTTGCCAATTGCAAAGCAACATGTTGTGTATTCAGTGATGTTATTTGTGAGCCTAATGTGGCTACGTCTACACTTAATCTTGCATTTTCTGCCTGAAGTTGTTCGTTTGTTGACTGTAGAGCTGTATTTAGTGCGCTCAATTGTGTATTGGCCTCAGAAATACGAGTGAGTTCTACAGCTTCTCTTGGCATACTTATTATATGCTTATGATCAAAGCTCAATTCTTGCGGTTCACTCGATATTTCAATATTTTTCTCAACTGTGAAAATTTCTTTACGATGACACAGCACGCACATGTCAGATTTTGTATTTTCTTTGTTATTTTGTTCTTTGCATACGTTTAGCATAATTTCTCGCACCGTCTTAAATGTTTCGGGATTCCTTACCAGTTTTTCAACAACATTTTCCACATTTAATTCAGCGTTGTCTTCGCTTTGATCTGCAACTAAACCGAGTTTTTCTAAATTATGCTTAACTTTATTGGTTGCAATTGTTCCAGTCACTAAATCGTTGCGAAGTGTAGCAATTGTTTCTAAGTCTATATCGCGCTGCGACATCAAATCTTGATTTTGTTTCTCTAGTTCAATTACTTTGCTTTGTAATTGATCAACATCGCCCAGTGTTTTCTCGAAGCGTTGCACTTCCTTTGTTTGCAAAGTAAGCTTTGCCGAAGTTTCATCTAATTGCACAGCTTTTTCTTCAAGATTTTCTTTAAGCTTAGATACTTCCTTAAGAAGGCTAACATTCTCACGTTCATATGAATTCAATTTAGATTCCAAGTCGTATAGCTTTTCTTCGGTTTTGTTAAACAATTCTACTTTGACTGTAAACTGTTCAATTTCTTTAGATTTAGTATCTAAAATTCTTTCCATATCGTCAGCCCTACGTTGTATGCTTTCATTAAGTGTTTGTATACGTTGTTTTTCTTTGTTAAGCGTTTCCACGTGTTTTTCCAAATCAATCATTTTATTTCGATCGAAATCACGTTCCAGACTTTGGCGATCATACAATTTTTGACGATTGTCAAGTGAATCCTGCAATTTTTTATTTTCTTCGAGGGCATTTTTAAAAACATTTTCAAGTTCTGTATTCTGTTGTACAAGTCGTTGTATATTCTCTTGCATTTGTTCCGTTTTCAGGGAAAGTTTTTTCTTCTCTTTTTCTAATTCTAATATTTTATTTGTGGATTCATGAAATGAAGATTCCTTTAGTTGATCTAAGGCAGCAACCAAACGTCTATTTTCTAGTTCAAGTTTCAATGCACGAGTCTGGATGATCAAAATAAATTTAAGATTCAATTAGCATTTTGTTAATACACATTCACCTGCAATTTCTTATTAAAATAGTGTTTTGGAACGCTTTTCGAATTTGATTAAAGAATTGAATAAAGAATCTTCAAGCCACAAAATCAACGAATCAGACATTTTTTATAGCAGAAATATCGTTTCTTTTATCCATGGAAAATTTTAATTTACTTTTTTATAACTAATTTTTAGATAAATTTCTTCTCAAAAATGGCTTTAGATTATATTTTAGAAAATTTTCTACATCACAATTTTGTAAAAAATTCGGTGGTACGAAAAAAATGTTTGAATATTTTTAGCTTATTAAATTTGTATTTTTTACCTGAGCACTATTTGTGAGCTGCTCCGACAAACTGTTATCACCAGAATTGCATTCGTCTTCATTATCTGAAAAAGACTTATCAACTTCTTGTGTGCTATTGAGGTTTTTCGCCACCAACTGCAACTGCACATTTTCTTCAAGAAGTTCTTCAAGCTTTGAGCGGTCTAAGTCATGTTCTAAGGCCATGTCGTTCAGTTTTTGTTTGTACTTAATAATTTCCGATTCAAGTGTCATAACGTGTTCACTTCGTTTTCTTGAACGCTGTAGTTGATCTTCTAACATTTCTCTGCAAGTAGAGATAATTAAGGTTTTGAGTAAATTCAAATGCAAAAGATGAAAATCCGTCCATAAAGGGCTTGTCCGAGATAGAGGACGATAGAAAGCTATATTATTTTGCAAATATATTGGGGGTTATCGTGAATAAATATACCCGGGGAATTTTTCTCTGACTGTCGTGCATTCTCTATTGCAATTTGAGAAAAATTCCCCGGGAATATTGATTCCCATTATGTTAAATATTTTAATCAAATAAATTAAAAAATAGCTTTTGTAGTATCTCCTGTTAGCCTTTGAATTACATTTTGTAAATTTTCATACGTTTTAAATTTCTTACTTTGTTTCCAAAAGCATTCTGTTGTCTTCACGTAGTTCTTCTACACGAGTTTTGTAAAACTCTGCATCTGTAAGTTTTTCCCGAAATTTTTGTACTTCAATTTCTAAACGCTCTGCACGCTCGGCACGTTCACGCAATACATCAACCTCATCTCGATAAGCAGACGCCCTTTTGGCTTCAGCATACCATTCTTGGCTCTAAATTTTTAAATTCAATAAAAATAATACTATCTTAAACTATTTGCAACTTACTTCAGCACGTAATTTATCATATTGAGCACTCTTGTGTTCTAACTCTTCTTTAAGTTCCAATTGACCCTCAGCTTTTTCCTCCCTGTACAGATAAAAATATATAAGTCTGATATTTACTTGCATTATCTTTTCCCGCACTTACAATTCCTGTCGTAGTTTTCTCAACTTTGACTTTAAATCAGCTAGTTCAACTGCCATATGATTGCTTTCCGAATGGGACGATGAAGGTGAAGAAGTTGTCATGCCACTTGATGAGGAGAGCGCCATACAAGTTTTACTTTCTGAGTTTTCCAAAATATTTGCTTCTGGCTCAGAGCATATAGAAGAAATCCACTTCATATACATATTATCTCTTTCTTTTGTTAAGCGCAAGATATGATGATACATTGTGGTAGGAGCTAAAAGCTCAACTGACTCTTTCGTTAGAACCAAACTATGATTGTCAGTAACCTAGAAAAATTATTGTAAATAATAAGTAAAGTTTTTAATTTTAGCTATGTATGTATGTATACTAAAACCTGTTTAATAAGTTCAACAATTGCGTGTTGAGTCTCAACATCCAGTTCTTTAATACGCCCAATGAAGAGCTCTTTATTAGGACATTGCACAGCAGCACCTAGCAAAATCGTAAGTAGTAATTTCATTTGTTCTAAGCCATGTTTTGTTTCTGGGTGATAGCCAAGAGTAAAGGAATCAGGTAATACTAAAATTGTTTGCTCGAACTCTTCCTCAAACAGAGATTTCAAATTGCGAATTATACATTCAAAGTTTCTCGCTCTTGCAATACTCAGAGAAACACCAGCATTTTCATTAATTTCTGTGGGATTATTTTGTGGTTCTGGATCAATTTGAAGCCACACGCTGTGTATAATAAGTCCATCCAAAAGGGAGGAGTATCCTGTTAATACTTCAGGATGCGGAAGACACGATTCCAGCTAAAACAATAAGAGTTGGCATTAAAACTTAATTCAGCTCTTATCTGGGGCAAATTTAAATTGCATTCGCTTGAATTTAGGAAATACATATGCTATTATTTGCATTTACATTGAAGATTACAAGATTTTAAGAGTTTCAAAAGTACAAAATTATGCCCTTAAATGTCGATCTTAATGTTATAAAAAAGTAAATTTAATGGGAAAAACTCTACAAAAAAAAAAATACAAATCGACATTTCCAACAATTCATTGACCACAAACAACTACAACAAATAGTATTAAAAACGCAGTTCCACGCGCATCCAACATATTGCATGTAAATTTTCATTAGTTGTGATGAAATTTCGATTGTTAAACCTAAGTGTAGATGCGTTTTCTTATAGCCAATTGTGTATACCATCGACAAACATTTTTGTATTTTTGATTATTTCGCTAAGATATCTAAGGTATACTATGTTTAAACCAACAAAAAATAGGTCGAAAATATTAAATACGATTTTTCGATACCTCGCTTCGTTTTCGAGATATGAATGCATAAAGAATACGAGAATATTGAAGAAATTTCAAGTTAAAGTTGATGTTATCACATAAAACGACCCAAATAAAGTCGAAAAAATTTACTTCGATTTGTTTCGGAGATTTCGAGGCTTTAATAATACGAGAATATCTACCACAAAAAGTTTAAAACAACAACCAAATGGACAACTAGACTTGATCCCTAAAAACTAAGTACCGACATCTCGAAAACGAAGCGAGATACCGAAAATGTTCTTTTATTTGTTCGAATTATTTTGGGTCGTTTTATTTGATAACACATAAACTTTAACTTAACCATCAAATCTATGTTTGCTATGTGTTCTATAAGCCTCGATATCTATAAAACGAAGCGAGCTATCGAAAAATATTATTTAATTTTATATGATTTACAAAAAAACATCAAATCGAGAGCCATGGAAATCGAAGTCGTGCCTATCCAAGAGATTTCAATTTATAGTACATGGGGGTTATCGTGAATCAAGATTCCCGGGGAATTTTCGCAGACTGCCGTGCATTCTCTATTGCAGTTTAAGAAAATTCCCTGGGAATCTTGATTTACGATAACCCCCCATATGTCCGGAATTTTCCATGGTTATACCTTCGAAACGAGGTCCGAGCCACATTTCTTGTTGCTATTAGACAACCAAATAAAAAAAATTTTTGCTCAAGTAGACTTGTTCCTTATATATTTTTTTTCATTATATCGTCGCCCGAGTTCTCATTTGCCCCATACGCATATTTGTTAAAAAAACAAAAGTAAATAACTTGCGTTTGTTTCGACAAAAGATATATTATTTTGCTTTTTTAACGAATATGCTTATGGGGCAAAAGAGAACTCAGACGACGATATGCTATTCTAAAACAAATAATTCATGGCACGGCTTCCATTAACGTCAGCTCTAAATGACCTTGTGTTGGCAAAAAGCAAGATAAAAAAGGAACATTAATTTTGTATGCATTACACGTTTTTAATTTGTTAAATTAAAGGAAATGTCTATACGGGGCGTTCCGCGTACGCGAAAGCTCCTCTCTCTCTCTCAATTTACTCAATTAGCGTACGCGAAACTCAATTAGCGTACGCGAAATCCAGTGAAGTTTTTTCCCCCGGGGAACTTGATTAATGTATGTACTGATCCGCGGCCGAAGGCCGCCGCGAAGCCGGTGTCGGATTTTTGGGAGTTTTAAATCCTGAGCTGCGGCCGCAGGCCGCCCACTTACCCCTACTTTTATGTAAAATTACTGTTGTAACGAAAATGCGTCCCGGGGAAAAAAACTTCACTGGATTTCGCGTACGCTAATTGAGTAAATTGAGAGAGAGAGAGGAGCTTTCGCGTACGCGTATAAACAGACTCTAAATTAAATCACATTTGCTCACCCAAGATACAAGTGCTCCATTGATAAACTCATCTACTTCCATTGCTGTAGCGGTGGCAGCCATCATCTCCACATCCACTTACAAGCCCACGGGAAAAAAGAAATCGGGAAGGTGGTTTTGCTCCACTTAGAGTTGCTTCTTGATTTTGCAAAAATTAAACGTTTTTTTTTTTTTCCTTTTTTTAAATTCTACTTTTCTACATTGAAGTCAAAGTGAAACTATGTTAAGCCAAGAAAAGAAAAAGCGACACAGCACACCAACACCAGCTTGATAAAAAAAATTTATTTGCAAGAAATGCAATATTTTATTTCAGCGCAAGAATTTGCTTTCACATCTTCGTCTTTAAACTACATTCCTTGGCATTTACGCTTTATATTGTATTGTAATTCAGCCACAAAATTTATGATTTTTATTTATTTATCTGTTAATTCTTTAGGAAATATAAATTTATTTACATCTTTCTCAGTACTTTTTCAACCAGTGCTGCAAGCTTCTTGTTGAAAAAATGCACATGGCACTGTTGAAAAGTCGCTAGATGGACTAAAAAAATCCCCTAGATTTTTAATCTAAAAATCTTGATATTTAGAATTTCTATTACACTTCAATTTTAACCGATTTACATATGTACATATTTAAACATAAAACAAGGAAGTGGCTTCAAAATCTAGAATATAATTTAAAAATGAGAAATATATACACATCGTCATTCTAGTTATGCTGAAAATGTCGCCAGAAATTTTTTTTAAATTTTTATTTTTTTTTTTTTTGATTGTTGATTTAGGTTGGCTGAACATAAATGATCATATCGCCAGGTTGTAGCCAAAAAATTAGATTGTATCCAATTTATCAGGAAGTATCCAAAATATCAGGTAGAATTTGAATAAGTGGTTAAAATCCAACAGACCAGGGTGTATCCAAAATAACAGGTTGTATCGAAGATTGGATATATAATTCCAATTATTTAATATCAATGCAAGTGATAGGAATAGGATTTATAGAAAAGGAGAAGCTTCGTGAAAGTTTAAAAGTAAACAAAATAATATTAAAAAGTAAAGTTAAATTAAATCAAGAATATTGGCTTCTTTAATGAATTTAAGTCTTGTGTGCGTAGAAGATCAGAGAGATTGGAGAAATCAGAGAAAAAGCTAAATTTAGAACGAATATTATTAAACTTGGAGCAATCAAAAATCAAGTGCTGCGAATCCTCAACAACATTACACCAGTCACAAAGATCTGAATCAACAGCCCTTATCAAAAAAAAAAAAAAAAAAAAAATTTAAATCGCAAATATCAAAAAAAAAAATTCGCTAGAGGTCAAAAAACGCCAGCTGTGGCGACAAAGTGAAGCTGGCATCACTGTTTTCAATTGCTTTAAATATCATGGCGGACGGGTTGCAGCGTTGCCATATGTTTGTGGGTACAAATGTTTTAGAGTTAGTGCACACGACGTCTATCTACATAATATTATAATCACGAAGATTATCTATGAAGTTAAGTTTTGACAAGCGTGCGGCAAGAGTTTGCTTGTCAAAACCAAGCGTGCGACAAGAGTTTGCTTGTGAAAACCTAACTACGAAATAAACTTATTCATTGATCGTTTTTTCCGATCATGACAAACGGAGACGTTTCATTTTGACCCTATGCTGCCCTCCTAGGAGTTATAAGAGAATAGTACCTGGAGACCGATCCTTGCTCGGTCAACTATTTAATATGATAATTTAAGAGTTATTTTTTAATCAAAAAAAGTTTAAAATATCTTGTATACGTATAAAAACAAGTTATATGTTATACGAAGCGTTGAAAATTATTAAAAAAGAAAGTTAAACTTCGAAAATAATCAAAAATTAAAACAAAAAATCCATGGTTATCGAAAAAAAATAACTTCGGAAAACATAAAAAAGTTTTGAATAGTATCGATAAATATATAATATCGAAAATGAAAAATTATCGGAAGAACTTAAAAATAAATGAATAGCATTGGAAAAATCATTATTTTGATAGGGAAATCAAATCAAATCATTATTTTGATTGGGAATTAAATCAAAATTTTCAACGGCTAAAAAGGGGGCGTGGTACTTCTTCGATACCGCCCACTTTTCGGCTATTATAAGGCATTAATAAGCAGTACCTACATACCAAATTTCATTAAAATATCTTGTAACATTTGCGAAAAATAGCATTTAACGTATTTGGCTTGTGTGGGAGTTCCACGCGCAATGGCAATATTTCGCCCACTTTCAGAACAGAGATGCCTTTTTGCAATTACGCACCTCACAGTTAATTTCAGAATGTTTGCTTTATTAGTTTTCTTTTTATACCGTTTTATATTTTTGTGGGCGGTGCCACGCCCTTCAACGAGTTTTCCCAATATAACGGCATATCACATATTAATCCTTGTTGGAGTCGTTTTCGAGTAATATTAAATCAAAATTTTCAATGGCAAAAAAGTGGGCGTGGTACCTCCTCGATTCCGCCCACTTTTCGTTAGTTACAAAGCATTGATAAGTAGTACCTACACACCAAATTTCATTAAAATATCTTGTAACATTTGCGAGAAATAGCATAAAACGTATTTCGCTTGTATGGGAGGTTCCACGCGCAACGGCGATATTTCACCCACTTTCAGATCAGAGATGGCTTATAGCAAGTAGGCTCCCCACAGTTAATTTCAGACTGATTACTTTATTGGTTTTCTTTTTATACCGAATTATAATTTTGTGGGTGGTGCCACGCCCTTCAACGAGTTTTCCCAATATAACGGCACATTTCATATTAATCCTTGTTTGCAGAGGTAACACCTCCTAAATTTTCATCAAAATTGTTGGAGTCGTTTTCGAGTATTAAATCAAAATTTTCAATGGCTAAAAAGTGGGCGTGGCACTTCTTCGATTCCGCCCACTTTCTGTCCGTTAGAAGACATTGACAGTAAGTAGATGTGTACTAAATTTCATCAAAATACCTTTAATGGTTTGGAAGTTATGACTAGATGAAGTTTAAACTTTAGGGCGGTGCCACGCCCCCTAGTGGGCAGCTATAAAGTTGAAACCTTGTTTATTCTCCATTTTATGCTAGAGTGCATCCTTTGATAAAGTTTCATTGAAATCGCTGCAGCCGTTCTCGAGAAAATATATTTATAAATATATAAATAAACATACATACAATTTTATCTCGTATAAGAAGAGAAGATATACAAAATCTTAATAAAGCAAATCAAAAATGTTAGCTTTCGCTTAAGTGAACTTAAGCCAACAATATTTGCTCCAAAAGTAAAGTTTGGAACTGTCCAAGTTTATGCAATACCTTTTATCATCATTTTGGAACACTACTCGGTTTCCACCAATTCAATTTTCTCAAATTTAAAAAATAAGCTACTACAGAGCGGAAATGCGTATTTTCCAATGACAACCAGTCTGGCAGCCATCTCGCCATAAGCAATAGAGGCCTAACGCGAGGTACAGACTAGCCAAGAATCATAGAATACAAGATTACTATAGTCTTTTCTTATTCACATTGTGTTGCGTGCGGGGTTGGCACCTTTAAAGATTCCATAGAAATGGGTTGAGAACCCCCTGAGGTGTCCTTAGTTAGCCGTCGTGGGCATAAGGGACATATAACAATTATTTCGTGAAATATAGGGTTAGATCTTGCAAGCTCTCTCGTAACAAATTTTTGCAACAAGTATCACTTACCGTTTTCATTAAAAAGCCTCCTGAATGAAAAATAATTAAAATCACTCGGATTTCGGAACAGGTCTGATTGTATGTGTTATTACAAATTGTAAAAGCGCAGTTTTGAATGATCCCGATCAAAAAAAGTATATCAAAAATATATCAAAATGATATCCAAAATTTGTCAGTGACATACTTAATTTTGGCCAAAAAAGGATATCACAGTGATATACGAAATGTAACGCTTTGCGTATATTACCATGATATCCAAAAAAGATATCTAAATGATATCAAAAAAAAAGATATCAAAATGATATCAAAAAAAGATATCAAAATGATATCAAAAAAAGATATAAAAAAAATTATATCAAAACGATATACAAAAATTGTATATCAATGACATACAAAATTTGTATATCATTTTGATATCTATTTCTGATACAAAATTGACATAACCAACTTTGAGTCTGATAACTAAAGCGACGCAGATAATGGCGAAATTTTGCAATATTGTATTTGATCGTCGGCAACAAATTTTTAGAAATTGCCCGCATGCAGCAAATGAATGAAGTGTCGATTTTTTTAACTCTATTATATTTTAGTGCTTTTTCACGAGTTTTATTAGAAAATTCACTTCTTACTAAAATTGGCTGCTCGTCCGTTTTCCATACTTTTTGTTTTCCCAACCACAGGCTGCATGCAGCAACTGAATGGAGTGTCAGGTTTTTTGCACTCAATTATATTTGTATTATATATTATAATTAGTACCTGGAGACCGATCCCTGCTCGGTCAACAATCTGATCTTATTATTTTAGTCGATGTTTTTATTTGTAGCTATTTTTTGTTACGAAACATGTACCTTTTCACCTGTAATGGTCTTGCTTTCAAAATGATAAATAAACCGATCGAAATAATAATAAGAAAGAACTCGGAAAGAATCGAATGGTATAAAAAAATATCAAAAACTCAAATAGAATGCCCTAAAATAAATAAATGGGATATGCCACGCACCCAAAATATTTCGTCTTTTGTATGGGGGCTGAAATATCTTATCTTCAAAGGATCAAAACTTGGAAAATCAGTGTCCTATTGGAAAAATCCGAAAAAATATTTTGATAAGAAAGAGTGTGGCTATTCGATGCTATTAATAAAAAAGAATTTCACCTTTTCTTGTAGGTACGCTTTAAGACTGAACACAGCGTTTTCTTCAATTTCAAGCAAAGATATTTCAAAATCCTGCAAATATAATGACAGTTCTGCTGATGAAGATGGATTCAGTGTCAAAAAGTACATATGACTGCATATAAGAATTTAAAAGTTCATTCCATTTTTTTTTTTGTGCCTGAACACGGTGCTTGTGGGAGAATTTAAATCAAATTTTGATGTACCTCGGATTTTTTTGTAAATTCTTATTATATGTAGATGTCAATAGAAGTTATTCTATGCAAAACATAAAATTATAGAGGTGGCGCTTTTTTAAAAATAATCCCTTTTCCAATTGGGGCATTTTCCCATACAAAAAAATAAAATTTTTTTTTAACTACATTAAACGAAATTCAAAATAATCACATTCGATGTGTTTTGCGATGCTTCACGCGAATCCGACCTCAGAATTGCTCTATCGTGTATAGTTTTTGAGATATTCTAATCTAAAAGCCGAAAAAAGTCGTTTTTTGCCATGTTTTTCGTTAAACATGCTTAAAATGTGAAAGAAATTTTAGTTTCATCAAATCTGGTAAACAACTTTAAAGTCCTAATCTTTGCCTTTAAAACCTAATTTAAATTATGTTGATATCTTTTTTTTCGTCAAAGATATCCTAACCTAAAAAGACACAAAAGTGCAAAAAACCCGTTTAGCCAATATTTCGGTCTACGATATCTCTTAGAAGCATGAAGATATAAACATAATTTAAATTAGATTGTAAAGGAAAAGATCATGACTTCCAAGTATTTTAGCCACATTTAACGAATAAATGATATGTTACATAGTTATATAGCTTCAAAACATGGCAAAAAACGACTTTTTTAGGCTTTTAGATTTGAATATCTCAAAAACTATACACGATAGAGCAATTCTGAGGTCGGATTCGCGTGAAGCATAGCAAAACACATCGAATGTGATTATTTTGATTTTTGTTTAATGTAGTTAAAAAAAAAAATTTATTTTTTTTGTATGGGAAAATGCCCCAATTGGAAAAGGGATTATCTTTAAAAAAGCGCCACCTCTATAATTTTATGTTTTGCATAGAATAACTTCTATTGACATCTATAATAAGAATTTACAAAAAAATCCGAGGTACATAAAAATTTGATTTAAATTCTCCCACAAGCACCGTGTGAGTTATTAACCAAAATTTTTATTTTGGTAAAAAATGGGCGTGGCATTTCTTGAACTACGTCCACTTTTCGTTATGCTTTAGAGACTCGATCCAGACCCTCACACCGAATTTCATCAAAATGTGTTGTACCATTTGCAAGAAATAGCATTTGATGTGTTTTACTTGTATGGGAAGTTCCACGCGCACGGGAGATATTTTGCCCACTTTCAGCTCGTAGAAGGCTAATAGCAAGTAGATTCCCTACAGAGTTTTTGCTTTATTTTCCTTTTATACAGTTTTATATTTCTGTGGGCGGAGCCACGCCCTTCAACGAATTTTCACAATATGACGATACATCACATATTAATCCTTATTTGCAGTGGTAACATCTCCTAAATTTTCATTAAAATTGTTGGAGTCGTTTTCGAGTAATATTAAATTAAAATTTTCAATGGCTAAAAAGGGGGCGTGGTACTTCTTCGATACCGCCCACTTTTTGGTTGTTAGAAGGCATTGATAAGCAGAACCTACATACCGAATTTCATTAAAATATCTTGTAACATTTGCGAGAAATAGCATTTAACGTATTTTGCTTGTATTGGAGGTTCCACGCGCAATGGTGATATTTCGCCTACTTTCAGATCAGAGATGCCCTATAGCAATTAGGTTCTTCACAGTTAATTTCAGAGTGTTTGCTTTATTAGTTTTCCTTTTATACCGTTTTATATTTTTGTGGGCAGTGCCACGCCCTTCAACGAGTTTTTCCAATATAACGGCGTATCACATATGAATCGTTGTTTTTAGAGGTAATATCTCCTAAGTTTTCATTAAAATTGTTGGAGTCGTTTTCGAGTAATATTGAATCGAAATTTTCAAGGGCTAGAAAGTGGGCGTGGCACTTTATCGATTGCGTCCACTTTTTGTCTGTCACAAGGTACTATTAAGCCGTACCCGCTTACCAAATTTCATTTAAATACCTTGTATGGTTTGCGAGTTATGACTAAATAAAATTTAAAATTTAGGGCAGTGCAACGCCTTCTGGTGAGCATTTACAAAGTTCAAACCTATCTCATTCTTCATTGTATGCTAATATCTAACACTATTCCAAGTTTCATTGAAATCGCTGTAGCCGTTTTCGAGAAAAAAATATTAGCCGTGTTCACGATCCGGTGCATTTAGACTTGCAAAGTAGCAAAATAGCAATAATTTCCACTTGATTGTGAGCAATATTAAAAGTATAAATATTGCAAGCTACGAAAAAATTTATTTCTCTGAGAAAATCGTATGAGCAAAGAGAACGAGAGCATAAAGAAACAATTTTTATTTGAAAAATGACATGATATTTTTATGCTATAGGTTTTTAGTATAGTAAATGTAAATTCAATCCTATATATTTTGTTGTTGTATAGCAAAATTTTTCAAGACCTATTTACAAATGCTATGATGCAAGACCTTTTGCACCGGATCGTGAACATGGCTATTGAGTACAAAAAAACAAAAAAACAAACAAAAAAACATACAATTTTAGCTCGTATAAGAAGAGAAGATATTTCCACTTTTTCTTCACTTAAATTGGCTGAGCGTTCGTCTTCCATAAAATCCACAAACTAAAGCGTTAAATTTGACATATCAGCAGCTGATAAATTTTTGATATCATTTTGATATACATTTCTGATACAATGACAAGAACTTGACAAGTTTTTTTGATCGGGATTGTTCATATCGGTCAAACTATCGTTCATGTTTGAAGCTCAAACCGTCGGTCAAGTTGTGAAATTTGTAAAAGCATGGAAAATAGAATAATCACAAGTGATTTTTTATAAGAAGCGACTATGAGCCCGTGGACAAAAACTATTTATTTTATTCACATTTGTTTTAAATATTTTCATGCACCGGCATGAGAAGACTCTGATAATTCTCTTCTGTATGACAATCGAATTGTATTTGTTTTCTTTTTTACGCTTTCAAAGGAACCTTTTTTTGTATTTTCGCTCCCATATTATCTTCGCGCTGCAAAAATACCGCTTGACTGACATTTTGGTACATACTGTCAGTCAAAAACAAATATGACTTTCAGTCAACCCCAAAAATTTTAATGGTTGGCTGATGACGGCCAATGGCTTTACCCACAAAGCAAAAATGATTAAATCACCACTATCAAAATGTCATCAAATTCCCTAGTAATATTGGGACTAATCATAAACATTCTCGATAGTTTTATCTTAAATAAAATAATCGAGAATTTATTCTCAGACTTAAAGGCAGTTCGAAAAAAAAAATAAATTTTACATGTTAAGAAAATACAGCTAATTTTATTATTAAAAATATTTTTACAACATATGCTTATATATATCTTGTATATGAAATGTTTAAATTATTTCTTATTTCTTAATTCTTTTTTCTCTTGCTAACATATTTCTTGATAAAATGGCTCTGATTGCATAATAAAATATAGATAAACAAACCTACATAAACAAGTTTATAAAATTACTCCAATATATTGCACATCTATCTTAAAAGCGAATATTCTTCTTCATTTGATTTTGTTAAATATTTATTTTCTTAATCAAGACATGAACAGAAAAGTGCAAACGTTTTAAAATTTTTAACATAAAAATCTATGTTGTAAAGTTAACTAATTTTAAATTTTAATGAATAATGCAAATTTTAAATAGTAATCCAAATTTCTTAAATAAGTATCACTAACAGCGTTTTTTGTTTTGTTTTTTTGAAAACTTAATAGGCAGATTCACTTAGCTCTCCCACACCTCATCACGTTGTTTAGCCGCTAAAAGTTTTCGTTCTGTTTAGAAAATAAAATATTTTATTAAAAGTTTATATTGTATGAAAAAAAAATCAAGCAAACCTTTGGCTTCACGTAATACACGTTTTTCATTCTCTCTTTCGGCAGCTGCTGTTTTCAGCCGAACTCCAAGTGCACCAGTAACCAAGCGACGTGCTAAAGCTGCACAAGTTTCTGGACGTGGACGATATGGTTGAAGCGAAGCTGCACATTTTTTAGCCTTTAAACGAGATTCCAATGTTGCTTCAGCAAGTGGTTTTAAGACAACAAATGGATGACCCATTGCTAGGACTTCAGCAGCTTTTAAACAAAATAAATTGCCACTTTGGAGTATTTCTTAAAATATGGTAGATAAAAAAAATGCTTACCAATTCGTGAACTACTAAAAACAGCTAAAGCATGCGTGTCATCCACCCATTTAATATCAAACCCTGATTCTTTATATTGCGAAAATACCATAAGGAGGTCTTGATTTTTAAATTCAACTGGAAAGCTTGAAACCTCCAAAACATGCGGAAATTCCTCATCATTAAGTATTGATTGTTTTGTTAAATAGGCCTAGCAGTTTTTAATAATTTAATTTTAGATGCATATTTTTATATGAAAAAAAGTAACACATACACTGTAGTCCATTTTAGGTAATTCAATTTTAACTTTTCCCACTGACGCAGTTAGTTCTTCCAGAATTTTTGGATCTAAGCATTCGCCACTTTCGTCGAACATATTTTCCCAATCGTCCTCATCTTCTTCATCTGTAGTGGTGCTATCCTTGTTTAAATGTTGCTTTCCTAGTTGAGGATCTTCATTTTGGTCGATCTTTTCAGGTATTTCAAGAACATCCGAAATAAAGCTTTGCTTCATGATACGCCTGTTGCTGCGGTTAATTTCCTTATAAGGAAAATTAAATTAAATTATTTTAAGGATATAAACTACATACATCAGCAGTATTTTGTTTTAACGATGTACTAGAACTTTTTTCAGATAGGTGGTAGTTTAAATTTTATTCTTTACATGCACTAGTTAGATAAAAAATTGTTGAAAAAACGCCTGGCTTAATGGCGATACTCCTTGAACACCATACATAATTATCCGTAAGACTCGCTCATCTGCTTGCAGAAAAAACCAAATTCCAAGGATTATTATATACCTACACAACAAAATGTTCTTTTTGATGTAAATAAGCACCATTTAAAATTAGGTCCATTTCAGAGAACATTTGATGCGTTCCAAACCATTTTAAAAACCGATAATTGGATTTTGAGCAATATGCAATTTATTTCTCCATAAGTTTTGTTATTTTGAAGATATTGTGCATTGCATTTCATATTTTTATTTTCCATCTTGAATGGACATTATCTTCAAAACTACAGAACTTACAGAGGAATAAATTGCAGATTTCATAAAAAGTTCAATAGTTTAAAGTTTAAAACAATTTCTATCCATATTCGGGACCACTTTTCGGTTTTTAAAATGGTTTGGAATGCATCAAATGTTCTCTGAAATGAACCCAATTTGATATGGTGCTTATTTACATCAAAGAGAACATTTTGGTGAAATTTTAGACCATCCTAAGTATATATGTATGTCAAATGTAACTCATTTGGCTTGTTTATGTACAAATATCTGTACAAAGATGGCAAATTTAGGTATCGCATGTTTTCATAATTTTTCAGGAGAGCATATTTAAATTTTATTTTTCCTTTTTATTCTAGGGAAATATAAGTCCTAGAGTAAATCTAGTTTTGTCAGCTTGTAGATCTCACCGTGAACAAAACTCTGGACTACATAATACATTTTCATAAAAAATGCTCGATACTTAGTTTTGCCATCTTTGCACAGATATATTGCATACAGCGTAGCTACCACCAACATAATCCAAAATACAGTAAAAAATAGCCAAAAAAATATAAACAATAATCAAAATTTTGTATTCAATGTAATACACCTTTACATTAATGGATATATTCATTTTTGCAATTATGAAAATTTGCATACACATATGGCGCATTATTTGCAAAGTCGACCACCCGAATCTTTCCATCGCAGTTTTGCAGATAAAAAGGCTAAAACAAACTTAACGTTTTTGTTCAAACAATTACTTTGCAATGCCGTGTAGCGATTATCATGCCAAAGATAGGGGCTCAACAGTTAGCTACCCAATTGTATGTATGTATGTATTCTCCTTTAACTCCTAGGAGGAGCATAGGAGCATAGCTACCCAATTAGTTTACTCAAAAGCAATGCACCTTACGAAAAAAGTGTATTAGGCATAAAATGTTTGGTTCAAAATATTGACCCTATTAACGAAGAGAAATTTCATACAAAATGTATTCGAAATCACATGTCGTCATTCTAACGCCAGATTCACGAAAGTGTAAATTTTTGAGTTTTGGACTAATCTGGTTTTATTTTCACAAAGTGATGCCAGATGTATGAAAGCGTTACCTGAAGTGGTTTAACTAGCAATTGCAAAGTTTATATATAATTTTTATATGTACATATTATTAAATCCTCTATTGCATATCGAAACGCTTTTTGGTTTCGTTTCGATGCTCAGTAGGAGTTTCATCGGTGTGTTTTGTTAACAATTTTAACAAATTGAGTGAAAGGTGAAGAGTTTAAAAATTATGATAAAAGGTGGAGGAGCATGAACCAAACTATTGGAGGAAATTTTGTTTTGGCTAGCGATTTTTGGTTTGGTTTTAGTTGAACTTTGAGTTGAGACTTTATTTTTTTAAAACGATTGTACCGATTATTTATAAAATTCACTATTATTAACAAAATACATAGAATGCCTTTTGGATTGCAGTCTCATTAATTACAAATTTAAATTTCTCCTGGAGTAACTAACTGGGCACATTTAAATAGATAAAAGGATTTCACGTAAGATGCATTTCGAAGTCGCAATTTGGCAGCACTATTGAAAAAGGAACAAAAAATAATATCGATTGGCAATGTCAAATAAAATTTCCGTTTCGTCTCTCGACTACAAATGAAACCAAAACAGCAATAGTGGCCTAAAATTTTGTAGCTAAATTCACCTATTTGCATTTCTTGATATTACATCTAGGTTTAAAAAAAAATACACATATCTTTTTGAACAAGTTTGATGAATATGTGGAGAAAATCTATGAATGGGGTTTAATTTGTACTAGTTTAGTGGTATGGAAAATGCAAACCTCGAAATCGTAGCTGATCATCTCCGCGAAATATCGCAAAAATACATATCCCATATAAAATAAAAAGAAAATGAAGAAAAAAAACCACTGCAAACAAATATAAAAATAGTTACATTTAATGTATTTTGGAATGCTGAATCCGAATCCGGCCTTAGTATTACTATATCTCATACGGTTTTTGAAATGTCCTAGCCTGAACAAGGAAAAAATACCGTTTTTGCTATATTTTGAAGCTATGTAACTAGGATATAGAACATTCATACGTAGAATCCGATAGAGTATCTTAAACCTAAAAACTTAAAAAAGTGCAAAAAACATGTTTTTTCATTATTTCAGTCTACGATATTTCGGAGACACATAAAGTAATTGACATAATTTAAATGAGGTTTTAAAGAAAAAAAAATTAGAACTTTGAGATACTCTATTCTACGTATGAATGTTCTATATCCTAGTTATATAGCTTCAAAATATAGCAAAAACGGTATTTTTTCCTTGTTCAGGCTAGGAGATCTCAAAAATCGTATGAGATATAGCAATCCTAAGGCCGGATTCGGATTCAGCATTACAAAATACATTAAATGTAACTATTTTTATATTAGGTTGTAGTGTTTTTTTTTAATGATGGAGATGATCAGCTACGATTTGGGGGTTTGCATTTTCCGTATCACTAAACTAGTACAAATGAACCCCCATTCACATATTTTTTCCACATTTTCATCAAACCTATCGACTGTTCAGGAGCACCGTGTTTATAGGAACCTTCCGTAGTCGAAATTCAACTGAATGAAAAATTTTAGTGCAATCTTTTCAAAGAAATCCCAAGCCGAAGTTCATTAAAATTCGTTTACTGAAAAACTTAAATGTGTAGGTATGTATATTAATATGTTGAATTCTTTAAATTGTGATAACTCTCGAAAGACCAGAGATCAAAAAAAAATTTAAAAAAAAATAGCCAAATTAAAATTAAAATCGCCAAAAATAGTCACTTTCGGCTAAAAATAGCCAAAACGACAGCGCTGATTGCATAGCTTTACTTACTTTTGAAGCCCTTTGTAACTCTTGCTCCTCGATATCACACTTAGGCTTAATACGATCTGCACCAATAACATCCTCAATACGCATATTCGACAAACTGCTGTTTTCTGTATGTACAGCATTTGAATTACTTTGCTTTTCTATTAAAGAAGTCGCCATATCAACCTCAGTAGTACAATAATTGTTTATATCTTGTTTTCGATCTTTGATAATTATTATGTCACTAGTACTATTTGGTGAAATATTATTTTCTATGTGCTCAGTATTATTCGTTAAGTTTACTTTTGTAGTTAGTACTTTTTCATATTTTATTGTGATATTATCGTTATTTTTATTTATAATTTTTACATCTTTGGTCTCTTCTTCTGACACGTTTTTAATGACTTTTTCAGATGTCGTCGTATCGTATAATGTTTTATGTTTCGTTGTTGTTGTGCTTGACTTTTTCATGCGTTCTTTACGTTCTTTATTATTGTTACTACCAACAATGGTATTAGATTTTATTTTTTTCGATGAACAGTTTTTACTTAATTCGTCTACCTTCGACGATAGTGCGGTTGAAACTGAGCAACTAAAATCCGAAGTAATTGCCAATTGTTGCACGCTAACATGATTTGCTGTTTGTTGTGACGACTGCGGTGCAGTAGTCGTCGCTGGCGGAGTTGTTTGACTACGTCGTGCCCTTGGAATATAAACCGCTCTATCTGGACGGCGTTCGCGACGGCTTGTAGCATTTGCTGTTGTTGTTTCTGTTGCTGCTGCTACTAATATAGCTGCTGTTGCTGATGATATTTGCTGTTGGCTGTATGTGTGTGTGCGCGCAGGTGTTGTTGTATGAAGAAAAGTCAAAACAAATTCGTTAAGCTACAAGAATTTCGCAAGATTAAATAAAAATGTTCGTTTACCTATTTTCATTAGCAGCAGCAGTGTCGTCAGACAAGGTCATTGTATTACAAATTTTATTATTCTCATTTGCATGAGTAGGAGAATTATTGCAGGAGATCGAGCTATTTGATTTTGTATACAGAGAATCAATTTTTGTGTCACATTTCTGTGAGCTGGTGGAGTCTGATAGTTCGTTGCTTTGTAATCGTAAAGCTGGCGGCCGATATATATCAACCGATGTTGTTTTGTTACCTATCAAGAAATATTTGATAAATGAGCTTGATTATTGAAAAACAAAATCTAAAAAAAAAAAATATTATTTAACCAAACTGTAATAATACTATAGCTATATTAAAAAATAAAATGCACCTATTAAAATGAGAATGAAGTCGATGGCACAGTGTTGACCTGAATATTTTCTGTTGTGTGGCTTTTGTATTTTTTTTCTTGTTTCGTTTTGACTCTCTTTCTACACTTCATATTTCAAAAGTATCTGTTATCGGCAAGCCACAAGAGTAGGTAGATTGTTTTGATGTTGGTATGTATGATTTCTGAGAGGCCAATAACATTTACCAGTTTCTTTATAAAATGTGATGCAATCAACACATTTACAACCGAATCGGTAAAAAAAGGGAGAGAAATATGCGAAATACCAAATTTAAAGTCAATTCAGTACAATTAAACTCACTGATTTTGACAGCGGTTGAAATGGGGACGACCTTGAAACTCAACGTGAATGCATGATTTTTTAGTTTTGTTTTGTTATTTTTTTTTGGTTTGAGACACTAGCGAATGAATTTTTGTAAACATTTTGAGGCAGGTTATTAAGCAGGTGAAGCATGTAATTGTTTAGCTTAAGCTTCAGTTTAAGATTGATAAAGCTTGGTTTTCTTAATTTTAGTTTTAAACTTAATTGCAAAGCATCTAAAAAACTAATGTGAAATAAAAATCACTTCACGTCTTTTCAAACGTGTGGAAAAGCTTCACTTTGCACAAATATTCTTTATAGCTTACAAATACATAAGTAAACTTTAAGTGAAGGCAATAAATTTCCAGTTATTCAACAAATATTGAAGGATTACTTTTGAATTAGTTAAAGATTATTGGCGAACTATTATTTATACATATCTGAGCCATTATGTATAAGCATAGAAATTAAGTTTTTCCTTTTTGCTATAATATACATTTTGGTATTTTTACAGAAAAGTAAACCGTGAGCCAAAAAATTAAATCATCATATCAATGATGGATGAGACAAATATAGTGTACTGGGAAGAATGGCGGTACCACATCCCCACAAAAATCACTTGAACATGTCTCTGAAAATATTTTACGCATATGAATGAGATTTGATAAATGTGTACAGATAAATTCATCACTAATTTTTAAAATGGATATGGACAAATGACATCCTTTGGAAAAACTGGTGATGCCAAGTCAACTTCACAAGATAAGATGAGAAAACGTACAACGGGAAATCCTGGTTTTTTGTAAGATGTAAAATTTTTGTGGTGGAAAAAAATGTCCCGTGGGACATTTAAATCATTTTTAGGAAAATCTTTCAAAAAACTAGGATTTCTCAATGAATGTTGGTTCACCTTATGTTGTAAAGTTGACGTGGCATCACCGATTTTTCCAATGAGTGAGATTTGGTAAGTATGTACAGAGCACCGGGACAAAAAATGTTCACTGGGAAAATGGGCGATGCCACGCCCCTAAAAAAATCACAATTATTCAGATATATCGAGCCCTAACCGCCAGAAAGACTTAACTGACAAAAAGTAAATTTTACAGGAGAAGGTTTTTTTTAAATATCTGTGCATTTAGCATAGCTATTACAGTGAAATTTAGTATGTAAGCTATATTTTGTATTAGACATGCGATGCAACTAGTTTCATTCACCTATTTATAATATAACGGCTATTTTTCAGTGTTTTGTCAGTTAAGTCTTTTTTTCTTTTCCAGATTCCCCATCTGATCTTCAGTTTTTGTACCAAAAAGCATTTGTGGTCACGTATACTACTAGGTGTACAAATTTGAAACCGGTAAAGACATCTAGCGGTCGATAGCCGTATATGTATGAGCTTCCGAACCGTACCAAATGCCTTAATTGTTCATTCTGTCATCTGTCAACAATATTCAGTTCACAATTTGTCAAGTTTCATACAACAACGCATTTTTTCCGCTCGTAAAGATGTCGAATTTTGTGCCTGAAAACTCTCATTTGCGGGAATCATTGATTTTTCTGTTTCCATTTAAAAACAGAAAAGGTTTTCTCCATCGAATCATCACTGGCGATGAAAAGTGGATTTATTTCAACAATCCCAAACGAAAAAAATCATATTTGAGCCCCGGCCAACGACCCAAATCAACACCAAGACCAAATCGCTTCGGCCGAAAGACAATGCTGTGTATTTTCTGGGATCAGCGTGGTGTTATTTGGTATGAGCTACTAAAACCAGGTGAAACAGTTACTGGTGCACGCTACCATCAACAATTGATCGCTTTGAACCGTGCTATACGTCAGAAGAGGCCCGAATTTCAACTTCGCCATGACAAAATTGTATTCCAAGATGACAACGCATCGCCACATCGAGCAGCGGTCAATAAAAACTTGGTAGAATTGTACAACTGGGAGCCCCTGCCCCACCCGCCGTACTCACCGGACCTGGCGCCGTCCGATTACTATTTGTTTTCATCGATGGGACACGCACTCAACGATTCGCACTTCAATTCTTACGAGGAAGTGCAAAAATGGCTCGATGAATGGATAGCCTCAAAAAACGAAAAATTTTTTTGGCGAGGAATCCATAAATTGCCTGAAAGATGGGAAAGATGTGTAGCTAGCGAGGGGAAGTACTTTGAAGATTAAATTTGGAACCATTTTCGCAAAATAAACGTGTTTTTTTTAAATAAAAATTACCGGTTTCATATTTCTACACCTAGTATTAACCTGCATCAAGACTTTTTAATGAATTTTCCCTTTTTATTACAATATTTGCAAATTATTTTTGACTCAAATAGAAAAAATTACTTAACTAAAAACTCGCAGTCACAAAAAAAATAAACAAAATACTTCGAATGTCGGTTAAGTCTTAATTGCTTTCGCTATAACTCCGCAACGGTACTTTTTACAGTTATAAAATTTGTAGAGAAGATGCGTATAGACACGAATTATAGGTTTTCATCAAAAAACGAAAATCCGAAATAGTGTCGGTTAAGACTTTTTTGCGGTTAGGGTTCGATATGTTCCAATATTTTCAATAAATATAAATCAATAAAATTTATATTTTTATTAAAATATATAATATCTAAAATTGATGTTTAGTTTGTGTTACAAAATTTTTGAAAAACAATTTCGACTAAAAATTTTCCAATGGAAAATTTAAGTGAGGTACCTCATGAGTGTTACGTCATTCACTAAGACTAATAAAAAAAAAAAAAAACAGAAAAGATTTTAAAATTTAACTACATACCTGGAAACTAAACTTAAATAATTTCGAATCCTACTAAAAAAAGTTTTATTCAAATACCCTTGCGCAATTCGCAATTTTTGTAATCCAAGACAAAACCCACTTCTGTTTTTTGTAGTGTAACGTCATCGCATATTTTTGTTTATCTATACAGGGTGGCTGATTCGAACTGTTACCAACTTCAGATAGACTTATCTGACAGACGGAACATGACAGCTGTCTAAAAATTGGCATGATGTTAGTTCTTTCTATTGTCAACAAGTAACCAAAAGCATTTGCGCATCAATTTATTGAAAATAAAAAATTTTCGAAATGGAATTCAAACGTAATAGTGTGATTGGAAAATCGCAACCAGCAATTGTTCGTGAGCTGAAACATTTAAAAGTGAATAAAATGTTTGTGTATCGGACCATAACACGTTACAATGGTACCGGCAGCGTTGCCAAACGACATGGTGGTGGTCGGAAAATAACTGCAACATCACCAGAAATGGTTCGAAAGGTAAAGGCCAGAATTGAGCGAAATCCGAGACGCAGTGGCAGACAAATGGCTACCGAGCTGAAAATATCGCGTGAACGAATGCAACACATATTTTCAAACAAGCTCGGACTAAAGGCCCTCAAGTTCCAAAAGGCGCATGATCTCACTCCTGCTCAAAAAAAAGTTAGGCTCGATAGAGCCAAGGAGTTGTTGCGCTTGCACGCCGCCGGAAATCTGTCACAAATTGTCTTCTCTGATGAGAAAAATTACTGTATCCAGCAATATGTAAACAAACAAAATGATCGGGTTTACTTGACAAAGAGGTTCTACGAAAATTTGAATGTTCGTTTGGCCACCAGGACGCAGGCACCACCGCATGTGATGGTTTGGGCTGCAGTGACTGCTGATGGGCGCTCACCACTCGTTTTTTTGGCCGCTGGTGTCAAAGTAAACGCCCAGGTGTATCGTGAATCAGTGTTGGAGGGTGCTTTACTACCGTGGGCACGCAAACATTTCGGTCGCAAGCCATGGACATTCCAACAAGACTCGTCACACAAAGCTCGTGTGAATCAAGAATGGTTAGAAAAAAACGTTCCTAGCTTCATTTCTGCTCAACAATGGCTCTCAAATTCGCCTGATGCGAATCCGCTGGATTTCTCAATCTGGGGTATGTTGGACAGGAAGGTCTTGACTAAAAAATACCAGAGCGTTGATGCGCTAAAAGTGGCCCTTCAACGAGAATGTCGCAAACTTCCACAAAATCAAATTCGTGCAGCATGCGACTCGTTCTTCGACCGTCTACGCGCCATAGTTAAGGCCAAAGGTGGCCATATCAAAAATCTCAAAAAGATTCTTAAAATTTGAACATTTCCCAACAATTATAACGTTTGATCAATAAAATCTGTGCATGGAAACTAAAAATATAGTCTTTTGAATTGGTAACACTTCGAATCAGCCACCCTGTATATAAATAGGCAAACGAAATCGGTTCAGTCCCTGTTTCTATACTTAAATTTCAACTAATTTGCTTTATTTTTGTTTTGTTGGAAAGGTTGTGAGGAGGTTTTGAAAGTGGGAGGTGCCACGCCCCTAAATGAAAAAAACGCTCTCACGGCTAAACCACCACATAGATTTTTATGAAATTTGGTATACAGATAGAGTTAGCACTAGGGAACGATCAAATTACCATTATGTTTTTCAGTGGGTGGTGCCACGCTTTTAAATGAAAAAACCCTCTTACGGCTAAGCCACTGCATAGATTTTTATGAAATTTGGTATGGAGATAGGGTTAGTACTAAGGAACGATAGAATGACCAGTATGTTTTTAAGTGGGCGGTGCCACGCACCTAATTGGAAAAAAAGCTTTAACGGCCAAACCACTGCATCGATGTTTATGAAATTTGGTATGGATATAGAGTTAACTCTAAGGAACTATAAAATGACCATTATGTTTTAAGTGAGCGATGCCGCACCCTTAAATTGAAAAAACGCTCTCACGGCTAAGCCAGTACATCGATTTTTATGAAATTTGGTATAGAGATAGGGTTTTTAAGTGACTAAGCCACTACATCGATTTTTTTTAAATTGTGTATAGAGACATGGCTAACACTAAGGAACGAGAGTATGAACTTTATGTTTTAAAGTGGGCGGTGCCACGCACTCACGGCATTGTTTTTTATGAATTTTGGTGTAGAGATAGAATAAACAGGACGGAAAGATATCAAAAACTTTTTGCTCTTTAGTAGGAGTAACACACCTCTAAACGGAAAGCACGCTATTGCACTCCGGCCACAAGGCGAATTCTAGTATCTTTAAATCCTTTGGGTCGATTTTTTTACTGAATACACTTTTAAAAATTGACCTTTTTCATTTCTTGTTTTAATTCATTGTCGTACGAATGGTTACGTCACTCTGGAAATACTCATAAATATAAGTATTCTTAATTATTTTTACTGTCTTGAAAAAAGGGTGAAGTAATAAGAAATATTTTTATAATAAGAAATTATTTGTACTATTTAATTTACTATTTAAAGGCTTAATATACACACAAAAGCAATTAAAAATCGTTACTTTTTAATGTGTGCAAGTAACAAAGGTAGATACCGCGTCACTGTTAGATTTGCCCTACTTATGTTTATGAATAAGATCTATAACTGAAAATTTCTAGCCCTTAATTTACTTTTGCAAAACTCTTCAAAAAAATGCTATTATCTTCTAAAAACTCACGCTTTTGTTACATCAGCTGCAACCTGATATAAGCACATACATACATATGCACTTCATAGACTGCTAAATTTCTTTAGTGCATCTTTTTAAAGCGAATATGGTGAAAACTGTGTTACTATAAAATCGGGTTATTTGCTTGCATATCTGAACTTTCAAGCCAAGGAGTTGTTGTTGCTTTTATTTACATGTAAGAAAAGTAAAAAATAAAAGCTAAATATGATACTCACAGCGTGCCAACGATGATCCATTTGCAGCATCAGTACTTCCATTTCGTTCAACTCCCATTTTTGTAGGAAAATTTAAGTCTTTTTTTGTCGTTAAGTTTAAATTTTCGGGTTTACGTTCGCTTCTCCAACTCTTGACTTGTGACTGTTTACGTCTAAAAATTAAGTTAAACATCAAAATAAAAATAATATGAAAATTATGAATGCCATAGCTGTGAGGTAATAATTTTTTTTAGGAATCATTTCTGCTGCATAAGCGATTTTCTGAAATAGTGTTTATCCCATATTACAAAAAAAAAAAAAATTGGAGTTTCAATTGAAAATCTATATTTCACTAAGATTTTTGGAAAATTTAATTAGTGGAAAAATTAATTATAGAATCATCTGTTGAAAATGATCGTTCAACTTCGAAGCACAACATCTCAGAACTTTTTCAAAAAAATGGTTAGGGACGAGGTCCTTTTTGCGGTGAAAAATATTGTCTGTCCCTATCCACGTGGCTTTTTTTCTGGTAGATCTCGGCTTATTAACAAGATAATGTATTTATTCATATGAAGATGGTGGTCAGGTGAATGTGGTATATTCGGATAGCTTTTGAGAAAGTTCCACACTTACTCCAGCTTGGTTTTCATTCATCGTTCTTGTCGTGGCATAAATCTTACAATCTAATAAATAGGTTCTCTTTTGTAACTATGTCATGCTAAGTCCCAACCTTTTTGGATACCAAATGGATGACCAAAGGGCAGTAGGTCCTCTTTTGTTCTGATACTCATTGTATGCCGATGATTTAAAAATTTATTATAAAGTTAAACAATTCTCTCCAAAATGAATTAAATAAGGCTGTTACAGCTTGACGTTGAATCTTATAAAATGCTTTTGTTTAAACCTTCTCCAAGATAAATGCTCCTTTGTTGTATTCTTATAGAGTTTAAATCTGTGCTGTTCCTACTATTTCATTGATTTAAGTAAAATTGTGCTAATCTGTAAGGATTTTTCTAAACACTTAAATAAATAAACAAATAATACTTACAATTCGGTACTGTTTCCAACAACCACACTATATTTTATGGGATCCAGTAATTGATTCTTGAAGCAAATCACAGTACGGCGAAAAGGTCCCTGACCAATTGAGAATGTAAATAAATTGTGTTGTTTACAGAAACTCTCACATGTCTGATGTATAAGAAACCGACGATAATTATTTACCGGTGGTAGCAGTAAAACGCTGTAAGTAAAAAAAAAAAAAGGATATTCAAATCATATTACTCCAATTAAATTATTGTTCAACAAAGGAAACAAAAAAACTAAGGCGATTCCTGAAAACGTGTAAAAGCCTCGAAAACCTCGTAAACTCGTAAAACTGTCAAATTTCGTATTGATTTTGACAACTTTTACGAGTTTTCGAGGCTTTTACACATTTTCAGGAATCCCCTCACTTATTTTTTTCTTAATTAGTATAGGGGAAAGTGGGGTAAAGTGGGAAATTTTTTTTCGAAGCTCCATAAAATGCACAAAACTTCTTATTTTTTCATGTTTCAACTTCCTATAATAAAGAAAATTAAATAAGCTATAATTTTGCCGAAGAAACGAACCGAAAATAGGAATTTTCTGTTGAGTACGATGCTTTGATTGAGGATGCCCAAAATGGCAAAAATTAAAAATCGTGGGGTAAAGTGGGAAACTTTCAAAACTCATAAAAATTGATACAAATATTGGAAAAAAGTTCTAATATCTTAATTGTAAGTCAAAAAAGGTTCAAGGAACACAACCATAGGACTAAATATGAAAAGAAATTATTATTGTGCTGGAAAAAAATATATGAAAAAATGTGTTTAAAAAAATTTGAGAAATAGTAGCTTATTCGTCGTTTTTTGATGAAACATCAAAGTCCGAGTCACAGTGTTAGCAATAAAAAAAGCTTGTAGTGAGATTAACGCGTTTAAATTAGCGTTGACAATCCTTTAGGTTGCATTTGATGGTATTGTGTCTGGTCATGATTTCGGGCATGAGTTCCATGCAAATGGTGCAAAAATCACGATCTTCATCTGAGCTAGAACTTCTTTGTTTCTTCTTTGACGCTTTCTTTGCTGGTGGAGCTTTTTTGCTCCTGGTACTCTATTTTTTGTGATTCGTTTGCCTCTTTCTTCCGTTTATTTGCTAAACGTTTCTAAGCTGCTTTTTCCAACTCGCTTAGCTTTTCCGGAGTGTTTACTCACAATATAAATGTACAACACTTATTTGATCATGAAATAGTATAATACGTTGACAAGTGGGGACTAGCAATCGTGAAATAACATTTCCCACTTTACCCCATAAAAATTTCCCACTTACCCCGATACCACATTTTGCAAAAAATGTGAGCTTCATTCTTTCACTCTAAGAATTACACGGAATCCTTTTGCATTATCAAAATTATGACTACAAAGAATATTTTTGTCTACTTACAATCGGTTTATCTCCAGAAACAGTAAAAATATCGATGCTTAAAAACTTCAAAATGAAATTTCAAAATCATTTAAAAACTTTACATGATTCCAGAGATCACAAAAATACGTATGCACGCATCGCTATACCATTCAGATTTGCTTACGGCATTGAAAGTACATATCAGAAGCGCATGACAGCTATACCTTGCTAGTTTACCCGAAAAGAGGCATTTCCCACTTTACCCCACTTACCCCTATTTATAAAATTTATTTTTGAGATATATTTATGGGCCAAAATTGTAATCGAAAATTACAGAAATATTTTGATCTTAACTTTATTAAACGAGGGGAAGTTTTTAAGTCCGCGGAATGGGGGGTAAGGAGGGGAAATAAAAATACAAATTAATTTTTCCTGTTCAATATATTATTCTGCTAGCTTAATGCATTTGTCATTTAATTTTTGGGGTCATTGTCAGTAATTGATGGTACTGAGAGCAAAGTTACGTTTTTTTTATTTCACAAGTCATCGAAAAACAATAAGTAAATCAATTGAATTACATAGAAATCAAGAGTTAGATAATGGTATCTTCTTCAATCTTTTGGCTTGCAGCTTCGTGCGCCAAATGTCTGCAATGTCCTTGGATACTTTTGTTTTTTTTAATTGCCTTTTGACTAAACCCGAATACCTTTCGATATTCGATACCTTATGGTTTCTTAAAAATGGTCGAAGACTCCTTTGCAAGCATTTCTTGATTTAGATTCCGATGTTGACTGTGCCAGAGGTCACGAAATTTTGGCTTCTTTTACCACAGCTACAAATTGCAAGGAATTTTCTGGGAAATTTTGCTCTTTTCTATATCCTTTCGCTCTTTACACAAATGACTCGGAGCAATCCGCTAGCTGAGCGGTTTTTCTTACTGAAAGGTTTAGATTTTTTTCCACAATGGTAACTACTTTTTTTTGCCTTAATACAGTCACCGCAACCTTTTTTCTGCCTGTTCCTTGCTTGTGATTGGTGTTAAGATTTGCATCAAAATTTTGTACCACCCCGGATACCGTATGTCGGCTTACTTTAGCATCCTTTGCAATTCTTTTAAGAGTATATTGCGTGTTATTTAAAAAAATGTTTATAATTTGTTCAAGTGATGCAAAATAATGGCACATTCCTTAAGTTTACATGTAGGTATTATATGAGCTGTTAATTAGGAAAGTGGGGCAAGTCCAAAACGAGACAAAAGTAATGTCATAATATGAATTCGGTGACATTTTGTTAGAAATGAATAAAATGGATTTCTGTTTTCACGAAAAGTTTACTTGATATGGATTTGTTGGCATTATGTTGAAAAAACGAAATCGGTCAAATAACCGATCATTATGATAGGTACCCCTGCGGGTAAGGGGTCAGAATATGCCCAAAGTAAGCATGCCTGTCGTATAAGGCGACTAAAAGCGGATGACCAGCCAGGGTGTGGAAGGGTGGACAGCGTTGCGCCTCGAAAGAAAAACCCACAAGACCCGTAACTTGCGCTGACAAGGCGAGTCGATGCCGCCTTAAAATAAGCATCTTGTCGAAATCCTGAAGCGTCTGACCCAAAGTGGGCGGCTCCCAGGTCAGCGTCTGTTCCAGATTGGGTGGCTGAAATTGAAAGTGAATTTGGCCACTATAGTTGCAGAGCTTGCCGAATCCAGCTTTAACTTACTGAGTGGGGCGTTGCAGAGAAGATTATACTAATGAAGCATGGATCGAAAAACGATAGAAAACAACTCTCCAAGTGGTACCCACCAGAGTGTGGTTAATCCACCTGCCTCGGCAGCATGCACATCGGATTTGGAGGATCAAGAAACATGCATAGTTAGGAATGATTCTCCTATAACTGGAACCAATATGGTTCATCAAAATTCTAAAATCCTTTCGATGAAAACTCGAACACGCATCGGCTCTTGGAATGTCCGAACTCTTAATGAACCAGGCAAAATACACCAAGCCGTAAGAGAACTCCACAAATTCAACCTTGAGATATTGGGACTCAGCGAGTGTAGATGGAACGGTGCCGGCGAAGCAGCAGTATCTCCATGGATGGTGGAGCAAAAGAGGATATCAACTCAAGAATTGCAAAAGCAAATGGAGCGTTTGCTCAACTGAACAAAGTATGGTCTTCTTCCGTTATATCCACCAAAACAAAAGTGCGCATTTTTGATTCGAATGTGAAATCGGTTTTGTTATATGGGAGCGAAACATGGCTTGTTACTGAACAACTAACGAACAAGCTGCAAGTATTCGTCAGCAAATGCTTAAGGCGTATACTAAAGATTTGGTGGCCTCGCACTATATCAAATGCCGAGCTACATCAAAAATGCAATCAGAGGGCTATAGCAAACGAGGTCAAGCTGCGCAAATGGAACTGGATTGGTCACACTCTCCGGAAACCACACAGCGAAGTTTGTCGCCAGGCTCTTGAGTGGAATCCACAAAGCAGTAGAGCACGTGGTAGACCCAAAACCAACTGGAAAATGTCGCTGGAAAAGGAAATCCAAGAATCGGGAAAGTCGTGGCAAGAGATCGAAGTCATCGTAAGGGATCGCAACGAATGGAGATGTTTCATATTAGCCCTATGCTCCTCCTAGGAGTTAAAGGAGAATACATACATACATACATGATAGGTACATTATGTGTATGACATTACTTTAACCTCGTTTTGCACTTGCCCCACTTTCATAATTAACGGCTCATATATACATATAGTGTAATAATTTGCACTTATACGAAAAAAGCAAGAAAAAAAAATACTCGTATGTATGTCAAAAAGATCATACAACAAATTAAACAATAATAATGGGTTCTTAAAAAAAGTTAAAGAAACAAATCTGAAAGCATTATACATACAAGCATCATCTTATTTGCTTCCAATTTCGCGTGCATACAAATTTTTACAGCAACTTGTTTTTATGAACTATTAATGTGGTAACGGTGTTAGCAGTTCTTTTTAACTTTGTTTCTTTGCTTTTTTTACTATATTGTTGCATTTTTCACATTTTGTTTTGGTTGTATTACCGCATTCAAGAGTTACTACCATTAAAAAAGCAAATGCGAAAAACTTTGTTACTTGCAGTTGAATTCGATACAAGATTCAAGTAACAACAGTAGGAAACGCCAGAAACCGGTAATTAAAGTCATGCACGATGTTGTTGGATATCAATTGCTCGAAACATTTCCTAGTTATTCCTTGTTTTATATTTTTAATACTCATGTAACAAATATTTTTATTTTTATGTAAAATAAAATGTAATTGCGAAAATTTCTAACCTAAATACTGAAAATTTATTTAAGCGGCAAAATGAATGTAGGAAAAATAAAACCAACATACCACAAAAATACAAAATTAATTTTTGTAAAAAGAATACAATTTTACAATATAGCGGCTACCCTATTCACTTTGGTCCTCTTAACTTGAAAATCATAAAAAACGTTTCTATTGATAGGTTCTGGAGGTATGAATTTAAAATTTTTTTTTTTTGTTTTTTTGAAGATGGCTTCACATTTTAAACCATACCTCAAGTCTGGAACGTCTGGTTTGGTTGCAAAAGATATTAATCTATAGGTAATCATATTTCCAATTTATTGCATTATTTTTTGCAAATGGATTAGTGGTTTAAGTAAAATGGTAAATGGTCAAAATATAAGAGCAAAGTCAATTATATTGGCCAAAATAAAAATCGAAAATTCACTTAATAAAACTCATGTGAAGTTGGAAAATTTCGACATAATTTTTCAGAAAAAAATTTTTTATAAAAAAAGTTTCTAACAAAAATAAGTTTTGACCTCAGATCTGGATAGTGCTCGAAGAGTTTTAAAGAAAATCCTAGCGACATTTTTCCAAAATATTTGTACTTTTCATTTTCATCGAAAAATCAGAAAAAGTTTCGGTTTTTTCCAAGTATCCGAAAATTAAAATTTTTTCCTAGAAGAGTTCTGATTGGAGTTTGGCTGCGCTCAAAGAGTTCTAAAGAAATTATTAAGTAAAATTCTTGCAAAATATTTGTACTTTTCATTTTTATCGAAAAATTAGAAAAAAATTTCGGTTTTTTACTAAGTATCCGAAAAGGACTATTCGTAGAGGAGTTCTGATTGAAGTTCCGGATAGGGTTCAAAGAGTTCTAAAGAAAATCCTAGTAACATTTTTCCGAAATATTTGTACTTTTCATTTTAATTGAAAAATCAAAAAAAAATGTTCGGTTTTTTTCTAAGTATCCGAAAATTAAAATTTTATCGGAGAGGAGTTCTGAAATTTTTATTTTCGAACACTCTGTCTGATTCTAATTTCTGAAAGATTGGAATTCGTGAGAGTTTTAATTTGTGAGAAGATTATAAGGTATATTTGAAGAAAATCTATGGATAAATAATGGAGTTTTGACCAATCAAGTGAAGCTACCAAAATTTGATGAATTCATTTTAAAAAAATTTCTTGCGAACCGACCGATTCTTATTTATTTTGATTAGTTGGAAAATTATTAGTAAACATTTTTTTCTATTTTTTCGAGTTGTGACTTAACTTAAAGAGAACGTATTGTCCGATTCCTCATATGGAGAATTCGTTGGAAAGACAACAAATTACCTTTCTAACAATGGACTTGTTGAGGTTAAATAAAAAATACCCAATCTGTAGTGAGTTGATATTTCACAAAAATTTCGATGATTTTTATCATCTTGATTCAACCCCGTTAAAGTATTCTATTTTAGACCGAACAAATAAAAAAGTTGAGTTTTATAATTCTGATCAACATTTTTAATACAAAAATTTCGTAAAAGGGATTATTTTGATCGTCACCATATATGTAACATTGAAATTATTTAATATTTTTTGACCAAATAAAGACTTCACCTCTTTTCAAATTGCGTTTGAATGGATAAACCTAGCGAATATGTATATTTTTTGGATTGCATAGTTTATTTAAGCAATTCATTTGTTGTTTTTTATTATTCTTTAACATTAAAACACTGTAGCCAATTATTTATACAACTTAACGCTGTATTTTAATTTATAATTAACTATAATTTAATCAACAATAAAGTCCCCTCACCTATTGCAGCGATTCTTCCTTAAAAAACGTTCGATGTCACATTTGACGTTGTGAACAAATTCTCCGTCCGTCAGACTCAAATTTGTCAGAGACAGAACTGAAGAAGGTGGCGCTGGCGGCGGCGCAGCTTTTGATGATTGCTTTTGTATTTGTGTCTCCAGCTTATCGTTGTTGTTTGTTCGCCAGCGAACTTTTGACAAGTTAAGAATCCGTCCGCGAGTACTACGTATATAGAAAAATTCTTATTCGATTTTTCTACCGTTGGATTACGATTCTTTTCGCCGGAATTTTAATAATTTTATTTATTGCACATAAAATCCTTTCATTCATGCATTGAAATCATATTTTTTTTTTTTTTTAAAACAATTGCAGACTGCAGAACAAACGGCACTTTGCGAAAAACAAAAATTTTTGATCAAAGAACACAAGTCAAGAACAAATTACAGTACAGTGGCTTGCAACAACAAAATTTGTTCTTGACAGTTGTTTGTCGTTGTTGTTGTAGGTACCTACAAATTTTGTTGTTGCAAGCCACTGTACTGTAATTCGTATGAAGTCAGCCCCGTTTTGACAAAGTTATCGAAACCCATACTAGTGCTGCCAAACTGTAAATAAAACGATAAATGTGACCGTCCATTGGAAACGTACCTTGTCTTCACTCACAAAAATTAGCAGGGGGTTACTCTGCAATGCGATACGAAAAGCAATACGATGCGAAAACTAGATGCGATGCGAAAATAAAATCGAACTCTGTAACTCGTTCGCATGAGCAAAAATGTTCACATTTTAAAATCCCTTAAATATTTATAAAAGGTATGCATCATTTACCAAAAATGTCAAACATGAAAATAAATAAAATAAATTAAAATTTTTCAAAAATTCAATAAAATACAAATAAAATTGATTTTGCTTTTTGAGATAATCTAAACCCAGACACTAAAGACAGCAAGCGCTCAGCAAAAATAGGGTGACCTTAGACAAGAAGACGTGGCACCTTCTATGAAACTAAAAGTTTAAAAAAGCTGCACTGAAATAGTTTTTTGAGATAGTCCAACCAAATGTCTCTCAAACTCTTAAAAACTTTAAGTGCAAGCTCTCAGCAGAAAAAGGGTGAACTCGGACAAGAGGGCGTGGCATATTCCATACAAGCAAAATTAACGTTATTCTGCTGAGCAAGTGAGATATGAAACCGAATTCCGCACAAAATACTTGGATAATAAGTGTAGGATTTGGGCAAAATCTAAATTCGATCAATAGTCCGGGGCACATCCCGAAGAAGCAAAATTTTCAAAATTCTGCAGTCACTCCACGCAGTTTTTAACAAACAACACCCGCAACTTTTTTGGTTAGATTTGGAATAAGGAAATCTCTCTCCACTAGGTCATGAGTCTTTGTCGAAAATATGTAAAAAATAAATTGCATTTCTGTGCATAAAGATTGTTTTCATTTATACATCCTTGAAATGGTAGAATTTATGTAGAGGGTACCGTTAGCGAAAAGTCCCCGGAAACTTATTTTGGGACCTTTGTATGTATGTATGTATTCTCCTTTAACTCCTAGGAGGAGCATAGGGCCAATATGAAATCTCTCCATTTGTCACGATCCCTTGCGATGACTTTGATCTCTTGCCACGATTTTCCCGATTCTTGGATTTCCTTTTCCAACGACCTTTTCCAGTTGGTTTTGGGTCTACCACGTCCTCTACTGCCTTGTGGATTCCACTCAAGGGCCTGGCGACAAACTTCGCTGTGTGGTTTCCGGAGAGTGTGACCAATCCATCCCCATTTGCGCAGCTTGATCTCGTTTGCTATAGCCTTCTGTTTGCATTTTTTATGTACATAGCTCGGCATTTGATGTAGTGCGAGGCCACCAAACCTTTAGTATACGCCTTAAGCATTTGTTGACGAATACTTGCAGCTTGTTTGTTAGTTGTTCAGTAACAAGCCATGTTTCGCACCCATATAACAAAACCGATTTCACATTCGAATCAAAAATGCGCACTCTCGTTTTTGTGGAAAGGAAACTTATTTTGGGACCTTTAGTTGAGCAGATTTAGTAAAAAAGCATTAAAACAAATCATATCAACTAAATAAATAAATTAGTCAAAGGCGAAAACTTAGATTTTCGCCTTTTCGCATTGCTTGCGTTTGCTTTTTAGCTGTCGCATGAAGTATCCGAAATTCGAACCGTTTTGACACTCGCATTCGCATTAGAGAGTTTAGAAAATCCGAAAAGGGAAAAAGGGCTAAATCTAAATGCGATAATTGAAATACGAAATGCGAAATTCGAATTACAAAGTAGCACTTGCTCGAATGCGAAGATGTTTGCATTCGCATTCGAATTACAGAGTAACCCCCCAGTTCACCTAAAAATAAGAGATAGGGTCAATTTTACCAGTTTTCAGTTTAAGATGGAATTCAGTGCTTGGACATGTATTCAACATTTTACAACTGATTTGATGTCGATTATCAAATTACAAACACCAATAAAAGCAGTCTTACCGAACCTTTACCCTGTAAAAACTGATAATTAACAAACTTTGGACTTCGATATCTACAAACTTGAGATTTTCATTTTACGATTTCAAAATGCCATAATTCAGTAAATTTTCCAGTGATTAAGGTTTCATTTTATTTAAAATTGCAAATGTTTTTACAAAATGCAAACAAATTGTTTTTTATTTTGTGAAGATAAAGTACCTTTTCCACTGGACGGTCACAATTTTATTTGCTGTCGCAATATGATTTTATTTGTTTATTGGGGTGTACAGACTATATGTGAGGTTACACGAAGGGCACAGGCACGGGCACGTAGGGAACTTCAAAATTGTAGGCCAACGGAGGCAAGTGGTACTGTTTATTTCCCTCCGTTTGCCTACAAACTCGAAGTGCCCTTCGTGTGACTTCACTATATCAAATTACAAAAATTTATTTGATGAATTTGAAAATGTTTCAAAAGGAAATTTGGATGGATTTGATGAGTTTTTGATGGTGAGAACGCTTCTTCAAATAATGTGTCAAAAACTTTGAAATAAAGAAAATTTTGACTTTCGCTTTTTTGACGTGCGCTAGTGTGAGCGCAAATATATTTTTCTGTATGCGTATTTTCATTTCAAAAATAGATTTCAATGGGTGCACATGGCTCGGATGATAAAATTAAAGAGGAATATGATATTTTTTACACTATAAGGGTTGTTTTTATTATTTTAAGTAATGTTCTGGTTGAAAAAAGCTTAAATAATTTAGTTAATTTAATAAATAACTTTTTGGCCAATTTGCGTATCATCGTTCACTTGTACAACGGCTCTAATTGACATTTCTCTGAAGCCTAATTTTTTGCATATACCTGAAGACCAACATACAAACATAAATATTATGTAATAAGCTGGATTTAAAAAAAAAATGCCAAGTAGAGCCGTTGTACAAGTGAGCGACGATATATAATTTTAGGTGCAGCTACTGAAGAATTTTATATACAAAGTAAATTTTTTTGTAAATTAGCATCGAAACCATTTTTAGTTGTCTTTACAATGGATGAAATATAAGTAAGTAAGTAAGTAAATTTATTGAGCCTTTAAATCAATAACAATAGTACCTACATAATAAAAATAGTAACGGTGGAAGGATACATAGAATTGATATAATATATTCTATTACAGTGGAGTCTTGCAAAAATGCTAACACCAATATAACTACTGATGGAAAAATCAAAAGCTTGCTCATGGCTTTTTGAAGTATCTATGATGTTTTATTAAATAACCTTAAATCTTAATAGCTACAAACTACAAATTAACAAGAAATACTATTTACACTATTTACATATATACTTAAAAATGACGTTACATTAAGTTAACATAATTTATGGTATTTCCACTACATTTTAATAATTAGTTTCCTTGTTTTTCATCGACGCTTCAATTTCCATAGACAGAACATATTCGCTGTTGCCATGTTACGCCATCGGCGTACAAAGCAAAAACATGATTCAATAACAATGGTAATGGAAAGTTGTCAAAATAAAAAAAAATGGAACCCTGATCTTGCCTTGCTATCTGTCAAAAGACTAGAATCAAAACAATGAATTTCGACATTTTCGTAGTTTAAGAAGAAGAAGCATTTGTTATCGCTGCAACCAGGGTAATTTAACCATGAGCAAAACTTAAATTTGAAGAGTGATATGATGGTGTGTACAGAGCTCAAAATTAGTGATGCCAAACAAATTCGAATTCATCAAATTAAAAATCACAAAATTTGAAAGTGCGAACGGCCCTATGGCCCTTTTGACGTTAAGTTGGCGCCGTCTGCTCTTTTTAAAATTGAAATTATTAAAGGTATAAATAAAAAAAAATAAAGAGTTAAAAATGCCGCAGGAAATACGTGTACTTCAGTGTTTTGAATGTTTTATGTATCAAGTAAGTAAAGAAATGAAATCGGATCGGACAATTTCTAAATTATTTATACGTTTACAGGCAGATATCGTAAAAAAGGCAAAAATCTGGCGTTGTACATTGTGCGGAGCCAAACAAAACGTTCTTTCTGAATTTTTCCGTGGTAGTGGGGCTGAATGTCGACAAAAAGTGCAACAATTTAATTTTGAACATCGCCAAAGAGCTGAAAGGGAATCCATTAATAATACTTTAAATAATGAAGAAAATGATTTAGGTGTCATTATTTCAGGGGATGAGGATTTCATACATAACTTAAATAAAGACAGTCAATGCAATCCTGACGATTCACTTAACCAGACCGATGAAGAACCGCCTTTGAAACTGCAAAAAATAGATAGTAAAAGTTGCACTACAGTTGAACTCGATGAAAGCCAATACAAAGCTCCCATTGCTGCAAAGGTCTCTAAATGGAAAAATTTTGTTTGAATGATTTAGCCAATACATGTACACGATATCTGCGATTCAAACTGTTTTATTTTTGAGCAAGTATGCTTCGTAATAATGTAAGATTACAATTACTTTTCATTTTTAAAGTTTTTCGATGAAAACCTTGAGTCATTGGCCATTCACCTGGAGATAGATTTCCGTACCGTTTTGAAAATATGAAAGACAGAACCTTGAGTATAGATAAAATTCAATTTGTTATTATTTAAAAGGCTCTAGATTGTACTGCGACCTTAAAGATCTTTTGTACAGCCTCTCTCCCTATCAAAACAGTTCCAGACTATCTATAAATCTTGTCACTGCAATGGGATTAATTTTACCTGTCACCTGGATCTAAAATCTCGGCACCTAAGTACTTAATTCTGCGTCTAAACGCAGCAGGGCATGCACATAGCACATGCTCTGCTGTTTCCAAGTCCTCTAAGCAGAGTCTACAGGAATCATCGTCTACCAAGCCCGTCTTTTTTAGGTGATAATTTAGTTTACAGTGACCTGTCATTATTTCACTGTACTTAAAATGATTATCTCTGTAGCTATCGTTATGAAATTTGGGGGAAAAGTTAATCTGATTTGGAAAAAGGTTAATTTGATTTCGAAAAAGTTTAGTTTGATTTGTAAAAAGATCAATATAATCACCCCTATTCCCGATCGTCGTTTCTATTTCGTTTCTGAGGCGTTTTAGTTTTTATCGTCGTCCCGCTTCTAAATTTGGAGTCTGGAAACATATTGGATCGATAAGGAGTGTTTATAGAGGAGTTAGGAAGATGAAGTAATCACACTTATAATCGTTTTCCTGACCCCTCGATAACCACCCCTTGGCGTTCCAATATATTTGAATATTTTTCAATATATAGGAACGACAAGATTTTATCAAGGGCTTAGGAAAACAAAGCAATCAAACATACAGTTGCGGTCAACTAATTAGCAACGCAGCGGTGTATTTCATTTATTTGTCAATATATCATAATTTTCTGAAGAAACTTTAAAAACTTTATATCGGTTGATGGTCTTACAATAATTATTTGTTAAGTACACTTCACTTTATGCAAAAGGAAGCCCCTGCTATTTTGTTTTTTAGTATATTGAGTAAGGATTAATAATCCTCTCGGTCATATAATTAACAACGCTTTGTTTATTTTTAATCAAAGCAACTTTTTATATAAAAAACATTTAATATTTCGTTGCAAAACCATTATTTCTCATAACTGCTTCACACCTACGAGCCATTGACTCCACTAATTTTTGGCGCACAGCATTTGGAATGGCTTCCCGTTCCATCTTTACTTTTGCAAATAACTCCAAGAAATTTACAACTTTATGCAACTGAACTTTTTTTTTGAATTGCTCCCAGAGGTTCTCGATGGGATTGGGGTCTAGGCTGCATGAAGGCCGATCCAATAGTGGGATGTAATTTTCCTCCATACACCGTTTTGTTAACCGCTCGGTATGCTTTGGATCGTTATCTTGCTGCAGGATCCAAGACAGTGGCATGCTTTCATCACAGAATGGAACCATTACATCATTAAGGATAGAAATATACTGGTGGTGATCCATATGGCCCTTAATCTTTGCAATGGGACCAACACCACGCCATGACATGGATCCCCAGATCATAATATTTCCACCACTATACTTCAGTGTAGGATGTGTGTGTTTTGGGTCAAATTTCTTTAGTCTAAGACGACGGAAGTAGATTTTACCATCAGACGAAACTCTATTAATTTTGGTTTCATCCGAAAAAAGGACTTTTTTCCATTCTTTTACTGACTAGAGCCTATATTTCCGGCGAACTGTAACCTTTTCTTTCTGTTCACTTCTAATAGACGAGGCTTCGTTCTGGCGTTGGTCCCATTGCAAAGATTGAGGGCCATATGGATCACCACCAGTATATTTCTATCCTTAATGATGTAATGGTCCCATTCTGTGATGAAAGCATGCCACTGTCTTGGATCCTGCAGCAAGATAACGATCCAAAGCATACCGAGCGGTTAACAAAACGGTGTATGGAGGAAAATTACATCCCACTATTGGATCGGCCTTCATGCAGCCTAGACCTCAATCCCATCGAGAACCTCTGGGAGCAATTCAAAAAAAAGTTCAGTTGCATAAAGTTGGAAATTTCTTGGAGTTATTTGCAAAAGTAAAGATGGAACGGGAAGCCATTCCAAATGCTGTGCGCCAAAAATTAGTGGAGTCAATGGCTCGTAGGTGTGAAGCAGTTATGAGAAATAATGGACCGAGAGGATTATTAATCCTTACTCAATATACTAAAAAACAAAATAGTAGGGGCTTCCTTTTGCATAAAGTGAAGTGTACTTAACAAATAATTATTGTAAGACCATCAACCGATATAAAGTTTTTAAAGTTTCTTTAGAAAATTATGATATATTGACAAATAAATGTAATACACCGCTGCGTTGCTAATTGACCGCAACTGTATGCTTCATGTTCCTAATCCCTCGATAAACACTCCTCGTCATTTCAATTTATTTCCACACTCCAAATTTAGAAACAAGACGTCGATAAAAACTAAAACGCCTCAGAAACGAAATAGAAACGACAATTGGGAATAGGGGTGAATGTAAAAAAGGTTTAACTTGGGAGTGAAAATCCTGCAACTAAAGTAAAAAATTTAAATTATTTTTTTATTTCATTTATTTTTGTTTAATTTTATTTAAATACATTGTATTACACTTGGTTATAGTATATATTGCAGTAGTGAGCAACTAACTGCTAATAGTATAAGTTGAGAAAAATTATTTTTGAAAGTTATCGTGTTATTATAGAATGATTATTTTAAGAGCCAAATAGCTGTCCTTTATATTACTGTCTTAATTGTGTCAGTAACTTTTGAGTAATACTCGCAAAATCGGGCTTGGGAACAAGTAACATGTAATTGTATATTTTATGAGTCCATTTTCATGCGTGCGTAACTATTTGAATGAAACAAAAGTTACACAATTCGGCTTTCTCATCTAACTTTTCTTTAAATATATTGTAATGAGAGTCCTTAAAACTAATAATTTGGGTTCCTGTTTTTTTTTTAAATAAAATGATGTTGCCCGTTAAACTACTGAACGTCTAATAAAATTTCTTATGCAATAAACACTTATCCATGGAGATTATTTATGACGTAGCAATCTTTGCAACTTTTTCATCTGTAGATTTTTCATCTCCATCTGTTTTATCATTATCTCCTGTTTGTCCGCTTTTTCCGGATGAGCGACGCCTCTTGCGGTTTGTACGCCATGGACGTGGTGGAAACTTTATAGCGGGCAACTGATCCATGCCCAAAACTTTATAAATCTGCCGAAATGCAATATAGCGTAGGAACTGTTGTGCCGATACGGTTAAATCTTCTCTTTGTTGCTTGCTTAGTCCCTGTAAAGCATCTTGAGGATCTTTTTCACATGGATCTAAAAGTCCAGGCCCGTTTATAATAAAACCTGTAGCTAAGGCTTCCATTATGCGACGCATACAATCACCGGGTGATAAAGGAAAGCCAGCAGAAGAGATCACCTTTTCAACAAGCAACTCCAACGACCATTGCGGCAACGCTTGCCAAGACGGAATGCGATGACACAAGTCACGCAAAATTCGAATTACCATTACGCATGATTGCAAACCAGTGGCACGAGCCTGAAACCACTTAGCATGACGTAGTTCTGCCAGTGCCTTGAATACCACAAAAATTACACATAAAAATATATTTTGAGATCAAAAATTAAAGCCATATAATACGCACTTGTAAGCAAGGTTCACGTGGTAATAAAGCAGCATCTCCAGTGCCATCTTTAATTGCATCTGTTTTGGGATCTCCGGCTTCACGAAGTAACGGAGAAGTTAATGAAATTCTAACAGTTACACAATCATCTGAAACAATGACTGCAGAATCCTCTAGCGACATTTGCACATGGTATTCAACCTGATTTTGTTCACCTGAAAATAATATTTATTTGCGTTAGTTTGTTTAAAACTTGGTTGTTAGACGACCAGTGGGTATATTTATCGATGAACCCTGATAGCAATTTTATTATGTATAAATATCTAATGTTGTACAACAGGCTTGCCATAACTTGTTTTTTTTTTTTAGAGCGTATATTTAAAGACTAAAATAATTTTTTTAATCAAATCCAGAGATCGAACTAGAAACACCTAATTTTACTTATCGATTTTTTTGCGAGATTTCGAATGTATAACGCAAGATGTATTTACTTCATCATATGGGGCCATTCACATATTACGTAACGTAATTTTCGACCAATTTTAAACCCCCCTTCTCGGTCGTATCGCAACGTAACAAAACGTACAACCCCCTCCCCCCTTGTAACGTAACAAATCTTAATTTTTGTAATACCACCCCCATGTAACACTTCGTAACAAATCGTCCGACCTCCTGCCGCGTTACGTAATATGTGAACGGCCCCTATACAGTACTTAGCATAAAATTCCACAACTTTGATTAAAAGGTACTACTGGACATACTAAACAGAAATATGCTAAGTTATAAATATACAGAAAGTTTTTTTTTTAAAATCGGTCAACGAGCTAATCGATTTTCAGGGTCGAATTTTAGTTACCAAATGGTCTTGACGTTATTTCTGTAACAAAAAAAAAGTTTCACAAAAATTTACAAAAAAATCTCAGTAGAAATTTAGCAACAAAGTTTTTTTCAGTTTTTTCGTTAATTTTTGTCAATCTTTTTTTTTATACTGAAACAATGTGAAGACCATTTGGTAACTAAAATTCGACCCTGAAAATTGATTAGCTCTTTGACCGATTTAAAAAAAAAAAACTTTCTGTATATTTGGACCACAGTGAATAACTTTGTAAAAAAAACAGTCCAGTGAAATTACAAAATAGAAGAAATTGTTTCCAAATGTTTTACAACGCCCAAAGAAAAATTTCCTTTTCTCTTTTTTTTTTTTTTTTTTTTTGTTGAAACACGTGATTATATTCCAAACATTACCTTTCTTTTATTTTGGATATCCAAGGAGAATTGCAAAGCATGTTAATAATGACCAGTCGAATACGAAGGGCCTTATCGTAAATATGCCTGGAACCCCTATCTCGAGAATATACTCCCTCTCGAGAAGGAGCATTTGCAATCGTGAATATTTTATGAATGGAAATTCCTTTATAAACAGCGATACTTTTTCTTTCTTATATAGTTGAATTTTTTTTTTAAATTTTCCTCAAAAAATCTATTATGCAAACCCTGATTTTTCCAATCTCGTTGAAATTTGTATTCCATTTTCCACAAAAAACCATTAAGCAACCCTGGTATTTCTATTTTTTCTATTGGATTTTGGCAGCTAAGTTAGCTAAGGCTAAAAAAAAAGATAAAGAAAGTGAAGAAATAACGTCTGATTTTAAGTGAAACAAATTTCGAATTGATTTTGTAAATGAAAAGTTCGCAACACTGTTTTGACAGCAGCTGAGGTTAAAAAAAAATAGGCAGAAATCTAAATTTCATTAAAAATAATCAAAAGAAAGTAAAATTACAAAATTGGTGATGGTCTACGAGTTCGGCCAAACAAATCTTCAAACCTCCACAAAAGAAAGTGACAAGTTTTTAATTTTTTTAAACATTATTCAAAAAAAGTGTAATATCAACGACTTACAAGCAGCGGGGCGATGCATAACAGGGGAAAAAAAAAAAAAAAATAGAACTTTGCATATGCTGCATTGAAATTTTTGCTGTGATTCTCGTTTAATCTATGCAAAAAATGAATAAAGCATGCTTGGTCGAGTTCTTGGTTTGTAGGTGAATTCGACTGAAGATCCCATATGGTTATGGGTGAAACGTATCGAAAACCAACCTACCAACAGAATTTTTTGGTTTTTTTGCCTATGCATTTGCCTAGTTAATTAAACATTAAATTTGATTAAATTTTTCCTATGAATATCAAAACACTCCCTCCCAAATTATTGCCGATAACCTTATTTTCCAGTGAATTTTTCCATTCCAGCAATTTTTTTGCGATTGCTAAATATTGAGTAAGAGAATAAATTCTCGAGAATATTTATTTACGATAATACGATAAGGCACAGTGCAAAAATTTATTCACAAACTTTTTACTAGGGAATTGAAAGCGTGTATAAATAAAAAGCCGTGTTTCTTTTGACGCGTATATACAATTGTGGTAATTTTCAAATAGCGATAACTTATGAACGACGAGTCGTACGATAAAAAGTCAAAGGGTCTTTTTCAGGGAGAACAACATGCTCTACAAATAATTTTAGTTTTTTGTAATAAAAAAAATTGTTATTTAGAAGTTATTTGAAAAAGTGATTTTTTGCCGTTTATCGGCGCTTAACCTGTTTTTATAGAATAACTCCTAAAAGGTAAATTTTTTTAAAAATAAAATGAAAATTTTTTTTGTAGAGAACGTGATTTTCCATTAAAAAGTTCCTTAGAGTTTTAATTGTGCGACTCACTGTTCATGAGTTATCGCAATTTAAAAATAACCACAAACGCGTCAAAAGAAACACGGCTAATGTTTGAAAAATTATAAACTTTTGCACGATTTTATAGCTCATTGTAATAGCTTTTGTATGACACCAATATTTTTTATATCCATCTAAGCTTTCCCAACTTCTAAAACTACTTTTCACTTCGTCACTTTTTTTGTGAAGGCTTAGAGATTTATTTGGCTGAACACGTAGATCATCACCAATTTTGAAATTTTACTTTCTTTTAATTATTTTTAATGAAATTTAGATATTCAGGCCTATCACTGAATCCATCGTAGATACGAATTTCGTGAAATCTACGAAAGTGCTATCATTGAATTCGAATTGCTACGACGTGAATTCAAAATTCGTAGATTAGGATCACTTACTCCATCCGAAACTCAAATTTTTTTTTAGTTTTCGACGACTAGATATGACTACCGAAGAAATATCATAATTTTATTCAAGAAATACTTCAAACTCCACGAATTACGAAGTTACGTTCGTAATTTTTTGAAATCAATAATAGCATTTTCGTAGATCTCACGAAATTCGTATCAACGATGGATTCAATGATAGGCCTGATTTATATTTTGCTTGTTGTTTTTAGCTGCTGTCAATGCAGTGATGCCAACTTTTTATGTACAAAATCCACTTAAATGATTAAAAAACGTGTCAAAAAAGCAAAGCACCAAAATATATTTGAACTTAATTTTTACAAATTGCTTCACGTTTAATCGGTTGCTATTGCTTCGCTTTGTTTATCTTTTTATAACCTTAGTTGCTTAGCTGTCAAAGTCCAATGGAAAAAACCAGGGTTGCATAGTGGTTTTTTGTGGAAAATTTAAAAAAACAAAAATTCAACAATATTAGGATGAAAAAGTATCACTGTTGGAAAATTAATTTCCATTAATAAAATACTCACGATTCCACATGGTTCCTCTCGAGAATATTCTCGAGTTCAGTGTGTACATCCTCTTTACACGGAATCAATATTATGACGATTTTAGATCTTCTTAATTCATAAAATTTTAAATTTACTCTTCTGAAAGTATGGCAAGCCTTCAAAAAAAGTATTACACCATTGACAGAATCGAACAAAAATTATAATTTCTTAAAAATATTATTGAGCGATAGCCTAAGGTAGAACTATAGTTGAATTTGCTTGGCGTTTGCTATTGGCTACTCGTGACCTTACGACAAAAGGGTTCTATCTGATATACATTTTTTATGTAGTTAGAACCTTGTTATCCTAATGTCGCGTACTGCTGCAGTCAAGTTAAGCAAAATACCATTAAATAAAACTTAAAAAATTTTAAAATGTTCACTTCAAACCGCGTAATTTTATTCTTCGAAAATTTAAAATTTTTGCATTTGCTTAATGTTTAATTAATTTTCACAACATCACCAGATGCCTAGTATAAAAAAAAACCTTCGAAATCGTCACACTACTTTTTTGAAAGTCTATTCGACTTTGACAAAGTAAATAGCGAATTCTCATTTAAATCTGGTTTTCCGATTAACGATTCCATCAGAGGCGTAATTAATCTTTAAAAGTAAAATTTGTATAGCAAACCAATGTTTACATAAAAATTAACACTACTCGCTATCAGGGATAATATATTCATTTATAGGACCTTAAATGCTTTCTCGACGTGAAAGAAAGTGACAACCGCTAATATCTACAGCACATGGAAAAACCAAAATACCACAACTTGAACTTTCGATTTCATCTAAACTATATTTTGTGAAGTTCCTTTAAATATTTCACAAATATTGTCACTTTTTCCACTACTACTTTTTGCAACCATCAGCATATCCAATTTAAGTTTCGATTGAAATAAAAAAAGTTACATGAGTTGCAAAAAATAGAATAATCCGTTTGACCGGAATTGCAAGTTATTGTGAAGTTTTTAGTTTAGATAAACCAAGGTTATCTATCTAGCCTTAGAAAACTTCCATCAATAAAATCGGTTTGGAGAAATAATCACACAAAACGGTCGAGTTCCTTAAAATGTTTTAAATAAAAATTTAGAATGCACGTTTTGTATGTATATCCTTTCTGTACACGTTCATACGGACATTTTTGTTATAACTAAATCTTTAAGGACTTTATTTACACAAAGTTTTTTTTTTTTTTTTTTTTTTTGTGGGAAATTTGTCGTAGTCTAAATTGAATATTTCTGTGATGAAAAAAACAAAGGGAAACAACGTAAATATTCAGTGATAATATAAATGGTTGGCCATTCATAGGTGTTAGGAATCGACGCCACGTGCGCAGAATATTAACTTTGTGTAAATATATTCCTTTGCTTTTATTAAGCCACACAATTGATTGCAGCAATGGTCGTGTTACCGTATACTCCAATCCAGAAGAAGTCTGCAAAAATCTAGAGACTACGAACGAATACGTACACTCGAAAGGGATTGTCCTGGCAAAGTCAAGCATGTCCTGTGAAAAAAGCTGAAAACACCGAATACGTTTTTATTTTTGAATTATTCGAACAAAATAAAGGGTGCGTATGTGTGGCTTTGCTGCCACATCTACTTTTTCCATACAAATTTCCTTTCAATTGCAATTCTACATACATTATATCTTGTTCAAAACAGTCCACGAAATCACACGACGTTTTTTTGGTTAAATTCACATTTTTTTTGTGAAATTGACCAAATGCAGCAAATCACTACAGAAACCGAAATTAAATTCAGGTTTAATTAAGATTATGCAATATATATAGAGATTTATGAAAAATGTCGACGTAAGGCATTTTTCTGGAAAAAGTCACCGTCATTCGCAATACAACGAAATTCGACACGTCTATAAAGCTTTTTTTGTGTTTTCTTTAAAAAAGCTCTATCGAGTACCATATCATTTGAAATATTATTCATGCTCAAGACTTACCTGCAAGTTCTTTAAGCTTGTTAGGCAATTCAGCTGCAACACGTTTTAACAAACCAATTGTTGGTTTTTCTGAGCAAAGCACAACTAGTTCAACAGCGTTGTCACCTTGTAGTAACAAACCCTTAGCCAAAAAACCAACACGCATAACTCCTTTCAAAATACGCACATTATTTGCTTCAGCTTCCTTCTGGAATGAAAACATTTGATTGTCGCGTCCATCTTTGATTTGTGAAGAGTCTGGTTTTTCCTTTTTAATTGCTGGTCCGGTTTCTTCTGGATTGTCAGCAAATGAATCAGAAACGAATTTGAGTGCCCTTTCGGTATGAGATACAATTCGTTGAATAGTTTGCAATTCTTCTTCCTTTGGATATATTTCAGCATGACGTGCAATTGCATGACGATCATCTGTACTTTCTGGGCGACGTGGCCCTGCACCACCAGGCATCATACCAAAGAATGGAGGTGGACCACCTCCAGACCTTCCACCGAAGCCACGTTGCGAACCTTAAAATAATAATAAAACATTTGTCAAAAGTATTTGGTGGAGCTCAAAATAAGTCCTTTTCTTTGCTAAGGATGGAATCCACTTAAAATAGTTAGAAAAAAACATATGTGTTTTAACTGTCGTTTTTAAGGTCCGGATTTACAGTTATTAGTTAACTAATGACAAGGGTTTAACCAACAACTTTTTATTTTCAGTCATGAGTTCACATTTGGTTAAACTCAAAAATTTTATTGGTTAACCATTAGTCAAAAAAACAGCCGATGCTGAAGAAATAGAATCCACATTAGTTTTGTGAAAATTCCAAAAATGTTTTCAGACGTAGAAAATTTTGAGTCAAAAGCGAGACATATGTATATTGACGAAATTTGGAATATTGTGGCTGATCGACGGCAAACTATAATTTTGTTTTTCTTATATGTAAGTACCAGTGAAAAGGGCGTTTTAGTTGACTTAGCAAACCACAAAAAACAAATCTTAATCGGATTCGAACTTTATTTAGAATTTGTCCATTCATTCGGATTCTGGAACAGGGTAATTCCATGGTAACTCGCGTTACAATTAAAACACTTTTTAAGACTTTAATGGAGCTTTTGAGGCTCAGCCTTTGGATTAACTAATAAAATTGGATTCTTTATAAACAAAATACTTTATTCTTGTTGCATATTAGTTGAAATTTTCAGTGGTAACTTAATATTTAACCAGTAAAATAGTGAATAGTGCTGGTAACTCGCGTTACCATTTTTGGACAACATGTTTAGAGCGTAAATTTCTTTCGCAACTTCCTGGGAAATTTGTGGGTAAATTTCTTTACATTAGACAGCAATAAAGCCAGAAGGGTACCAATAAGCATTTCTTTATTAGAAACAACAATATTAAGTGGTATTTTTTAAAATAATGCGAAAATTATGTGGTAACTCGCGTTACAAAAAAATTGGTAACTCGCGTTACTATCGATTTTTAGACCAATACAGAGGGCCTTTTCAAGTTCATAGGTATAAAAATTAAAATTGGGTCAAAATACAAGAATAATAAAGAACTACTTCGGGCATTTATGACCAGGAACCAAAACTAGATCAAAATTTAATAATTGTTTAACTAAGTCTATTATACCGCGATTGAAATTATTTATGGTTTAAATACAGATGGTAATTTTCATCACAACTATTACTGTCACCACCAGATTCATAACTTTCCTCGGAGAAGTATGAAGTATTTTTATGCCCATTTTTACTTCTTCTGATATGCAGACTTTAACTGAAAAACGCGATAATAACGAATTGCAATGTCCAATTCTAATTTTGACACTAAATGCTTATGTTTCTTCAATTAAACATTACTTTGGATATAGTTGAAGGTTGAAAAGAAACAAGAAATTTTTCAATACCTTGGAAATACCCAACAGCAATTCGATTCCGAAATTCAATTCCATTTCCGAAGTAAATCCACTACGGAATATGGAACATGACTGAATAATTTTTTTTTCAAAGGGTTATTTCAAGCACCGTCTCGTAACGGCTGAAGAAACCCCCAGTCTATCTTTGCAAAGCGTATTGCTTCGAACCCCCTGGCTCTAGGAGCATTACGTGGCTTATGGACAGACCCTAACGTGACACGAATGAAAACATGACAGTATGTATTTGAAATTGAAATACAACGACGATGATAAGGTGGTTGCTTCGTCTTTCCAACTCTTCGATAAAACATCTTCGTTGTTTTAATATCCTGAATCCAAAAATACGTAACATAATTTTGAATTTTTTCAAAGACGTTGCAAAAAAAGTCTTAAACTTCAAATTTTTTTTTGATTTTGAAGCCAAAATTGGCTTTAAAATCTAAAATAGTTGGGAGTTTTAAGACGATTTTTTCAAAACCTTTGAAAAAATTCAAAATTATCTTAATAAATCTTTTTGGATTTCAGGTGACGATAAATATGTATTTTAAGAATCCTTATTTACCGCCAGTATCTGAAATTCGACACTTGGTTGAGTTTGAGTTTTCCTTCCGCACTAATTTTGTTAATTTACTATCAAATATTTGTCAAATGGAATGGTAATAGTTTATTTTTTATTTTTTGTTTCAATTTGAAATTACGATCTCATTGAACAGTAGTGACATGACTTATATTCAGTTTATAAAACTTCACTGAAATCTTGACACAGAATGACGGATTAATTTTACAAGCAAAACTATATGTATATGAAGTACCATTCGTTATTACATATTTATTCATGAAAAATAAATAAAGCTGTTACACTATATGCTAAGAGCGTTGCGTGTTATTATACAGAAAAAAACTTTCCCATAAAAATTGCGTTATTTGGATACGGATTGTTTAAAGATAAAAATAAATAATAAAAAAAAAACTCTCCCTTACCTGCAAAACTGCGTGCTAACCAATTGCTATAATCATATTCATCGTCATATTGAGCGCGACGACGTTGTTCATCCCAATACATGCCACCTCCATCTTGTTCATCATTGAAGCCTACATTTCCATTAGAGCGATGAGACTGCATTAAAGCACGTTGAGCACGTGCTTCTGCCAAACGTCGTTGGCGTGGTGTTGGTTTAAAATCGACAACTAAATCAGGTTGAACTTTGCGTTTATATTGCAAACGATGACGTCTTCCCTTCATGTGCATTTCTTTGGCGTTAGGATCGTTGAACTTACAATCACAAAGTTTGCAATTGAAACTTAATATTTTGCCCTCATCATCTTTAATTTCTTCAATATATTCACCACCGACGGGTTTAATGTTATCTGTATTTTCACCACCCATGGTGACGTCATCTTGGCCAGCTAAAAATGAAAAAGGATCAGTCAATTTTAATTTCCCATTGTTATTAATGAATGGGTCTAAGAGAGTACAAATTATTAAAGTCAACTGCTCCTTTACCATTATATATCGAGTCTTTGATCAAGTAATTTTATTTATTTATCCGCAATACAAAAGTAATATTAATTTTGTAAGAAAATATTTACATAATTTGTACCTTTAATTTACTGTTCAACAATGTTCTATGCAAGAAAGCAAATATCTTTAGCAGGTTAAATTTTGACCTCAATACTCCCACTCTCGAAGAATTTGTTTGCTCTTGACAGACTCTATGGGGGTTATCGTGAAAAAATGTTCCCGGGAAATTTTTGTCAAACTGCCGTGCATTTTCTACTGCAGTTTCAGAAAAATTCCCCGGGAATATTGATTCACGATAACCCCCTATATATTTTGTCAAAGGCGTATAGCAGAAACGAAATCTATTTAAAATTCTAAGAAAATTTCCCTAAAACCTAGCACCTGCTGTAATAAAAATTTTTTAAATTGAATTTTTATGTCTCTCGGCTGGAGCTAGATTTTAATTTTGGACACCTAGTCTCTTAGGGTACTTTCCTTAGAATTTCCAGTAGATTTCGTTTTTGCCTATGGCTACGATTATATCTCAACTAAAATTTCTACCAACAATTTTAAAAACTTTGTATCAAATCAAGCCCTAACCGGCAAAAAGACTTAACCGACACAATTTCAGATATCCGGTTTTTGATAGAAATCGACAGGTCGCGTCCATACGCATGTTCCCTTCAAGTTTTATTTCTGTAAAACGTACCATTACGAAGTAATAGCGAAAGCAATTTTGACTTTTGTACTACAATGTTTGCAAAGAGAATTTAAAAAGCTTCTACTGTAAAATTTGTTTTTTGTCGGTTGACTCTGTTTGGCGGTTAAGGCTCGAAATTATAATATATATCACAAATAAATCTTAATTCTTTTTATACAAATTCAATTAATTTTTTTTTTTTTTTTTTCATACTTAATTCAAATTCAATTTCAAATTTGATCTTCTTATAATTTCACAGCTAATTTTTGTCTAAGTTGTCTAATTGATCTTGCTCCCTTTATTTCTTGCGATAATGCATTATACATGTTGATCCCTTTATTAAATAACTGGTTGCCCGCGTGCGACTTCGTTCGCACGGTCCAGATACCCTTTTGAAATGTATGTACCTAATCTCATCCATATCTGTCAAACGGTCTTTTTTTATATCGCTATATTGGACATTTTCCAGCGGATGTTATTCGTCTCGGTGCCAGAATTTTTTAATATTCTGGACGATACCGAGGGTATTTCGAATTAGAGTTTGTCCTGGAATCTCACCTGATAGCTTGTCTTCGAAAGCAAAAAAACATGCAAATTGGATAACTGACTTTTGAATTATGGGATTTTCTAAGAACCCGGACGAAGTCAAAGGTATTTCGAAAAAAAAAAATTATCCTACAACCTTGCCATGCAAAATATCTTTCATTTCATTTCATTTATTCAATAAATCTCATATAATGTACTGTACTGCCTTGTTAAGTACTGATGGATATCTCTATTTTTCCTTACCAAGCAATTCTGGTAACACTGTTCAACGGCAAAAAATTATCTGAGTTCAGACCATAAAGTTATTATTCCTTGCTATTGACATAATAGAACTGCATTTACAAAATTTTTCCATCACGTCTCAATCTTCAGAAAAATTGACAAATCCAAAATCACGACTTACATCCGCGCGAAAATAAATTAAAAAATTTTTATCCGTCAGAATTTTAAAACAAAATGTCAAACGATTCAAAAAATAGCAGTAATTTCAAATCTGAAAAAAATTTTGAAATCGGTCCGGCAGATTTTTTTGTATGCCCGTTTAATTGAGAAAATGGACTGAAAAAACCAAACACCAACCATCTTTAATTACATAAATCTTGCCTTAATCAATACAAAATTAAAAAAAACTCTTCACGAGCTTGTGCGTCATTGTTTTAACTTTATTTTGATACCAAAAACTTAGGGATTGGACCATGAATAACCAACTTATTTCTTTTTGAACAAAAAATGAACATACAGAAAGTCATACAAAAGCTATTGAATTTTTGTATCATAACTACTTGGAAATAAAAGTAATTGTATGACTTCCTGCAAGTACAATTTTTGTTCAAAAGGAAATAAGTTGGTTATTCATGGTCCAATCCTTAAGTTTTTGGTATCAAAATAAAGTTAAAATAATGATGCGCAAGCTCGCGAAGAGTTTTTTTTTAATTTTGTATTGATTTAGTCAAGATTTATGTAATTAAAGATGGTTGGTGCTTGGTTTTTTCAGTACATTTTCTCAATTAAACGGGCATACAAAATAATCTGCCGGTCCGATTTCAAATTTTTTTTCAGATTTGAAATTATTGCTATTTGCTGAATCGTTTGACATTTTTGTTTTTAAATTCTGACGGATAAAAATTTTTTAATTTATTTTCGCGCGGATGTAAGTCGTGATTTTGGATTAGTCAATTTTTCTGAAAATTGAGACGTGATGGAAAAATTTTGTAAATGCAGTTCTATTATGTCAATAGCAAGGAATAATAATTTTGTGGTCTGAACCGAGATAAAAATAAAAACCTGAAATTCGTTGAACAGTGTAATCATTTATTTTATAATGTATAAACGGAAGTGAGCACATCCACTTCAGTTTCGACCGATGGATAGATAACCTTATTCTTTTAACACTCTATTAACATCTCTCTACGATTTTTATTTAACACTGCTCTCATTCCTCTAATAAATTTTTTTTTGCAAATCTGATATATCCCTCGCGACCTTAGAACAACAGGGTTCTAACTGACATTTTTTGTGAAATTGAGTTATATATTGTTTCGTACTAAATAGACCACGCTCTTTCGTTTACCGCTACTCAAATATTTCTATCTCGTATGGTTTCTGAGATAATTAATGAAATTGAGATGCACAAGGTTCTATCTACACATTTTCGAATTAAAATTAATTTCACAAAGTTCTAACTGCCAGATAGATCTTTGTGCTTCTGTAAGAGAGCAGCCAAATTAGATAAAATCGTGTAATTTTGTTAAACAAGCCCTGATTTTGAACCGACATGGCTCATTTTGTTAGTAATAGAACTTAGAAAAAACTAGCACTTAAGATTTGTGCAGTTTTTGAAAAAAGGTCGAAAAACGGTTTTGGAAAATTGAAGAATTCGAACCAAAAATAGTCATTTTCGATAAACTTGGCAACGCTAAATCCGAATCTGGCATCAGAATTGCTATATCTTATAGTGTTTTCGAGATATCCTACCCCAAATGTTCAAAAATGATCAAAAACACGATTTTTGAGGTTGTTTCGAAGACGTCCAAAATTGTTTTACTCTTTTCTATTGAATGCAACATTTTAGTACTGTTCTTTGTCTTCAAAATGAGTTATAAATTGGTCTTGTGTGGTTTTTCTTTAAAAAGTTATACTCGCTTTAAATGATACATAAAAGTATGTCAATTTTTCAAAAACCCTTTTTCGACCTTTTTTCAAAAACTACATAAGTTGTAAGTCCATTTACTAACAAAATAAGCTATGTTGGCTCAAAATCGGGGCTTTTTTAACAAATTTACACGATTTTAACTAATTTCCCTGCTCTCTTAGAGAAACACAAAGTTCTATCTGCAAAAAAAAAAAAAAAATCTTACAGAAACACAAAGTTCTATCTGGCAGTTAGAACCTTGTTTCTCAATTTCAAGTACCTTATCGTTTAGCAACAAAGTTCGATCGATTTTTTAAACTTAAATTCCTTCTTAATTAGACAACGTAATTTAATTATTTTAGTATCAATGAAATCCTCGCTACAATCAAATGCTTGTAATATAAATAATATTGTGATTAAAATCAATTCCTAAAAGTTATACGACACGAAATATTCAAACATAGATTTCTCGAAAGTGCTGTGAGTGTAGATAGAACCTTGTTTTTCTAAGGTCGCGCCATATTGTTAGCCATGGTAAGAACTGTGGAACAGTAACTTATGTGCGGCATCAATAATAATTTAAACAATTCCTTTCCTTTTCTTGAAATAACTTTTCTTTGTTTATGTAATGTTTACTTTCTTCGCTATTTTTATATTTATGTATTCGCAGATTCGTAAAGCGTATATTTTCTCATCCATTCTAGATTCAAAGGTCAGATCCATAAATATCGTTAAGGTTCTTAACTATAATTCTAATTATTTTATATTTATTTCATGAAGCTCAACGAGATTAACATTTTGCACCATTTCATATAAATTTGATGTACGTATATTTGATACTATTTCCTCCACACTGATAACATTTTTTTTAGTTTTTTTGCCCCTTCATCTGAATAATATCCCAAATTTTCCCCAAAAACTACACAATTTGATTTTCTTTGTTTTCACACAAAGTCTTACTTTCTTTCCATATACGCCTTATCACCCGAACAATCTGACCCACCCTAGTATACATACCACATAACAAAAGACATAAAAATGTACTTACCATCGCCATCATTTTCAGCATTAGCTGCGCCATCAGCCTCACCATCGGCGCCTTGTGTTGTATTTAAAGTGGCACTTGTGCCACTAGCTGGAACAAAGTTAATTTTTGACATTTTCTTTGGCTCATCTGGAGGAATAGGTTTGCCCAATTTTTGATGTAATTTAACGACTTTTTGATGTTTGGAACCGCGTACGTGTGCAGCGTAGGCATCGTTACCGGTGCAAGTAACATCGCACAATTCACAATGATAGTTATTACCACGATTCTGTGAGGTGGATTGGGCACTAGCTTGCATTTTCAATGAAGCTTCACGTTTCTTATGCTTTTGACCCTCCAAATGTTCGCTGTAAGTTTGTGGCCCAGCACAAGATATCTTACAAACCTCACAATAGTGCAATTGTTGTGGACGTGGAGCCGGTTTGCCACGGCCACGGTTGCCTGGGTTACCACCGCTAGCATTATGACGGCCACCCTTAAATCCAGGCCAATTTGAGCCGCCGGGATTAGCTGGGCCTACCTTTCCAGGTACGTTGTTGCCAACTTGTTGCTGCTGTTGTTGTTGTGCAACATACAATGAAGCAGCATTATATAGAGCAGCATCATAGCTGGCATAACCAGTAACAGCTGCAGAAGTTGGTGCGGAGGCAGTGGCGGCTGCCTGCTTTCCAGCTCCGTTCAACTTATCTTTGCCTCCGACTGCCTTAGCGCCTGGATTGACCACATTTTTCACTGGTGGTGCCGAGTAATGCGTCTTGCTCACTGCGCCGCCTGCTGGAACAGTAGTATTGTAGCTGGTCGGTGCCTGTTGATAATAGGTTTTTGATGCATCATATGAATGCAGTGGTCGACTATAGTCGTAGCCGTAGCCGGCTGCTGCCGCTGCATTAGTAGCGCCGACAGTTGCATAGCCACCGTGTCCAGCAGCCGCAGCAGCAGTCTGATAAGCAGCATTTGCGTAAGTGGCGTTAGTTACCGCCGGATAAGATTGACCCGAAGTGTTGTAACCAGCAGCTCCCGCTGAACCAGATGCATTGTACTGTGCGCCGCCATAATTAAAACCAGCGTAGTTATTTGCAGACATTCTGGCTTTTTTTTTTTTGCAAACTCCACTAAATTGTAACTTCAGAAGGTTCTATAATTCCAACCTCAAAATTTCAGATTATTGATTTTTACCCACAGAATTCTCTAGAAGCGCCGGTCTTGAAATTTGGTATAATTTCAAAAATATCCGACGTTGACTTCCAAGATTGCTTGAAAAATATATAACAATATGCCCACGCTGCGATAATTGATTAAAAATGCGACTTATTTTCCTGTAAAATTAAACCACGAAGTTTTTAGTTACACCGAGAAAATGGCGTCTTTTTTTTTTCTTATGTGCAAGAAGTTAGAAAATTTGGTGCAAGAAATAACACAAAATAGTTGGTTAAAAGGAAAACTTTATAGTTATTAGCACTTATCACAAAAATAGTCTGCACTTACCGCGAATTTTATTTTACAAATTTTCAGCAGAAAATTTCGGCTTCACGCTTACTTAAGAAAAAGATAGTGATGTGACGAGTCGAGTATTTTTACTCGGTTACTCGAGTCAAACTTGAATTCGAGTCAACTCGACTCACTTTTCAACACTACTCGAGTTGTCAAAAAATGTGGCGAGGTAAAATCGTTAAATAAATTCGCAATTTTTTCGAACTCGTTTGTTTTGCGCTGTCAATATACTTGACGAATGCGACACGAATGCACGTTAAAACGTAAAAGCAAAACAATCGTTGAAAATCTGCTTATGTATTTTTGACGACTGCACAACAAATTTTGTGTGTATGTGTGTGCTATTCGTGTATTCGCTTAAATTAAAGGAGGTCGCTGGACAACGAGTAATTGCGAATTTATTAATAAAAAAGAGAAAAATTTACTTGATTTGAAAAAATTTTTAAATCAAAACCATGCCTCGGGAAAATAAAAAATCAGTAGTATGGGAATTTTATAACAAATCCAATGATAACAGAGTTCATTGCAAGTTGTGCTCATGCTCCTATAAGCATTTTGGCAACACTTCAAACCTCATGGCGCATCTAAAAAGGAAACATCCAATTCAATTTTTGCAATGCTCAGGTGACCCACAAGTTGTTGAAAAAGATGTAAATAACCCAGTGCAGAATAGAACAGAACAGTCATCAGAAACTGCTACAAGTAATTTTTATGGGCCACAGGTAATTGATTTAGTTGCTGATAGGAATGATTCCCGTCCCAAACGTCAAAGGCAAATGCGATTAATCGCACCCACAAAAGTGAATCAAAGAGCGGCTGACGAAGCTTTACTCGATATGATTGTTTTAGACTTTCAGCCGTTGCAAATTGTTGAGAATAAGGGATTTAGAAGGTTTACGCGAAAACTTAATCCCGACTATACACTTCCGTCTCGAAAGTTGCTTTCCGAAAAAATGCTAAGTGAAAGATATGCAATCTGCTCAGAAGCCCTTAAGCAAAAATTAGATATGGTCAAAAATGTGGCTTTAACCACTGATATTTGGACATCCGATAGTAATAAAAGTTTTATATCTGCAACAGCCCATTTTATACTGGATTTGAAACTTAATTCTTTTATTTTATCAACTGCCGAAATACCTGTAGATCACTCATCTTCTAATATTGCTGATGCCTTGCGAAAAATTTTAGAAGATTGGAAAATTAGTGATAAAGTTGTTACCGTTGTAACCGACAATGCCAGTAATATGAAAAAGGCTATTAGTCAATATTTGATGAAGCGTAATCATTACTGCGTTGCTCACACACTTAATCTTGCCGTTAGAGATTGTACAGTAAAAGACAAAGAAAACGCAGAAAATAATTATTTAAAAAATCAATTGATTGCACTATTAGCTAAGTCTCGAAATATAGTTACTCATTTTAAGCTAAGCAGCAAAGCGTATTACAAGTTAAAAGATATTCAAAAACAAATGGGTTTAGAAGAACTAAATGTAATTCAAGACGTACCCACAAGGTGGAACTCCACTTTATTAATGATAGAAAGATTAGTACAGCTAAAAGTCCCTTTGTCAGCAACATTTTCACTTTTGCCATCGCCACCACCAAACCTGAGCTCTTCAGAATGGGAGATGCTTGAAGAGTGCGTTTCCGTTTTGAAACCTTTTGAAAAAATGACCATTATTCTATCTGGGGAACTGTACCCAACTTTGTCTTATGTAATACCACTGACAAGAGGACTGCAAAACACAATTAAAAATAAAGTTTTTAAAACTGAAGTAGCAAGGCATTTGCAGTGTTCATTACTTGAGGTCACTGAGAAACGTCTAAGCGTTTATGAAAGTAACAGAACGGCATCAAAAGCAACATTCCTTGATCCTCGGTTTAAAAAAAAGGCTTTTGGACTAGAATACAATGCAGAGAATGCGCAAAAATGGATAATTGAGGAACTTTCAGAAAACCAGCTAATATTACATCACACTCAACCACAAAGTTCAACAATTCAAGTCAATTCGAATGAAAATCGTGAGGATAACCTTTGGGAACAGTTAGATAAGAGAATTTCGGAGTCAGCTACCAAGCAAACCCCAATATCTTCAGCAACAATAACAGTCAGGCAATATCTTGATTTACCATATTTAGATCGAAATCAAAATCCTATTCAGTTTTGGGAAGAAAGGAAAAATATATTTCCTTTGCTTTATAAAATGTCCTGCAAATATTTGTGTATACCTGCCACATCAGTACCATCAGAGAGACTATTTTCCAAGGCTGGGATGGTAATGAATCAACGTCGTAACAGACTTTCGCCTAAAAAAAGTGACCAAATTTTATTTCTTAATAGTTGGTGCAGTGCAGAATTAAAAGAGTAATAATAATGTTAATACATACATTTTGAAGATTTTGTTTTATTTTACTGACATGGCTTCTTTTTAAAACACTATTTTTGTTACTTTTCCTCAAAATATATGTAAAATATTTTATTTGATTTGTTTTTTATTAAAAAATTTTGATTTGGTTTCCTTTTATGTTTCTTTAGTTTTAATTTGAGTAGTATTGTAAACGAGTCGGCTGTCACTTATTTTCGTTTGCAGCGATTTAAGCGAGTTAAAAAATCGTAAACTTGGTATTGAAAAGTGACTCGTGAACTCGAGTTTCAATTCGAGTCAAAATGGTTTTCGACTCGAGTGACTCGAGTCGAAAAAGTATTCGACTCGTTACATCACTAGAAAAAGATACCATGTAAAGAGATGTGTTTAACAAACAAAAAATCTTCCATGTTTTTTAGCTACTGTTTAATTCAGATTATTGATTATTAAGGCCCATATTCACTACACATAATTTTGCGCAAGTACTACTTTTTCTCATTTTTCATTTATTTCAACATAAAGCGTTTGCGCAATCGGAGCGCTTTTTGGAATTGAATTGAATTCTTTATTGTGTCTTTTTTCAAACGATTTTACAATATAAAGTAAATACCCAACGGGAAACGGAAGCGCATTGAAACGACTTCAGTTGCGCTTCTAGGGAAGCAAGAAGCTGCTCCCAGTGCTGTTCTCACTGCTTATCTTTTTGAACACAACATGTCCTAGCGGAAATGCACATCTTCAGAAGCACATGAAATACGCTTCAAATAAGCTTCCGTGGAAGCACACATTTGGAAGCATGAAATACGCAAATCGGCTAGAAAGTTATTTAATAATTAAATTAAATTATTTAAGCTTTCTTTCAACCACAACCTTACTTAAAATAATGAAAACAACCCTGATAATATAAGAAAAAAATCATATTCCTCTTTACTTTCATCATCCGAGCGACGTGCACTCGTTGCAATCTTGTTAGGAAATGAAAATACGCATACAGAAAAATGTTTTTGCGTTCACATTTTCAAATAACTCATCAAATCACTCGTCAAATCAGCGAAAAATCAAAATGTTTGATTTTCTTCAAAGTTTTTGACAAATTTTTTGATGAAGCGTTCTCACTATCAAAAACTCATCAAATCCATACAAATTTTTTTGACGGCAAAATTGGTGATGCCAAACAAATTCGATCTCATCAAAAAAAATTTTGCAATTTGATGATCTGACCACCCCGATTGCCACATGGCAATTGTTCTTGCTCATGAGTCTCGATGTTTTTTTTTTTTTTTTAAATAGCAATTTACCAAAGTAACTGCCATACCTAAATTGGGGCGTCAGGCGTTGCGTTATTTAACGCTACACAAAAGCGTCAAGCGCCATACCGAAATAGAGATCGTTGCGTTGAAGTCATTTGTTTGTCAAAATCATATTGTTGTTTCTTTTTTACTTTTCTGCAGCTAACTTCCCTCCATAACGCTTTGTCAAAATTGGAAATTCGAATAGCTCAGCGTTGAGCGTTGGCAATTTCGGTATGCGCCATACAAATTATATGTACATGAGAATTTTTTGACAGTAAAATAACGCTGACGCTCCAATTTAGGTATAGCAGTAAAAATTTCAATATTTTTCGTAAAAAAATATGCAGTTGATGTACTTATATGAACTTTGTTCAAGAATAGTAATAAAAGATCTTTGCTCCTAGTGTAATATACGAAAAAAGACCGATCTGCACCCATTTTCTAATAGGATTTTTTGTGTAGATTTCTGTAAGGAATTTAAGCTCTCCTATAAAAGTTGGTTAGTGAATTTAGGCCTATTTTCTTGTGGAGGACCACAACTTCGTATAAAGATTTATGTACTTTCCAATACATCAAATAGTCACTTTCCTTTCATTCGTAGGCGTTTCGAAATATTAATGCAGGATTACTATGCCTTCCGTCCTGCTTGATTTTACTTTAAATAAAATTTTGTTTTGCAAACACGTGAACATTCCGTGCAATATTACACGGAGGGCACTCAGAGTTTTTCGTTTTGGCACCGCTTCCCTCCGCTTGCCTACAAACTCCAAGTGCCCTTACCTACTTTGTGGTTTTGGTTGATTAGTTGTTTATATCATGAAGTGCTGCATAGAAATTCGTATGTGTCCAGTTTTAAATCTTTCGCAGTCTTTTTGTTTCACTTATTTTTGTTTTTGCATAATTTTGTTTTATCTTTAAATAGTGGAAAAATGGTAAATTTGACTAAACTAGTTTAGGCCTTTTTACATTAACAATCTAGCTATCAATATGCCAATGATGCCAAGTTCACCTTTTCATCAATCTGAGAATGTATTGATTGATGAGAAACTGATAATGTAAACACTCATCAATATGTATTGACAACCTGATTGCCGAAAAACAAAATTTTTTGACTTTCTGCTGTATTGATGACTTTATTGATGGGTAGGTTGATTGTGTAAACGCGATGAAAATATTTCAGTACACTTTTAGTCAGTTAAGAAAAGATTTCAATGGGTGCACATCGTGCGGAAATGAAAATGGCTTGCAAATTTGATTTGTTTTTACTCAAAAACGGAAAGTTTAATGATTTAAATTTTTGCTGAAGCTTAATGGGAGCTTAAAGAGAACCTTTTAATTTTATGACTGGGACAAAATCAATTTACTGAAACCTGATTGTTATTATTTTTATCAAAGACTCTTATTTTTGATTTAAAAAAAAGATTTCAATAAAAAAATTTTAATAAATGGCCAAAGCCCTTTTTTTTTTCCACCAAAGAGGAAACAAAGCAACAGCGGATGCAATTTTTATGATAGAAATTGATATGCTGATGTAAATAACAGAAATAAATTAATAAAAAATAGTGGAAATATCAAAGTTTACACCATAAATTTATTTAAATGGGTCCACAGCAACAATTTGTCATTTCCGAACCCACTTTATCACCAAAAATATGGGTTTTGGCCGTTTATTAAAATTTTTTTATTGAAATCCTTTTTTTTTAAATTAAAACTAAGAGTCTTTGATAAAAATAATAACAATCAGGTTTCAGTAAATGTATTTTGTCCCAGTCCAAAAATTCAAAAGTTCTCTTAAAGCTCCCATTAAGCTTCAGCGAAAACCAAAATCACTAAACTATCCGTTTTTGATTGAAAACAAATCATAAGTATATGCAAGCCATTTTCATTTTCGCACGATTTGAACCTGTTGAAATCTTTTCTTAACTGACGAAAAGTGTACTGAAAAATTTTCATTGCGTTTACACTGTCAACCTACCCATCAATAAAGTCATCAATACAGCAGAAAGTCAAAAAATTTTGTTTTTCGGCAATCAGATTGTCAATACAGATTGATGAGTGTTTACATTAACAGTTTCTCATCAATCTGCATACATTCTCAGATTGATGAAAAAAAATGAACTTGGCATCATTGGCATATTGATGGCTAGATTGTTAATGTAAAAAGGCCTAATAAGGCTCATTAGAAAACAGTCGATTATGGCACTATCGATAGTGCCATCGTTTGTTTTCCAGCTCTAATGAGTACGAATTATTTACGACTTTTAATATTTAAATTGTAGACCTGATTACACTTGATTACACAAAATGCCAACAGAAATTGAGAATATAAATCCGAATGTGTATGGAAAATGTAAAGAACGTGAGTTAACAAAGACCGAAGAGGATGAAAATGTAGCAGACCCTTTTGATAAAAGGGAAGTATTTGGTAAGCGCATCTATATTTGATAACGTGAAAAATTACTTTTGATTTTTCACTTTGTGTAGATCTAATACGAAACATTAACGACCCGGAGCATCCACTAACATTAGAGGAGCTTCATGTTGTACAGGAGGATCTGATCAAGGTTTCTGACGATAAAAACGAAGTTTCCATTCAATTTACACCAACAATACCACATTGTTCTATGGCTACTCTTATTGGGCTTTCTATACGCGTTAAGCTACTCCGCTCGCTTCCTCCAAGATTCAAGGTTACTGTTGAAATAACACCGGGCACACACGCCTCTGAAAATGCCGTTAATAAGCAACTTGCAGACAAAGAGCGTGTCGCAGCTGCGTTGGAAAACAAACACCTTGCTGAAGTTATAAACCAGTGCATAGCTACTAAAGGCTGAAATAGAAAAATTTAACTCCATTGTTTATACTTTTTATTTAACCGATTTTTAATTACAAACTACAATTAAAACTTTAACAAAGTATCTAATAGTTCTTTTTTTGCGCCTCTATTGTTGCTGATGAAGTGTTTGTTGACGGCCGCGGTTTGGTTGGGTCATAATTGTATGTTTTCACCAATGGCCCTTTACCAGCTTTTGCAAAACGTATCTCATCTAATCGTTGACGCTCTTCGATTTCTTTAGTGATCTTCATGTTCTGCCAAGCTTTGAGAAAAAAAAAAAAAAAAAAATAGATTAATATAAACAGAGGTCATTGAAATAAACAAGATAGTAATATCTATATTCGTGTTAAAACTTACAATCTTTCAGCCCCGTAACAAAACCTTTTTTCTTAGCGGGCAAAGCCTCAGCTCTGTGTGTGACCAATTTATCAATTTTAAAATACTGTCTAACAGATGGTATCTTCAAAAACGCTACCTGAATGATAATTGAATTAAAATCCAAACATTATTGCTTATAATATCAATTTACTTGTCCTAATGAAATAAAGTTACTGCATGCCCAATAAGTCAAAATTGCCGCAGGAAAATTCATTGTAAAGGGGAAAATCGCAATTGGCAGCGCGCGCAGCACATATTTCATGGTTTGCATATTTTGTGCTGACAACTTTGCACTATCTGTGCCAATCTCAATTGTGAGATACAGTGTTGCGCATGTTATTAGGGGTAGGATAAATGTAGGGTCAGCTACAGTAAGATCTGTAAACCAAAAAAGACCACCGTCACGTAAGGACTCCACCGGTGTATTGGCCATTTGACGTAATCCCATAAAAAATGAAATAAAAAGAGGTGCCTGCGCCAATGGCACTATCATATTCTTAAGTGGATTCATTTCCTTTTCTTTCATAAAAAGCATCATCTCTTGTGCATAACGTGCTGACTCAATTGCATTGCCCGATTGTCGTGCTTCTGTCATTTTCATTTGTAGCACCTGCATTTGTGGCATATGATTATTCATTTTAGCAGCATTTCGTTGCGCCATTATAACCAGAGGAAATATTATAGTACGTACAACTACTGTTCCAATGGCAATGGCACCCCACCACGGTATATCTAGACCAATATGTAGGTACTCCAAGCAATTTTGAACCATTCCCACTGGCGACCACCCGCCCAGACCAATGGAAGCAAACGTGGGTTCTCCAGCGGCATTCAACACTTGTGCGGTCAAATCTTCAAGAGCTGGTGGTATCGTTGGTGGTTCTGGTATTTCCGATAAGTTCACTAGTGTCTTGGAAGGTGCATCAGAGCTTGAAAAGCGTACATTGCTGATTCCCGACAAAAGAAGTGGCGATTGTAATTTTGTGTACGGCAGTAGTGTGTTTTGTCTACTGGAGATGTGCAAGTTCCTTTTGTTGTTAATAGGATCCGACACTGCTAGAGGAAACGTAATCTATAAAGTTGGAAAAAATTTATTGGTTATGTCACTCATTCGATTCCCTGAGGTTTTTACCTTTGTCTGGAGTTTTCCTAACGTAAGTGTTTTGCCATATCGCAAGAATGGAACTTTATTTGATAACATTTTTATTTCAATTTATTTTATTTCAATTGCAAAAACTCATTTCAAAACAACACCACCTCTGCATAGACTTTGACATTTTTGCTAGAGATGAAAATGCATGGGACTTGACGCTTAGCAGTGTTGCCAACTTAGTGCTTTTCGCACTAGATTTAGAGCTTTTTTGGAATTATTACCCGTAAAATTTTTGGCCTGATGCTTTTTCAATTTTAGTGCTTTTTTTATCTTCTTTTGCTCGTTGAATAAAGTTCATAAAATGCTGATGTGAAGATTCACTTGCTAAAATGGGAGTTGGAAAATGGTGCTACGTCCTTTTGGATCAATGTTAAAGGTTTCAAAGATTCTTTAGGCCTACACCCTTTTGAAGATCAGCAAACTTAGCCCTGCGTGTGTTGTCATTACCCTTTTGAAATGCTGAAGTAGAAAGAGTATTTAGTTCGATGAGTGCGTTTGAATCAAAAATAAAAACAAACTTTCATTATATTCTTTCCTCCATATTAAATACGTATTAAAACAGAATGGTTCCTGCTTACTAGATATCAGAATATTATAAACAAACCGTGTTATGGCCGGAGAAACCCGAAAACAGTGACAATAATTTATAAGCTTATATTCCTGTCATCTAAAGCCAAAGTAATGTTGATCTAAATCTTATGTATTATACTCTTATATAATAATTATTAATTATTTTATAAAACGATTGCTTCATAATAAAAATGTTTTTATTAACAATTAAGTATCGGAGAGAAAAAAAATGTTCTAAAATCTAGCTCAAATCGTTCTTAAATGAAATATTCAGAATTAAGCCCAATATGGCATAAAATCATCCAAAAATACGCCAAACTTGTTCGCAATTCAAGCTCAAATTTGGGCATAATATAAATTTTGATAATTAAGGCCAATTGTACTCAATGCATGCCATTTTGTACTTGTTTATTAAAAAAAAAAAATCGTTTTTTGGTTAATTCACGCTCTTTTGTGATTGTTTATCAAAAAAAATTTCACATTTGTGATAATTCTGTGTGTTTATGATTCTCAATATGACTATGTCATCTACTGTTTAAATAATTCCCACTCGACTGCCGAATTGGGCATTTATAATAGAGTAAATACTTCTGACATCCCATAATGGGATGTTGGCACATTTATTTTTAAAAACGAAATGACATTTCTTGCATCGGGCAAAAATGGGCATATTCATATTTTGATAAACAAGAAATTACTAAGAACAAATGGGCATGTTAATTTTTTTTTGTAAACAAGTACAAAAGGGCTGCGTTAAACACAACTGAATATAAAAATAATATTAATAACATTTTGATAAATAATCCAAAATTGAATTGAATTGAGCTCAAATGGGCATATTCACTTTTTTGATAAACAATCGCATTATTACTTGATATTAAGAAAATTATAGCTAACGCGTTTTTTTGCCGGATTTGGTGCGTTTTAAAATTTAAGTTGCCAACACTGACGTTTAGTGATTCGATTAATTTTGAATGAAGTAGGGTGTTTAGGAAAAATTCTGTAAATAAGTGTTTGTCTAAACCCGGTACACACTAGCGATCATGGTTGTCAGTCAAATATGGCCGTTGACTGTCATTCAACCCCAAACCATTTTGTGGTTGACTGATGACTGACGATAAATAGTGGCCACACACGCAAACAAGAGAAATTTGAGCAAAACTAACGAACTTGATCGATAGTCTGTACCTGCTTTCAGTTTTGAATGATTATTCGTAGTCGTCAAACTGTCATTCATGTTTGAAGCTCAAACACACATTTACGTTGTGACCTCACATTATCAGTCAAAACAAATATGGCCGCTGACTGATGACTGATGAAAAATAGCGGCCACAAGCTCAAGCAAGAGCAAAACTGACGAACCTGATCGATAGTGTGTACTGGCTCTAAAAGCCGGTTCAGACTATCTGAGAAGCCATAGGACTAGTTTACATAGACACTCATAATCAAAATAATCATATATTTGGTGATTATTATAATCATGAAATGAATTAGCCAACGATGCCACTTCACGAAATCAAACAGAGTTGTGTTGTAAAATGTTTCACAATTTGTTCCTTTTGGGAGTAAAATAATACAGTTTCATTAGTACTATACAAGCAATAAAAAACAGTCAATAAACTAACTTCATAATTTACCTAGGGGAACCTGCCTATCTATCATTAAAATTCTCGTAATTTCGAGAGCCTGCATTGTATGTGGAAAACAAATCCACCCTTGTAGGTTTTAATTGTAGCTAGCGTAGCATGTCTCAAAACCAGAGTGTGTTACCAACTAACAATTTGGCAATTTTTCACAACAGACGGCGCTAGTGAGCCTTATGAGTTATGCATAATGGCGATCCTGCTCAGAGAGTTTACTCGTGGCCTATAGCACAATCGCTTAAGCACCGCGTTCTCTTTCATTAGAAAACCGGAGTCACGAGTTCGAGTACGGTTTCTGGCAAGATTTAACTAAAACTGATCTGATGAGGCTATATACATGTTTATATATGAAAAATATATAAATATGTATGTGGAAGTAGCCGAAACATATGTAATCAATTTCCATGTTAACACTTGCTTTCGTCTGTTGTTGAAAAATTGCAAAAATGACTGTTTAATTAGTTCAATATAAAATTATCATACTTTAATACAGTTTTCTTCAAGAAATTTACGAGATGGATGAAATAAGTGGTTAGTAGCAATCTTTAAATCAGTACCAACAAAATTTGAGAAACCAAACAAAATTAACTTGCAGTTTGACACAATTTGTCGCATGAAAAAATAATACAAAAAAGTATTAAAATAAATAGCATTAAAAAAGTAGTAATTAGTTCTAGTAATCTAAAATCACATGAATGTGAACAAAATCTAGTTTTAATCGTGAAGCAAAAAAATTCATGATTATTTTGATTATGAATGTCTATGTAAACTAGCCCATACAGAAACTCTTATGACTTGTCAAGTATGGCAACTCTGATAGTGTGAATAAAAAAATTCAAAAATGTGTTGTTTGAAAAATAAAAACAATTTGAACAAAATAAATTAAAACCAATAAAAATTGAAAAATCATACAGAATAACATGAGAAAACGCATATGACTTCTCATAAAGTCTGAAGTGCCTTTAAGAGCTGGCTTACACGGCAAACAAAATAGTCGGCTGATAGTTCTATGCTGCATAAAGGAGCAAACATTTGCTTCTTACTTGAGGATAGAACTATCGGTCGACTGTTTTATCTGCCGTGTGAACCAGCACTAATCGTATATCTGACTTTTATTTTTTTTATGAAAAAAATTCCTTTTTTTTAGAGATTTTACTTGTTAACATGTTCTTAGTTTTATTAGGGAATGCCCATAACCCTCGTGGCGCCAACATTTGCCAAAAATTCAGCCCTTCCTTCTATGTGATGGTAGCATGAAGCCTCGGAGTGTCATGAAGCTTATGGCTTAAGAGAACAGTTCTTCATCTCGTCTTCCGCTAGCTGACGGATAGTATGAAGAGCAGACACAAATAAATGCCAAAAATGGTTTATATTAATTTATTTGCTCCAATCTTTACAAAAAACGTCGTCTGTCTGACGATGTTATCACACATTTTTTCGGCCAGCAGCTCCCTAACTATCAATATGTGCTGTAAATGCTATTCGATGAGCACACCAACTGATGAGTATGCTGAACAAATCAACAAATCAGTGTGTTATTCTGGTGTAACTGCCAAAATATCATTAAGAAATTTTCCACCCGCACCTTTGTTGTAGATGATGATTCCTTAGCGACTTTGTATTGAGGAAGGCAACACCATGAATAAGATGGTATATTACACAGTGTGACACATGAAAAGTGAACTAAAATCCGAAAAGTACTCGCCGAAACAAGTTTTGCAAAGTTGGCTCATATAAGGATTTTATGGTCATTTTTGCGATTTTAAGGTACTAGATGAATTTTTTTCGGTTAAGTTTGTTCGGCATTTTTTTTCTTCTATTCAATAGCTACAACATTGCTGAAGTCATTAAAACAATATTTTCGGCTCGTTACCGAGATATATGAAAATTGCAATTTTTTGCCTCAAATTGGATTTTGAGCGATATAGTTGTATGAAAAAAATCGAAAAATCGCTCAAAATCCAATTTGAGGCAAAAAGTTGCAATTTTCAGCTGGATAATTATAATTAAAAAATTGCAACTTTGAGCGATTTTGAGGATTTTGAGCGATTTTTCGATTTTTTCATATGGCTATATCTCGGTAACGAGCCGAAAATATTGTTTTGATGACTTCAGCAATGTTGTAGCTATTGAATAGAAGAAAAAAAAAATACCGAACAAACTTAACCGAAAAAAATTCATCTAGTGCCTTAAAATCGCAAAAATGACCATAAAATCCTTATATGAGCCAACTTTGCAAAACGCTCTGGCAGAATTACTTGTTTCGGCGAGTACCTTCGACCCTTATAACGGATTTTAGTTCACCGTCAATGACTTGAAAAATATTGCACTGTGTTATGTCTGACAATAAGGTGCTGTTGTTCCGTTGTGATAACGGGTTTTATTTGTTCAAGACTGAGATATTCTTCAATATTTTCGCCTTGTACCGCGTCTTGATTCTTATGGACTAATATGGATAAAGAAAGTATCCATTTGAATCTATTTGGATCCAAACAATCCAGATCACGAAACCTCTGGATTGAATACCAATCCATTTTAATCTATTTCAATCTTATGGATTGTACGGATTAAAATAGATTTGAAAAATAAAAAATTAACTAATAATTCACTTCCACTAATTTCCCTCTAAAAATGGCATTTAATTGATGTTTATAAAGTGCAGAAACAAAAAAGGTTTACATAAATGCATTGATCTGATTCTGAATCCAAATCCATCATGAATTTAAGGTACACAATTCTGGATCAAAATATGGGTTAAGTTTTATAAACAGATTGCGGCTTTTTTCATCCATTTTAGTCCTTCGTAACAATCCATATTCCCCGGATTAAAATGTATTGATCCAATTTTCAAACCAAATCTATCCAAGAAACCTGGTACACAATTCTGGATCGGAATGGATTGTTAAAATTTGAATCCATTTCAATCCAGACGCGGCACAAGAGATGGCAGGATCAGCAACGTGCGAAGTTTATCCCGAAATTCTGCTCACATTGAAGTTAAATTTTCTATGCCATCATCGAAATATTCTGTCGTCTTTCGTTTTTCGGAATCCTTTATTTACAGCAACAGTTCAGTATCCAGCAGAGCGGATAACAGTGCAAAGTGAATTCATGCTTGTTCAGCCCTCGTGGACGTTGATGGCACGAACTTGTGCTTCGAAAAGCAAAAAGATTGTGCGATAAAATCAATCAGCTGAATCGCATCGAAACAAAGATAATTCATTTTTAGTTTAAGAGGTGTCCTAGTTAAAAACTTAAGCGGTTATGCACTCCGCGTTTGATTTTGATATTTAAATTGCGATTACTTACCAACGATGGATAATTTTGTAAAAAAAACTTCAGTTATAGGGATCAGCAGAATTGTTAATATGTATATGTATATATACTAGAGCGCCCACAAGATTTATGAAATGTGCAAAGTTGAGAGTTTGTTTGCTCCCCGTTCATTTCCTGAAATTAGAGGTCAAAAAAATAAGATCTCAAAAAAAAATTTGGAATCGGTAGTGGAGAAAACCCAGCCGGTTTTCGATCAAAGGTCGAAAAATTGACTAAAAAAAGGGAAGTCGCTTTGACTGCCCGTTACTTCAAAACTTTTAATTTTTTCATAATATTTTCAAGACAACTTTTGTAGAGTATGACTTGGTCAACGTTATCTTCTTAAAAAATTTTGTTCCAAAAATTAAATTTGTTGTTGTTTCGGTACAAAAACTTCAATTTTTTAAGAAAATTTTCATGACTTTTTTTCTATAAATTGGTTTTTTGTAATTTTTAAAGGGCGGAATATTTAAGGCATGTAGCCGGTCTCAATGTTGGAAAAAAATGAGTATTCTAATTTTTTTCTTTTAATCGCTTCTTTATTGGATGCAACAAAATGCATTGCTAGTTGTTATTAAATACATCATTTAGAACTGCTTTTTGCCTTCTAAATGAGCTATGAAAAGTTCAAAAAGTTATGATCATTTCAAAATGACATCATGAAAGTTTAAAATCATGTATGGATTTTCTAAAGCAATTGCCATATTACTATATCTTTAATAATGTTATTTTCAAATGGTCATAACTTTTTAAAGAAAAGTCATACAAGACCATTCTGTAACTCATTTTGAAGAAAAAAACAGTACTTAATGACGCATTTAATAAAACAGACCAAAACGATTTTGTGCGTGTTCTACACAACCTCAAAAATCGTGTTTTTTGAACATTAGGGGTGTGATATCTCACATACAGCAATTTCGCGTCCAATTTCGAATTCAACATTAATAACTACATACATCTAAAATGACTATTTTGGTTTTGGTTTGTACTCGTTTTTTTTAAAAACCGTTTTTCGACCTCATTTTAAAAACCATGCCATAAACCGATTTTGAAAACTTTTTTATCTTATTCAGTAAATGCTCAGGTGCAATTTCACATCTTTGTGCAGTTCTTGACAACTTAATTACAATTTTTTCCTCAGCTGCTTGCACGAAATTCGAAATTTTCAATTATCTCTACTGGAACAGCCTAAAAAAGCATTAAAAAGAAAGTAAATGCTATTTTCGTGTTCAGCAATCTGAAATTAGTTTAGGAAATATGACTACTAAAATGGTTTCTTACCAAATTAAAAATTAAGAAGAAAAAATAAAAAAATTATTTTTTTCTTAACTTTGAAACGGCCTCCATTTCTTAAAAACAAATTTTTTTTGTAATTTTTCTTTTTAATTAATTAACATTTAATTCTTTACAATATTAGAATTCCAGAACAAATATTCCATCCTTTGAAAATTACAAAAAATCAATTTATAGAAAAAAAGTCATGAAAATTTTCTTAAAAAATTTAAGTTTTTGTACCGAAACAACATCAAATTTAATAATAATTAAATAATTAAATTTGGACCAAAACTTTTTAAGAAAATAATGTTGACCTAGTCATGCTCTACAAAAGTTGTCTTGAAAATATTATGAAAAAATTAACAGTTTTGAAGTAACGGGCAATCGAAGCGACTTCCCTTTTTTAGTCAATTTTTCGACCTTTGATCGAAAACCGGCTGGGTTTTTTCCACTATCGATTCCAAATTTTTTTTTGAGATCTTATTTTTTTGACCTCTAATTTCAGGAAATGGACGGGGAGCAAGTAAAATCAGAATTTTGCACATATGGGCGCTCTAATATATACTTAGTGGGACGCTTTGAAAATTGAAATTCATTCATATCTTGAACCAAGTACGTACTGAGGTTAAATTTTACTATTCATAGGATGATCAAGAGCTGAAGAGCTTTGAATTGGTTGATTGTGTGTTTCTCTTTGATGTCAACGTTTATCTATTCAAACAAAACAACTGGTTTTTGGAAAGAAACATTGACACAAACCAAATCCGTACATATGTATGTAGGTACCACATACAACCCACATAACAAATAATATAATCCGTACAGAATATGCGCTCGCAAACTCTTTGCTCACACCGAGAATCTAATCAGAGAGATAGAGAGAGAGAGACTTAAGTCGTATATGTGTATTCTCTGGTAAATGTTCGTATTGCACTTGTTCAACTATTTGTTGGCTTTTCTTGTCTTAACAACATTTGAGCTTGGTTCTATCATATCAAATACGTAAGTCGCTCTCATCTCTTAGACACTGGAGTTCTATGCGTATTAACCGAGATCGTATAGTGGAACGATCGGTACGATGCAATGTTTTAGCAGGCAGTTGGCTCAGTTTACGAACAGACAACAGACAGACAAACCGACAGATTGTAACGCAGTTAATGCTTACTTCTCCCATAGGTATTCGTCGTCGTTGTTCAACAGCAGAATTTGTAACGAATGAAAATTCAGTTTCTCGCGAACGGTCTTTTGGTTTAAACGTCTTTGGAAGAACGTCGTCGCTGCGTTAATTGATAAACATTAAAAAAAAAGATATATACGGATATTTGTGAAGTGTGCGTGCGTGTGTTAGAATTGGCAAAATAAATATCTACAGATAATATCTATGTAATTAAAAGTTATTCAATTTGGAACAATAAAAAAAAAGAAATTAATTTCGATATTGAAGTTTGATTTTCACCCAAAGGTGTTGTTTGCCATTTCCTTCAATTTGCCACAAATACTAGAAATTTGCAGTTTAAGGTGGGTGGATGTGACAACGAGTTTAGAAGAAAAAAAAAAAGCTACATACTTATTACCTATGTATGATAGAAAAAACCAAAACTGTTGCAACATTTTCTGTTAATTTTTTTCAAATTGTAGTGTTGACTAAAAAAGTAAATACTGTGTCATTTCAATTAAGAAAATACACTTAAAGTGTTGATGTTCTAAAAATAAAGCAGATCTTTCTAAACAAAACATATTTACTTTAATTAAAAAAATTTTTTTTTTTTTTCATATCGAATTGTGTTCAATAATATTGTGCAAAATTTCTTAAATATCGACATTTTTAGAAAAGCAATTTGCCACATTTTGTATTCTGTTCTGACAACGACAACGGCGCCCACCTGTTGCCATTTAAACACACGGTGGCGGCGCGGCGCACACATAGCAATAGAGGTGAGTCTCAACTTGGATACAAACGAACGCAAAGTGTAGGAATTTAAATTCGAATTCAAATACAAATTATCCATACGTTAGGTATTGCATGTGCTGCACACGTACAGCGCTTTAAGACAAAAATCTAAAATTTATTAAGATAAAAAAAAAAATAAAAATTATCAATAAATAAATGCCGCGCACCACTAATGACGTAAATATGTACTGTAGAACCTTAGATATTTACTTTCAGTACGATCCGGATAGATACAATATATGCAATTAATATTCGCGAGTACGCACATACAAACACACGTAGTATATCTAATAGGATAGTTACGTTTGTTATCTAATGAAAATTCCAAATGGACAAATATAGCCAGACGTTAGAATTTGCTTTTGCTTTGTTTCATTACCTTTAAAATGAACTGAAAATTATTTTATTCAAATTCAATGTCAGCGATAAAACAATAATATGTACTTAGATACTATTAATTTGTAGTTATTTAATAATAAAATGTACACTGAAAATAATTACTAAGTGAAGCTAAGATATTTCAAAAGTAAGGACCTTTCAAATATTACGCATGCATCTTTAAGGGGGAGGAAGTTCAAGATTTGCTTATACAGGAGGAGGGGTCGATAAAAAATTTTAAGTTTCTGGCCCTTAAAATCAAACCTGGAAACTTTTATACTTATATTCAAAAAATTTTATGAATTAAAGATTTTTCAAATTTTTTTCTATAAAAGTTTACGAAATTTCGATCATGAAGGTTTTAAAAACTTTTACTTGAAAAGATTTTTGCAAACTTTTATGGTTCACAGGATCATCTCAATTTTTTCGAAATTTGCAGTTGGGTTCTCCGATTCTAATAAAAATTCATATAGCTGTTCTAAGTGCTAAGTATGGAGACCTCTCACTAGTTTTTCCAAGTTATGGGCATAGAACTTCAGAGTGTCAAAGTAGTGTTTTGTCAAAAATAAATTTTTAAGGTTTTGTTTTCGGATTTTTGTAGCATTTTAAACGTTATTTTAATTTCCATTTTTAAATTTGTAAAATTTTTCAAATTAACAAAATGGCGACCATTTTTTCAAAAATCTTAAAAGTTGATTATCTCAAAATAATATTTTTTTTTTTACAGAAAGGTGGATGAAAAACAAACATTATGTAGAAGACTTGTTTTGTGCTAAATGGCTGTGAGCCATCAAAGAAATACGTGTAAAATTTTTCGGAATTTTTGGAAAGTTTAAATATTTTTTTTTAAATAATTTTTGATAAATTTTTCAAAAAAAAGCTTTTAAAAACTCAAAAAAAAAAAAAAAAAAAAAATTTACTCGTATTCCTTGAACGATTTTAAGCATTTTATGCCTTAAGGGAGGCTTCTCATGTAACACGTCAAAAAGTCGGGATTGTTTTTCACTCGGAAAATAAAAACACACACAAATAATTTTTTGCATATATTTAAGAACATGTTTGAACTATAAAAAAAGCATTTTTTCAAAAACTAAAATGACAAAATGGCGGACTTATTAAATGTCGCGACATTTAATAAGTCGGATTTATCGCGGTACATTGTGGAGCCGAAAGTTTTTATCTGAAACATAAAACAAAATTTTTGTATTATTCATCAGGGTTCCCCTGAGTGCATGAATGTCTGCAACTCCAAAAAATTCGATTCTACAATATTGAAATCACGTCTTGAAAAAAAAAGTGCTATTTTTTCGTCATTTTTTGTCGCTAAATGGGGCTAAAAAGTGTATAAAATAACTTTTTTTCCACAATTTCAGACATTTATGCACTTGTTCAATTTATAATCTGCAAAACAGTTTTTAGAAATCAAAAATCGGTTAAGTAGTTTTTTCGCAATCGTGTACCGCGATTTTAAAACCATAGTTTTGAGAAAAAACGATTTAAAGTTTTAAAAAAAATCGATTTTTTGAAAATTTTACATGAGCTCGCTGGTTCAATCAATCATATTTTCCATAATATTTAGAGTTGAGTCATGAAACTTTGGGAATATACTCCCAAGACGTTATTCTATCAACCTATGAAAAAAAAAAAAAAAATCGATTTTTTGAAAATTTTACATGAGAAGCCCCCCTTAAACATTTTTATCGTAAAATGCCTTCCTCTTGAGTATAAAAAGAGTTTTGCCTGCCAATGTTTACTTGGTTTTGCCTATGGGGGGGGGGGGGGGGGTTAAAATTATTTAGTCCCTAAGTGCCGGAAATCAGATTGTCTGTTTTAAAAAGAAAATGTAGATTGCGTTAGATTTATTTGATAAGGGGTAGCTGAGGAAAAAGCCAATTTAAGATCAGAATCAGTAAAACATTTCTTATGCGAATGCCCAGGTCAATGATATCGCCTTCTCCGCAGTGAAGGTGGCCCTTGTTGATTTTTTTAATTTTCTTCTTAGAAGTATTTTTTTATAATTTAGGAGGAAACTATTGAAGGTACCACAATGAGTGAAATTTGATAGTTGAGCCAAACGTCTTCTTAACCAAACCAAACCTAGATTATAAACTAATATTTTTATTTTTTGCAAAAAACTTCTTCAACTAATATAATCCATTAGTGGCTTAAAAGAGTAAATATTTATCAAACAAAAGTTAAAATAATGATGCGTTAATGCGAGAACTTGATCTTGTCTTACCTTTGGTGGAGAATCTTAAGTTGCCTTTTTTTCTTTTTTGAGTTTTGTGCAATTTATTCGAAAAGTAGGCTTTATATAGAAAAAAATCGCACAATTTAGTACTTCATGTTTTTGTTCAGTTTGCATGAAAAAGTAGAAATATGATGGAGTTACAGCGCATTTAAAATAAAAGTAAGATAAAAACTGTAAAACAGGGGGTTTTAAGTTTTAAAGTACATAAGTTAAGAAAATTTTGAACTTATTTTTAATCTACATAGATCATTTTATCTGCAGAAATATAAATGTGTTCTTAATACAGCGAAAGTTTTATGGATGTATTAAAATTGTGCTTTAAATGCTGATAAATATATGTATGTGCATAGGTATATAGTCTATACGAAAAAGCTTCAATAACAAAGCAGTTTTAATTTATTGCTTAAGAATATTAAGAAATTCCAAAGTTGATTTCTTCCAAGAAATCACCACCAATAAGCTGTATCGTTTTTATAACTCTCAAAATGTTCGTTAATGCCCTGCAACAACTTCAAAAGAGATACAAATCAAGCATAGCAAAAATTTGTTTTCAAGTTTTTATCATTTATTTCATATTGTTGTTGTTGCGGTTGTTGTTGTTTTTAGGGGCTTATCGGCAAGATCTGAAAGATATTTTCGCATGCTTAAGTACGTATTTATTTTGGAGAAAAATGAGTGACACAAAAAAAAAAAAAGCTTGTCCGATAGTTAAGCGTTTTATTTGAATTTACTTTAAAGAATCGTTAATGTCAATTTAAAACCAAACGAATATTTGCTTAAATAACGATTTCTATTTTGGTACAATGTTGACAATATATGTAGATTATTAAGGTTTCATACAGGTGTACGAGTACCTATATTCTATATAATACCCAATAAAACTTTTGAATAAATTTGTAACCCTTTATTAGTGATGAGCAAGATTATTTTTCTTAAAAAATCTTTTGAAAAGAAAAACTCATCAAAAAATTTTGGGCCTAAAATAAAATTCCTTCTATGAAACGCACGTGTTATAAAAAAGCCTTTGCAACCTAGAAAGTAATCGAAAAAGTCTTTTCCATCCATTGCATGTAATAGAAAAAAATGGATACGATCAATCTTTTCGATTACTCGATCGATTACATGTAAGCGAATGTTTAACAGGGCTAATCGATTATGCCCAATCATACGAATGTGTCAAAATAATGTATTATGTAATCCAGAAAGTACTCGATGTAAACAATTTTTTCGATGACTAGGTCAATTACATGTAAACGAAGATTTTACTGGGTATTGTATAGCGTCCTTCTAGCGCTGGGGTGGTTCGCGAGCACCATTCCCTGCTCTAGTTCCTGGGCAAAGAGTTTGGAAGAGCGATTTTAGGGAAACTCTTGCGAGTATCTCTCAAACTACATATTCGAATAATGCTTTGTTACGGTACTATTTGAACCACCTTATTTTTTTTGTAACCACTACTTTCGGATGCAACTGGCTGCTACCTTGCTGTTATTTGTGAACTGTTTTTATACAAAACTTATAATTTTTTTGTCTCGATCATCTGTTTTAATGTTTATATTTTTGATTGTTTTATATAAAATAATAATTATTGTAATTTATAAGGGCATTAAAGCTCAGTAAATGGAACTAAATAAATAAATAAATAAATAAATAAATATGTGCTTTTGTATGTAGGGACTGTCCCAGAAAAATTTGATACTTTTGTTTCTTAAGATTATGATTTACCTGATGATCGTGCCGGTCGAAATTTGGGCTCTATTTTTTCTATATGAATTAAAGAAAAATATTACACTTGGTGAACACACTTCAAACGATAAAGAAAAAAGGCGCGAACTCATTTTGTCCACTTACCTGAAAAAAGCAGAATTAAAATATTGTAGCTACCGTAGCATATCTCAAAACCAGAGTGCGTTACCAACTAAAAACAATTTGACAGTTTTTCACAGCAGGCGGCGCAAGTAAGCCTAATGATCTCTGCATATAAGGCGATCCTGTACAGAGAAGTTATTCCGTGTTCAATAGCGTAATGGCTAAATCACCGCGTTTTCTTTCATTAGAAAATCGTTATTGCAAAAATGACTGTTAAATTAGTTTAACATAAACTTATCATATTAAAATTTTCAGCTATAGCTTAAAATTAGGTGCATCATACATAGATCTAAGTCAAAAAAGCTATTTTAAATGATAGAAAGGGTCAACTAATTGTGCGAAAAAGCGTTCAGGTAGAAATACCGATGGTGAAAAAGTGAAGCACCTTTTTAAGCAGAATCCCAATACTTTAGTACGAGATATGGCAGCGAGGTACAGGGCAGTACCTCAAAATCTGCTATACAAAAACTAAAGAAAAAAGTAAGCTGAACCCCTACAGAATTCAAAAAGTGCCAGACCGTTCCGATGAAAAGCGAACTCGATAGTTATATGAAGGTTACCTTACTACATTTGAACTACTTGCATAATGAACGATGAAACATATATGTTAAGGCAGATTTAAAACAGCTACCAGAACATGAGTTTTATACCTGTTTGGAGAAGAAGCAGCACGGGGGTCCTATCACAACTCCAGAGCCACCTTAGAATGCTATAATAGCATTAATGTGAATTTTGTTCCCAAAAATGCGAAACCACCTAACTGCCCAGAGTTACGACCTATTGAGAGATATTGGACTCTAATGAAATCAGATCTTCGGAAGAGTAAAAATTCTGCAAAAAATTACAAGATTGCAGAAATAAGTGGCGAAGGTCGTGTGGCACTACTAGTGATTTTATAAAATTTTTTTAAATTCGAGTTTTAGGTTCTTTTATATATTCCAAAGACTTTGATTTTTATAATTTTCATATGCTTTCCATATAGCTTAAGAGTATGCACAACAATTTTTTCCAGTTCACTTTCGCTGCTTTATTTATACCAGACTACGCCAAGTGGTCAAAATCTGACCACAAATGTATCGAATAATTTTGGTACTTTTTGGACACCTTTAGAACTTTTTTTTGCTTGTTGGTACAAAATAGAAAAGTTCATAAATCATCCCCGTTATAATTCAAGCGAAATATAAACAAAACAAAAAAACATGTAGTCAGTGCTATGCTTTTTGTCTTTCTGTTTGTGCTTTATCCTTTTTTCAGCTCTGTGTGAAATTTGTTGTTGTAAATACTGAAAAATTTGTATTTAATTTTACCTGTCTTAAAGTCAAAATATTAATATAATTTTAACTTTGTGCGCATCTACACACAAATACCTTTCTAATGGTGTATAATTTAAAGTCGTACTCCATTTCTAGCATAGTAAAAAAAGATGGACAAGTTTTTGTCTTGCGTATTAATATATACGACCTGGCCTATGAAAAGGGGGCTTACGTGCGAAAAAAAAGTTTCGTGAAAACAGCTGGAAAACAACTTTTAAGGGTCAATTTATGCGAATCGGCGAAAAATTGGAAATTTTTTTTTTGACACGTAAGCACTCTTTTCATAGACCAAGTCACATATAGATAAATATCTTTGAAATTTGAAAAATAATTGTATTTTGAAACAACATTAAAAAATTTATCAGTATAGTAAATTTTATAGAAATCGAACCAAAACTGTGGAAATGCCGTTTCGTTGTGTGGAGTGATAACAATGTGTTATGTCAAAAGTCAGAGTTTTATCAAATCATTCAATGTCAATAATGCATCATTACGCTTTCCAATAACATTACACACACACAATAAGGAAGCGCTCTTACAAATCTTCACTGTTTAACCGTAAGTAAAGTAATTTACCTTATCGGTGGCCTGTCAATGGTGCTATTAAAAAGTCATAACTGCTTATCATACAAGCAGCAAGTTGTTAGGTAAATAAACAAATAAATAATGAAATGCTCAGTCAAACGTTTTACTATTTAAATTCTTATTAGTAACACATTGGATTTATACGCCAAAATTAGAAAACTAAACAAAACGATTCATATCCGCAAAAGCTTTTGTCTCTTGTTCATATATGCTAAGGCAAAACAGCATAAGTCCATCGGTGATTGCTGAGTATAATAGCATACGCTTATTGCTCAAACATAGAGCTTATGATATTTTGCTGAGTGATCATATATCTACTTATGCTGTTTTGTCTTATAAAGAGAGCAACATAAACACTCTTGAAAATAGATCTGGTTTATTTTGTAGTTTTTAGACTCGAAGAGTCTTAATTAATTTCCCACAATAAACTGTGAAAAATATCAGCAACCCTATAATTAACTGTTTACAGTTTGATTATTATGTTTGTCTGTTAGCGCAGTTAATCCGTCGTATTTACACTGTCAAAATTGCTTCGCAAATTTTATAATCTCTGGTATTGACTTGTATTGTTGTATTTCATGATTTTTTGTTTACTGTGCATGGGTACATGTGCCGTGTCAGAGACTATAAAATTTGGATACTTGGCAATTTTAATTCAAAACGCGTGAAATCGGTTCAAGGATACATCTATCGTTCATACAGTTAAATTTGAACAATAGAGTGTGGCATCTCTCATACAAGCAAAACCATTGAATTGTTTCATAAGAGCCTTGCCTTAGATAATGCAACCAAGTTTCTTACAAATATAAGGACAAGACGATCTCGGACAAGAGTGCGTGCTATTTTCCATACAAACAAAAATTTCAAAACGTTTTACAATGAGCTTCAGAGTACTAGGAATAAATCGTTTAAGCTCTAAATAAAATTAAGCAAATTTGAAAGTGAGGGTGTGACATCTCTCCTACAACTAGAATCTTTTAAACGTTATGCTGAGATCAGTGCTGCAGATTTGATTTGTGCTATGGTGGTACAAAAAAGAAAATGTAGCTACATAAATATTTTTGAGTATGAAATTAACAAAAAAATTTTTGAATAAAAAAAGTGTCAGAATTAGCGAATTTAATTAAGATAAAGCTTATCATAATCTACTATATAGAATTGTTTTACACCATGTACAATAATAAAATTTTAAGCATCATGGTATTATATAAATTAATATATTTTGATTAAGTTTACTTACACATTTTTTAAATATGTAGATCATTTTCAAGAAATCGCTTTAAAAAAAAAAATAAATGAATTAGAATGGGGCATTCCTTATATGTATTTATTTAAAAGGTGAAGTCTAAAATTTATTGTAACTGCGGTGGGATAAAAGAAGTGTCCAAACAATTTATCCACTTCAAAGTTTATTCTGTTAATCGACAGAAAATTCTTAAATATTATTGAATTGACAGCTGAAGTCAAAAAGAAACATATGTACATATATATATGATTTTATACATTAGAGTGAACCGAAAAATTAACACAAAAAAATTAGCATTAGTTTTATGCTTACTGTTTCAAAATAAACTAGTAAGGGTGTAAAATTTGGCCTGGCCAAACATTAAATACCCTACACTGCAGTATTTGAAAATTTTGCTTATATAGGAGGTGCTACGCCCTTTTCTCCAAGTTCACCCAGTTTTTGCTCAGAGCGTGCATTTATTGTCCATAGTATGTGATTGAAATTCGGTTGGATTACGTCAAAAAACGTTTTAAGTATAGCGTTTTGAAGCTTGAAGCACCTTCCTTATGGTGCCATGCCTTCTTGTCCGGGTTCGTCTAGTTTTAACTCAGAGCGTGCATTTATAGTCTGCAGTATTTGAGTGAAATTAAGTTGGATTATCCCAAAAAACTCTTCCAGTATAGCGTATTGAAGCTTTTGCTTATATGGGAGGTGCCACGCCCTCTTGTCCGAATCCGACTAGTTTTTGCTCAGAACTTGCGCTAATAATTCTTAGTATTTAAGTGTATTTTGGTTGAATTGTTGTGAAAAATACTCTTAAAGTCAAGAGTATATATACTTTTCTATATCTGCCACGCCTCCTTCTCTGCGTTACAAACGGGTGTAGGGTAAAAAAACATGATCTATAATACTGTGGAACAAAATTTTTTTTTTCAAATGTCTACTCGGATCCGACGCTGAGAAGTGAAAATATAGACCAAAACAAGAAACCATTTGGCACAGTCTGTTCAAGTTGGCTCAAATTTTTAAGAAACGGTCATTTGAATTTTGAACCTTGAGGCGGTTTTTTCAGAACATGGATTTATGTGTTTTTTTCGATAGCAAACTGAATTTCATTGCATCTGGTGGTGAGGTTTTGTTCGTCTCGTCAATGTATACCACTTTCACCAACAAATTAGTTCCTTTGGATGCATTTTCGGCAAGTTAGAGCATAAAATTCCGATAAAAGTGATATTTTCCGCTTTTTATGACATTCGGCTCAATAGAAGTCAGCCGAGTGGTGGATTTGTGTACAGGTTTTGACTTCTAACGTATAAGCGAACGATCCGTACGAACATTTTGATATAATGATGTGGCATATGGACAAAAATTTGTCAAGTGAGCCAAGTGTATATGGCATAAAATGCTTAGAATTACACAGTGCAACAAAATGAAAAAAAAAAAAAAAAAATGTTTGTCCCTGGGGTCTCATAACGTTTTTCTGATAGGTTATGAAAAATAAAAAGACACGTATTTTACCGAATTTGTGTATCAGTGATTTTTTTTAATTTTATGGCTCCTCAAAGCTTAAAGTTCGCATTTTATATGAAATTTTGTTTTTTGTCAAACAAGTCAGAAAATAATTTTTTACCCCATAACTGCTCATGGGCATATTTGCAATTTTTTGTTAACCTAGGCCTCCTCTATCACCTCCCAGAAGCTTCGTTGCAATATGCATTACACCCTGTATATATTTTATTATCGTTCCACTCACGTACATACATTCATATGATGTTCATATAAGTAGAGGTCTTAAAACCAATTTTATTTAAAATTGTTTTATTTTGTTGTCCATCTATCTACCAACAAACGGCTTCCTTACATGGCTCGAATATAAAACAAAGAGAAAAAATTCATGTTAATTGTGTCTCCAAAACATCCTACATTAGAAATTTGAATTTATTAATGTTTGTTTTTTCTTTTTTTTATTTTCATTGAAGCTTTATTCAAAGATGGACAATATTTATAAACTGATATTAAGATTAAAGAAGAAATAAAAAACCGCAAAAGCACCGGGTATTATTATACTTACTCGAAAAAAAAAAAAAAAAAAATATTTTAATTTTATTGTATTTTGCTAAGAAAAACCTCTATCTTTACCTAGTATCTTAATAATAGAATATATGAACAAAATTAAAAACCGCAAACCAGGGACGATTCCAAGTACTATTTTTTCAATTATTAATTTTATGTAGGTTGTTTTGCTTCCAGTGGTAGTGCAAGTTTGCCAAAATATTGAATAAATTGAGAAAACCAGTTAATGAAATGGAACCACAAATTAAATAAAAACACAATTTTGTGTCAGAAAAAAAAAAAACATTTAAATGCACAACACTGATTGAGTTATGGCAGTTTTAAACAATTCAATAAAGAACTCTGCTAAAACACACAATTAAGTACTTAGTAGTTGGTATGCAAATGTGCGCCTGCGCGTTAACATTTTACATTGAGATTTATTATGATTGCAAAAAAGTGAAGACACTATATTTAACCCATTCAGGGAAATCAAAATGAAATAAAAATAAATCACACGCGCGCGTTAACTAAAATTCGTTTTTATGCCCTACACCCAGGGTATATTCACTTTGTATATGAAAATAATATAATAAAGTACCTACACCCTACACCCAGGGTATATTCACTTTGTCCTTCCGTTTGTAACGCAGAGAAAGAGGCGTGGCAGATATAGAAAAGTATATATTCTTGATCAGCGTCACCTCTTGAGTCGATATAGCCATGTTCGTCTGTCCGGCTGACTGTGTGTGGAAAAACATTTTTTGAGAAAACTAAGCAAGATAATTCAATGAAATTTAGTACACTGGCTTTGTTGTCAAAATTAACTCGTGGGATTGAAAATGGGCAAAATCAGGCAACGAACGCGCCTACCGCCCATACGAAAAATATACTCAAAATGCAACTTTAGGAGTATTTTTCACGACAATGCAACCAAAATACACATAAATACTACGAATTGTAAGAGCAAACTCCGAGAAAAAACAAATTCGAACAAGAGGGCGTGGCACCTCCCATATAAGCAAAGCTTCAAAAAGCTATACTGAAAATGCTTTTTGAGATAATCCAACCAAATTTCACTCAGACACTAAGGACTATAAATGCAAGCTCTGAGCAAAAACTGGCATAAATCTTTATCATTTTAAATTGTTTTATCATCAAGACAAAGCAAAGGAATATATATCGACCTCCAAAGTATGAAACATCTGTCATAACTTATTTGCATAAAAACTTAAAAAATCTCTCAAACAAGATGCATAGCAGCAGTGTTCGGTGAAATAGTCCCTGAAAGGGTTAAGCATCATTTCGTTAAACCGCATCTTTGTGGCTACTGAACATTCTTACAATTATAGGTAGTAAACACACGTACATATTTATAAGTAGAGTTTTAATTTTTGTTTTTTTTTTTTTATAGTATATGACTTAAACAATTTATCGAAAAAATTGAAATAAACCAAAATGTTGTGGGTGTTAATACGATGTTTGCAAAACCCACACTGACAATGAGTCTCTCGCCAACAATTGCTCACAAAAATAAATTGACAAAAGTTTAAAACATTAAAATTAACTACTCACAATATGTGTACATACATATGTATGTATATAGGTGTAAATGTTTATAAATAAAATTCAATGCCCCTAAAGAACACCACCAGTAAAATAAGAATAAGTGTAAGAAAAAGATATACGCAGCTCCCTAAACATTAACGTAGTAATTCTTACATTATTAATTCTTGTCGACATGCTTATTAAAAGATCATAAATCATTTACTGTTAAATTACAATTCTGCAAAAGAAACGAAAAATATAGGTATTCAAATATTTTAAGTAGTTTTAAATTATCTGAATTATTTGAAAAAGTTTCTTTAGTGGAGATAAATCGAAAAAAGATTTTATTTAAGAATAAAGGCACCGTGTTACTCTCTAGCAAGCCGCTTAAAATATATTTGTTTTGTCAGAAAAGCAACGTTAAGAAGATGTGGGAAAATTTCTTTTTCATTATTGATAACTAGAGTCGCCCAAATTTGACCACAAATGTATTAAATAATTTTGGTACCTTTTGACACTTTTAGTACTTTTTTTTGATATATGGTACGAAATAGAAAAGCTCATTTATCATCCCTGGTTTAATTCAAACGAAATATAAACAAAACAAAAAACATGAAGTCTATGCTATGCTTTTTGTCTTTCTCTTTGTACTCTATCCTTTTTTCAGCTCTGTGTAACCGTGCATTTTGTTGTTGTTAATATTGAAAAATTTGTATTTAATTTTACATGGGTTTAAGTTAAAATATTAACATAATTTTAACTTTGTGCACATCTTTACACAAATACTTTTCTAGTTGTATATAATTTAAAGTGGTACTCCATTTCTAACATAGTAAAAAAAATGGACAAGTTTTTGTCTTGCGTATTATTATATAGATTGAACGATCCCAAATCATATGCTTTAAATAAAATGATCGCATTTTTTGGGTTTCACCTCGTGGTCAGTGCACCCAAATTAACCATTCACGATCTTTTTTCGATTCAAAATAAACTTTTTCCAAGTACTTAGTATAATCATTTGGGAGAATAAAATTATGTTACCTAGAAAGTTTTCCGTGATTTTTGCAAATAAGTTACTTTGTTGATTTCGATATGCTCTTTCAGAATTTCAAATTTGCTACCTCGAATCGTGTTCGCTCGCGCCGCCATATTAGAAAAATGGCGTCCAAAATCAGTTTTTTACAAATATCTCTTTAACGGTTACATTTATAGAAAAATATTGTGCCGCAATATTGTAGCTTTTAAAATTTTCTATAAAAATGATCATATAATTGTTTTCATACGACTCATAACTCAGGAGATATCCTAATTCAAAATTTGGAAAAAATTAGTAAATTGTGCATGCCGCTTATGAATAGGCACAATGATGTGTTGAGCTTAAAATTATGATAACTCATGAACGGTGAGTTACACGTTTAAAGTAAAAATATTTGTTTATAGGGAATTATATGCATTACAATTTACATATGATTTTTTTTTTTAGATGACCTATAATTTGGGAGATATTTTTTAAACAAACCTAAAATTTAGAAAAAAACCGTTTTTTCAAAATAGCTCCCAAACGGTTCGTTATAGAAAAAAAATTGTTCATGCATTTTGTAGAACTTTTAATTTCCTATAAGGATCTCTATGAAATGAGATATCGTGACTTAAAAATCATTCAAAACTGAACATAGTACTGCGCATAATACAATATTCAATTTTGAATGATTTTCAAGACGCGATATCTCATGAACGGTAAGTCGGACGAAAAAATAGTTCAAAAGACACTTATAGGGAATAGAATGTTCTACAAAATGCGAGAAAATGTTTTTTTCTAGAACTAACCGTTTTGGAGATTTTTTGAAAAAACAGTTTATTTCGAAATTTCAGGTTTGTTATAAAAATATTTCCTAAGCTATGGGTCATCTGAAAAAAAAATCAAATGTTGATTGTAGTGCAAATAATTTCCTATAAACAAATATTTTTATTTTAAATGTGTTACTCACCGTTCATGAGTTATCGTAATTTTAAGCTCAACACATCACTGTGCCTATTCATAAGCGGCATGCACAATTTACTAATTTTTTTCAAATTAAGTCGTACGAAAACAATAATTGAGAGGTCATTTTTATAGATTTTATAAGCTACAATATTGCGCCGCAATATTCTTCTCTAAATGTAACCGTTAAAGAGGTATTTGTAAAAAACTGATTTTGGACGCCATTTTTCCAATATGGCGGCGCGAGCAAACTTGATTCGAGGTAGCAAAGTTGAAATTCTGAAAGAGCACATCGAAATCTATAAAAAAACTCATTTGCAAAAATCCCGCAAAACTTTTCAGGTAAAACAACCAAATGACTGTACTAATATACAGTAAGGTAAGTATCATGCCAATTTTTTCATAAAAATTACTAGGAAACATACATTCTGAATTGACTAAAACAGTCAGGTGAAACTTACTTCGGTGTGAAGTTGTCAATATTCTGATTTGAAATTCTGGTACAATTTATGAGAAATAAAGTAGCAAGTACTATCCCTGATTAAGGGAAGCCATTATATTTGCATTGCATTTGATATGTACCAATGTACGTTTTATTTAAAATTTAAGCAATTCATTCGAAACCAAAATGTCAAATAAGTGAAGGCTGCATGGCCATTAGGTTAACGTTAATTTTTGCATACCCGCATTAAATCGTACACGTTTTTGAACCAAAAGAATTGATAAGTTGAACACATATCAAATACCTTAAACGTTAATCATTTTTGTTGGCCAAATTATATTTCGCACGTTGTTCAATGTGAAGGTCGAATTTTTTTACAAATTTTTTTCATCCAAAATAAACCAAAATAAATGTGTTTCCTTTAATCATGAAGTTATTCATCATTCATTGCAGTACAAAAACCTATGAAAAGGCGAAAAAAAAAATGAATTTGATTTATTTGTTTTTTTTTCTTTATTGTTTTTCGACAACACATCTTGAATGCTTGTAAAATCAAGTCAAACCTGATGTACATATGGAGATAGACCGCAAAACCGCAATTCGAGGTTTTAAATTTTGACTCCACTCCGTTTAATGATAACCGCAAATAAGAGAATCTCATACTCATCCAAATGAATGGTAAACGCATGCCTAATTTAGCTGTGTAAATACGGTTAAATGAAAGTGTAAATCTGGCTCGTGTAAATTTTGTAGTTGCTTTTAGTTATAGTTTTGTTTTCAGAAACAAGATTCTTAGTATAACGCCAACCATTAGCAAATTACCAAGTTTTAATGTACATACATAAATCTATTTGTGAACATTGAAATAAATCCATTAAACGTTAGAGATGATCAATGTAAATGAACGACTGGAATTTTGAAAAAGTATTCTTCATACAATCTAAACGCTCTATTACTTAGGCATAGAACACAATTTTTGATTGTTAATGAATTTATTTTATATAAAACATTTTTAATCAAAAACTTACTTTTATACTCATTATACAACATCAATTGTATTTATGTAATTATTTTCCTTTTTAAAAAATAATTTCAGTCCAAGCAATTAAAAGTGGGCTAAAACTGGTATTTTTGACCCTTTTCCTTTTTAGTTTGAAAAAGATTCTACATCCGATAACAACAATACAAATATTGACAATACCAGTTTTATCGGCTAAAGGAAATTTTTTACTCTCCATAATTGTAAAATTTTAATTTACATTAGGTTTACGCTTTCACATACTAGATACATATATTGTACATTCATAACATACATATATACATTAAATTTATATGTATCCATACTAACACGTATCTTAAGCTGAGCCGCTCCATATTTGGCAACTTGTTCTCAGCTGCTTCCCAAACATGCAAGTGTTTTTTTTTTTTTTTTTCGTTTTTTTCTAACCTTACCTATGTGCTCTTATATATATCATTATTATTAATAAATAAAATTGCACTACGATAAATTATATTGCTACTATCTTTTATAGGAAGCAATTTTTATTGTGTAGAGGATCGTAAAACATTTTCGTAACAATTAAAGCCATGTACGAGCTGCGCATTTGGGTCTGACGTACATACTTACTACATCTGTTTGTTTTGATCTGACCAGATCGTTTAAATTTTTTTCCTTTTGTTTCATTTTTTAATTGCTTATTTGTCATCACCATTTGTGGTTTAGTGGTATTTCCGTTGTTTATTCAATATTACTTAGTACGTAAGTAGTTTTAGGAAAGGGGTTCTTTGTTCTTTGCAACAAATCTGAGGCGGTAGTTAAACATGAAATACCACAAAGTTTTAAACAACAAATTTTTGAATTATGTTTAAACTAATATAAACTTTTTTTCTAATTCCTTCTCAAGAAATCATCATGTAAAGTCAGGAATGTCGTTTAACATGTTGAATATCACAGGCATACAAAAAAAAGTGGATTGAACTTTTTATTTCTTATATGCAGTCTTATGTACTTTTTAATGCTGAATCCGACTGCATCCTCAGAATTGTTAATATACCTGGAGGATTTCGAGGTATCCTCGCTTAAATTTGGGGAAAACGATGTTTTTAGGCTTATGGTGTAGCTACACGAAAATGTGAAATTCCCCTTTTTATAAAGGCATTATTTACCCAAGGGGAAAAGAATTGCTTCAAAAACCCTTCTGAAGTGTTTCTTTTTCACCACTATGCGCTTCCACTCCGTAAGAACTATTCTTTCTTTTAACATTGCATGTCATAGGATGTAAGCGCGCTTAAACTTACCGCAGCCTTACTTCAAAAAGCCTTTTGAAGCGCTTATTTGTAATGCTGCGGTAAGCGTTTTTTCGATAAAATTTAAAAAAAGAGAAAAACTGGCCGCACCAGGATTTGAATTCACGACCGTCCGTGTTATAGATAGAAATAGATTATTTTTACTTGCATTTACCAACTCTTTAGACCGCTACACCAATGCCCGATGATATGAAGAGGTATAAAAATCACTCGGGCTGGGTTCGAACCCACGTTGTTCTTACTGTAGCCTTATATGGAATCATTGTTTAATCAATTTCAAATCAATTAAACAAAAGTACTTATATTAATAAGAGAAAGGAGAATATAAAAGTGAAATAAAAGATGTTGAATAAAAAATATTTTAATAAAAAAAAAAAAAATTGGTCTTTCGTTTCGTCCGCGGTCGAGTGTAGTCGTGTTTTCGGGTGCGCGTGTCTTAACGTCAGAACCGTTTCACATGCCTTTTTCAAGGTTGTGAAACGTACAGTAGGGTCAAAAACTATAAATTCATAAAAGAACAAAGGAATAGAAAATTTTAATTTGAAACTTTAATTTCCAAAATGGAAATGTAATCGGTGATGGCGTTATAAGTCTATGACTTGGCCAAATAAGTCTGTTGCCGCCGATAGTTGTTCATTTTACCTTATAATATTTGTACTAAAATTGACCGTATGATCATGGTCATATTAACATGTTTACGTAGGTATGTACTTTTTAAAACGGCAGCAACTGATGACAATACCGCAATCACGACAACAACAACATTAACAAAAGGGAATGCAGGTGGCGGCTGCAGAATATTTGGCTTGACAGTACAGTCGAAAAAGAGTTAACAACGAGAGCGGGTATCAAGAAAACAAATTTTTAAGTTCTCTCTTCTTCATTTTTCTTCATTTTTTATTTTCATTTGGCGCTTCACGCATAAATTTGAAATTACTGAATAAACGTGTGAAATTGAATTAAAGAGTTCTTAAGAAGTTTCATTTTACCCGCGGACCTGCCGACAAAAGATTTGGCGGCAATAAAGTCTTCAAGTCCTGGTTATCCCAAGTGACGACGAAGCAACGTTAAATTATAAAAAAAAATAAAGCAGGTTCGAACCCATGTTGTTCTTACTGCAGCCTTATAAAAAATCAATGTGAAAGTGCTTACAAATTTCTATGGGGACAAGCGCTTTTGAAGTGCTTGGATTAAAAGCTCTAGAAAATTTTTCCTATTTGGTAGCCACACTCTTCTTTATAAAAATATACATTCAAATTTTTCGAAAAAAGACTTACTTTCCAAGTTATGATCTTTTGAAGAAGGTATTCGTTTGTTTCTGTTTACTTGCACGCCAAATATGCTTGAGATAATACGATAGGTATCTAATTTTTTGTAAACTTTTTCCAAATATATAATTTTCGTCGTTAGAAATCTTAACTTATATTGTTTACGAGATATTGCATTTTTACTTATTTCTTTGACTTTCTAATAAAAAATTTAATTTATGCGTATTAAAATAATAATCAATAAATAGAAACGAGAATAGACAGTTCCGATGTATTTTTTAACGCCGAATCTGGTTTCAAAATTGATTTTGACATATACGGTTTTTTCATCACAAGACGTGGTAATTGTAGCCCATAAAACGTGATGCGGTTTTTGAAAGTACTATTTTTTTTCTTCAAAACTCTTTTTGATTTATGTCGATATCTTTATTTTCCTTTGAAATATCTTTACCTAAAAAAAATTAAAAAAAAAAATTCACAAAATACGACATTGCAAACATTGGTTGATTTATATAAAAAGTTGTTTTATAGCCGTTTGTGGTGGAATGGAACCTCCATTTTACGAATCTGAACTTAATCTTTTTCTATCATGTCAGGATCCTGATATATTCTTGCTTAAAACTGCAAAAATCTTTGTTTTGAGGTTTAGTCAAAGCTAAATACCAAAAACACAATAAAATTAGTTTTTATCAATGGACTCTGATAGCCAAAACTATTGGATCCCTACCTTTAGAGTTGATAGTCTTCAAAAAATGATATCCCTTAGTAATATACGTAGCTATTTCCGGACTGAAAAATTTAAAAAGGTAAAATTTTTTTATTTTTTTCAATAACATATTTTATTAGGAAAATTTTGAGCGCGTACAGACCAACATCGTTTGAAAAATAATGGCTCTATTCTGGATTTAGTGAACGAAGAAATAAAATTTTTGTTCTGTTAATTAAGAAGGCAGTAATATAGTAGGCTCATCCACTAAATCTAAAATAGAGATGTAATTTTTTATTCGATCTTGGTCCGCATAAGCTAAAAATTTTCGGGAAAAATATGTTACTGATAAAAGAAAATAAAATTTGAATTTTTTTATTTTTTCGTACAGGAAAAATCCTTTGTATGTTTTTGACATATACCCTTATTTCAAATGTTTATTAATCTGAAAGTAGGGATCATTAGCATAAAACAACTGGCATACATAGGTACATACTTAGTTACCATACCGAGTGAATATTAACACTATTTTGTTTTAAGTAAAAAATTAGATACCGTTATGAATTTTACCATACCCAAACGGAAGTATCAATTTAGTGTACTTAACTTCCATAAAGTTTGTGCCTGAAGTCAATGAGCAATCACAACTTCTCCGCCCAAAAATTTATACAAATTATTGACTGTCATCGGGGTACCTACTTACTCTGATGGTTACATTTGGTAAACAAATTTGTACGTATCTACAGTATCAAGTAAAAAGGGTACGGGGTAACTGATGACCATAAATGTGTGTTGCGATAAGAAAAGATTTCCAACGGTTGCAAACAAAAATTCAAAATTCAATTCAATTAATATCAATTTGAATGCATACGACTACATACTGGAGGGCGGTCGGGCAGGGCTTAAGATAATGCAGCGCAGCGTAAGCGAGTGAGTGGCATGAAAAGTCATAAATTCATTAGTAATAATTGAGCGTGCAATAAAATAAATAACAAATAATTGAAAGGAGTTTATGAAAAGAAGTCTAAAATGTCAAGAAAATCTGACACATTTCAAAATAGTGCAAAGGGAAGTGGGGAAAAACACACTTCTATGACGTACAAACGATCGTGCAAGACAATTCAATTACAATAAAAAAAAAAAAACGAATCACGTAATCGAAGGTAGCCAACTTTTAAATTACGTATAAAATGCATAAAAGGGAATCAGCACTATTTGGCTAAGCTACTACCAAAAAAGGGTTAAGAGATGAGTATCGTATGATGAAATGCAACAGTGCCCCTGTAGGAATTTCAGAAATGTTGGAAAACACAATTTAATAGATAACACTATGACAAAAAAATGCTACATGCTGTAAAAGACTCCAAGCAAGGCAATCTGGGCTTTAATTGTTAATAAGACATATTTCAAAAGCTGTTAAGTTTAATTCAATATCTTGTACAGCAAGAGAAAAATTTTTAAAATTCTATAAAAAGTAAAAAAAATACAAACAAAAATTCAAAAAAATTGTCTCTTGTTTTTTTTATATAACGGTAGTCCTTAGTGTTTTGTAGAACATATTGATATTTTAAGATACTCTTAATACATATACCAAATCTCATCCAAGTACACTAAATATTTTCAGCGATATGATAAATTAATTTTTTTGGAAACTCGAAAAAAAAAAACGAAATAAACGAAAAAATTTTTTTTACAAATTTTTGGTTTCGACATTCAAGTGGGGGACGCTTGGGTGAAAACAATTTTTCCTCTAAAATGTCCTAAAAAAATCATAAAACGCGTCGAAAACACGAAAAAACGAAACCTTTTTTTAAAAATTATTGGTTTCGACATCCAATGGGGGACCCTTAAAACAAAACCAAAAAAACTAATGACGCAGGTCATGGTAAAAGATCCAGCCGCTTGGGAGTCTATAAGGAACATACAGGCAAACATTCGCTTTTATATATGAAGCAAAATACGTCAAGTGTACCAGCTAAACATTTTTTTGTCTCCGATTTTGCTCAAACTTGGCAATGTGGTGGATCCGGTGTGCAAGAACAATAATCCGGAAGAATTTGGTCTTAGTACCATTTGTTGTTAAAAACAAGGTGCTGAAGTTTGCGTTTTTAGTCATTTTCATGAAAAGGGTGTTTTTTCAAAAATTTATACCTTACACCAAAGTTTGTAAATTGATATATGGAAGTAACTGGTCCCATTTATTTTTGAGTGTTCTTTTTTATAAAAAAATATTCCTTAAATTTTTTTTTAAAATAACTTTAAATGAAAGCATAATTTATAAGCTTTAAAATGAAGTATAATTCAAGATTGGATTCAGTCGCTAGATGAGAGTTTTTGGCTTTTGAACGCCCGCGGCAGGCAAAACTCTCTGTTTACTCAAGAGGAAGGCTTCTTACGAAAAAAGGTACTAGGCATAAAATGCTTAGAATCGTCCAAGAAATACGTGTGAAATTTTTGTGAATTTTTTGGAAAGTTAAAAAAAAATTTTTTTTCTTTGAATAAATTTTGCAAAAAATCATTGAAAATCTGCGTACGTAATACTGGAATGAATCCATATTTCAGTTTGAAATGTCTGTTCTTTTTCAGAATATCCAAAATTTTTCTCTGGCTACGCAAGATTATGAAATAAACTTTGCAGTTTTAGAAACCTGACAAAAAACTGCATATTACAAAAAAAAATTGTTGTAATTGGCTTACACGAACAGAAGTTATGAACATTTTGCTAAGCCCATCTTTTTTGAGCTCAAAAACACGAAAATCCCATTATTTTCAGCATTGGTGATGGCCGACCTTAAATTTAGTTCGTTCTCTCGCAGAATCTTTCGTAAACATACACTTTTGGGTGGTTAAATGTAGACATTCCTTGCACAAAATTTTGATAAAGGTTATTTAATTTTGGCCGATTTTCGGTAACCACTTTAAGCATGAGGGCCTGTACAAAATGAGAAAAACTAAAAAAAGAAATGAAATGCCTTCAAAAGGCCTTTTGAAGCGCTTATTTGTAATGCGGTGGTAAGCGTTTTTTCAATAAAATTGAAAAAAAAAAACTGGCAGCTCCAGGATTTGAATCGCGCACCGTCCGTGTGATATAGGTAGAAACATATTATTTTTACTTATGTACATTCACCAACTCGTTGGACCGCTACACCAATGCCCGATGATAGGAAGAGGTATTAAATTTGTATATTAAGCAAATGTTGTCCAAACAGAATTTGGCATTCGAATGCTGCATTACATATAATCGTTGTGTAATCAGTTTCAATTCAATTAAACAAAAGTAAATAAATAATAAAAAGGAAAATAAAAAAGTGAAATAAAAAATGTTGATAAAAAAAATATTTTATTAAAAAAAAAATAAAGCAAAAAAAAAAAAAACAATAAAAAAAATCACCCGTGCTGGGTTTGAAATCATGTTGTTCTTACTACATCCTTGCAAATAATCATTGTACAAGTGCTTCTTAATTTCTATGGGGACAAGCGCTTTTAAAGTGCTTGGCTCAGAAGCGCTTGAAATTTTTCCTATTGAGTAAGCATGCAACACACTATAAAGCAAAAAATGACAAACATAGACCGTGTGCCGGTTTTTTAGTCGTAAAAATTTAACGCACGACTACGGATATCCGCAACGTTTTTGTTGTTGTTTTTGGTTTTTTTCATTTTGTTATTAAAACGTTCTGTTTGAAATCATATTGGATTTGAAAGAAAAAACAAATTAATTTTATAAGCGGCTTGAATTTCAAATAGATAAGATATAAAATGTGCTAACGGTATTTGCATTTTTTATTTTTTTTTCTGTTTGCTATTATTGAACTTAAAATGTCAAAGTTACAAAGAATTAGAAAACCTGAAAGATATAGATGTTTAATGGTTTAATGTTTCGCAATTAAAATGCCTCTCATTTTGTATTAAATATTTTTCATAATTTCTCGTTTTCTTCACAATTTGTTGTTTTCTAATTTATCGTCTTTATTCAGTCATTAAAACGATATTAAAACAAAAAGGCAACAAATTATTTTAAAATCAACCTTGAAAGTTGATCATGCAAGTAACAAATTTAGCTCTGCTCGTATTCATCTTAACGACAGCTAAATGAGTCATGAGCCAGATTCATTAGATTATTTATTTATTTAGCACAGATTTAAACTGTAATGTTACAAAAATATGTGGCTTCTGGTATTTTTCATAATATTTGATTTTCGACCGGGAAAAGGTCAAAATTCGTTTTTTTGCATTTCCTTAAAATATATGTCATTTTGCATTAAACGACACTTCAATCACCGGAAAACTCCAAAAATTTATTCAGCTATAGTATTTAGAAATTGCAAAATGAAAAATAGAGGTTGGGTAAGCTAATCCTAATTGTTTCTTCTAATTTAATAATCGCCTTAATTTCGATTATAAAATGTTAAGGACATGAATTCAATCCATTAAATGTATTCTATCTCTTACTTTTACCTACCTTTCAATTGTGAATTTTGTCATAAAAAATAAAGAGCACATGATAAACTGAAGTTTGAAATGAATGGTGGCAAATATTGGATGAAGTGCAATATGATTAATGCCAAGAAATACTTAGTTGCACTACATCAAATGCATAGTAATGTTATAATGTGGATTTGCTATTATTTTGTTTCAAGTCAAAAAAATTGGGGTCTGTTTTCACAGACGGCTTACCTGAACTTACACTGGTGGAAGCCTGTTGACACTTATATATAGCCTCATCCACGCTCTGTGTAGACGGACCTATTCTTTCATGCATATACCCAAATTATAGTTTGAAAAGATATATGTTCATAGTGACCCATAGAATTTTACAGACTTAAAACAGCTTCAGCTTTCCATAAGTATTTTCGCATGACAATTGAATATACAGTAGGAAGCAAAACTGTCAACATGTTTGCTATTTTTGACTTAGTACTGCTATAGCGTCTGTTCTGATTACACGATCAACAAGAAATATGAACCAAACGGAAGCCTAACCTTTCCTCTGTTCAAATATGTGAAAAATTTTACCGAACTTCACACCATAAAAAAATAATGAACAAAAAACCATTCCGAAAACAGTTTTGCACCACTTTAAGTGATGTGCGCACAAACCTGGAACGTGAATTTTTCCAAGTTTAAAAAAACGATTCCAATAGATTCTGTTGTGCTGATTCCAAAACTGGCTACAGAATCCTTCTACCTTGTCAGAATTTCGAGGTTTCCTAAATTTAAAGTGCAAAAAACGACGTTTTTGCTGTTTTTCAAATTAGGTTCAAGGTCGCAAGGATTTTTTCTGCTCTATTCCGTAAAATAAACTTGAACATCTTGCTTTTTCCCTTTCCTAAAAAGTGGTGAATAGTCATCTACGATTTTTTTTCGCAAAGTTATGCCCACTCTAAGATGACATCATGAAATACCCAAAATTCATACTAAGAGTAATTTAGGTATTTTTTGGCCATATTTCTCCAGAAGGATATGTTTATAAACCATGTATACCAATTGAACCATATTATGATGACATAAATCCAAACCCTGCCGCTATATCCGTTTTATAAGATTTCATGATGTTATCTGAGATTGGTCATAACTTTGCCTAGAAAAATCGTAGATGACTACTCATCACTTTTTTGGAAAGGGAAATAGCAAGATGTTCAAGTTTATTTTACGGAATAGAGCAGAAAAAATCCTTGCGCCCTTGATCCTAATTTGAAAAACAGCAAAAACGTCATTTTTTGCACTTTAAGTTTAGGATACCTCGAAATTCTGACGAGGTGGAGGGATTCTGTGGCCAGTTTTGGAATCAGCACAACAGAATCTATTGGAATCGTTTTTTTAAACTTGGAAAAATTCACGTTCCAGGTTTGTACGCACATCACTTAAAGTGGTGCAAAACTGTCAACATGTTTTCGGAATGGTTTTTTGTTCATTATTTTTTTATGGTGTGAAGTTCGGTAAAATTTTTCAAATATTTGAATAGAGGAAAGGTTAAGCTTCCGTTTGGTTCATATTTCATGTTGATAGTGTAATCAGAACATACGCTATAGCAGTACTAAGTCAAAAATAGTAAACATGTTGACAGCTTTGCTTCCTACTGTATATATTTTAGATTCGGGTGATTGTTTTATAAAATTGGGCGACGAACCTCATATGGGTCTGTTTTATTTGCTTATTGATAAGTAAAAAATTAAGTTTTTGATTTTAATCGTTTTCTATTCAGTAGAATATTAGATATTAATCAGAATCATTTTCTTTTCAGATACAGTATATAGGTGGATACGATATTTATCAGCGTTTAGACCAAAATTGATGGCTTTGACTTAAATGGTAAGTTTTAAAGTTTTAGTACCTGGAGACCGATCCCTGCTCGGTCAACAATCTGATCTTATTATTTTTGTCGATGTTTTTATTCATAGCTATTTTTTGTTACGAAACTCGTACCTTTTCACCTCCAATGGTCACGCTTTCAAAATGATAAATTAACCGATGAGAATAATAATAAGAAAAGCACGGAATGTATCGAATAGTATAGAAAAATATCAAAAAATATCAAAAACTCAATTTTTTTTTGATGAAATAGAATGCCCTAAAATAAATAAATGGGATATGCCACGCACCCAAAATATTTCGCGTTTTGTATGGGGATCAAGGGATCATAACTCGGAAAATAAGAGTCCTATTGGAAAAATCCGAAAAGATGTTTTGTTAAGGAAAAGTGTGGCTATTCGGTGCCATTAATAAAAAAGAATTTCACCTTTTCTAGTAGATAAGCTGTAAAACTGAACACAGCGTTTTCTTCAACTTCAAGCAAGGATATTTCAAAATCCTGCAGTTGTGATGACAGTTCTGATGATGATACATAAGACTGCGTATAAGAATTAAAAAGTTCATTCCATTTTTTTTTTTTGCCTTAGTTATTTACTAAAATTTTTATTTTGATAAAAAGACCCGCTACAAAAATATGTTGTACCATTTGCGATAAATACCATTTAATGTGTTTTTGCCTACTTTTAGTTTGTAGGTGTCTAATAGCATTTAGACTCTCCACAGTTAAATTCAGTAAAATTGCTTTATATTTTTGTGGGCGGTGCCACGTCCTTTAACGAGTTTTCCCAATATAACGGTTTATCATTATTATTGTCTGGTACAAGGTATTACCAAGACGTACCCGCTCACCAAATTTCATCGATATATCTTGTATAGTTTGCGAGTTATGACTAAGTCAAATTTTAAATTTAGGGCAGTGCCACGCCCTCTTGTCTGAGTTTACCTAGTCTTTGCTCAGGGCTTTCGATTAATGTTCTTAGTGTATGAGTAAAATTTGGTTGGGTTATCTCGAAAACCGTCATGAGCACAATATTTTGAATCTTTTTTTGCTTAATATTGGAGGTGCCACGGCCTCTAGTCTTAATTCGTTCAGATTTTGTTCAGAGCTTGCAATTAATGTTTTTAGTGTTTGGGTGAAATTTGGTTGGATTATCTTTTAAAACGCCTTCAGTAAAACATTTTTTAACTTTTGCTTAAATGGTAAGTGCCACGGCCTCTAGTTTTAATTGCCTAATTTTTGTTCAGAGCTTGCAATTAATGTTTTTAACGTTTGGGTGAAATTTGGCTGGGTTATCTCAAAATTCGCTTTCAGTACAACTTTTTGAAAGTTTTGCTTGTATGGGAGGTGCCACGCTCTCTTGTCCGAGCTCACCAAGTTTTTGTTCAGGGCTTGCAATTAATGCTTTTAGTGTTTGAGTGAATTTGGTTAGATTATCTTTAAAACCCTGCAGTATAACATTTTGAAACTTTTTCGCCTAGTTTTTGCTCAGAGCTTGTATTTACTATTTGTAGTATTTTTATGTATTTTGCGTGTGTTATTGTCAACAATGCTCTTTTTATTGCGTTTTGAGTATATTTTTTGTATGGGCGGTAGGCGTAGGAAAACATTAATTTTGGTTATGCATCCATCTCAGAAACTTCAATTATGGGAAAAAAAAAATGATCGTAATGCAAGATATAGATAGCTAACTGAATTTTTGGAATATGAAAAAAAAAAAAGAAAAAAATTAAAAGATACCTAAGCCATCATATTGAAAAAAATTCTCAAAGCCTCATTTTACAAACTCACGGAACGGCCCTCTAATCAAAATTATTTTTCTTAGCTGAGATTTTAAGGCATATTTTAGTAGAACATGTTTTCACATGAATTCACCTGTAATAAAAAGTTTAAAGGACAAAAAAAAAAGAGTTTTAATGAATGGAAGTCAACTTGTAAGGTGCGAGTCTCTTGTCAAATTGTTTGTACAAAGTTTCTAGTGCGTAGAAAGAACACAGAAATACACAGGGAGAATTTGACGCACCTTGAAAGAAAAAACAACAAAACATAAACATTTCAAAGCTTTGCAGAAAACTATTGCGAACTTCAACGATAGACATTAGTACAAAAACGAACAGAGAAAAACAGGTATTAATGAAAAAAATAAAAAAAAAAAATTAGCTTGGGAGTTCAAACAATTAAATGAATAAAAATAATAAAACGAATAAATGAAAAAAGTTGGCAATAACTCGCTCAGTAAGCTTTACGCTTTGGGCTTTTATTGACAACATCAACAGCAACAACAATAAAAGCAGCAGCTGTAGCAACACAAGCAACAACAACATGATAACGACCTTGCGCTTATTACAACGCCAGTGCCAAAGTCGACTGTGCTGTAAGCGACAATGATTCGCAAAGCGCACATGAGCGCAACGTAGCATGAAAACGAGTTGTGCGGAATTTTTGAATGCGTTACAGTAAATTGCTGCAGATGCAGCAGCAACAAAAGCATCAACACCTACAACATCCATAAAAAAAAGATTTTAACATACATAGTATGAACAAGTTCGGTCAAATGTTTATTTTTTCTTGTAATTGGTATCAGATTGTGTTTTTCTTTTTTCTCTCAAAATAAATTGATCATTTGTTGAGCCACTGCAATATGATGATGGATCGATCGTTATAATTTTGGTCAATTTTGATTGCGTTAAAGTTTTATTTTTTATTTCTTTCATTTGGTCGGTGTCATTGTTTGGTTTTGAATGGTTAAGCTCTTTTTTGTTGCTATTGTTTTGTTCCAATTATATGGAGACCATCCAAATATATTCCACTTGTTGAAAGTTAATAGGTTGTACTGGCTTTTGACAATGTGACATTTTTCTTTTACATTTTTTCTTGTAACTTTATGAAATAAAGGTTTTGAAGGTCACTGTTGGAAGTTTATTTTGTGTTTTTTTTTTTTTTTTTTTTGTCAGAGTATTATGGTAACTGTTGCACAATTGAAGTTATGAAACGTGAAAATTGTTTTTTTTTTCCAAATTTGAATTTCAATTTTTTGTTTTGAGGCTAATGGTTCTGTAAGAAGATGGCAAAATATGTTATAGTCATTTTATGAGTTTTTCAAGAGATGAAATTGAAACTTTAATTTGATGGGAAAAATCATACATAATCCGTTACATTATCTGCTATCATATCTTTTATCTCAGGATCCAGCTCCTACTGAGGTCTGCCTTGTGTTAAAAAAAATTTAATTTTTAGTCTTGCTCAAACTGTTTCAAAGTTTTTGGTTATTAATTAAGTAAGTTGTCCCATTAGTTTGCATATTTGAAGCGGTCTGACAAAACCATACCAGAGATCAAAATTCTGAAGCCAATGACACCAAAATTGCGAAAACATGTTCAGAATTGAAAAATTGTAGCATTTTGAATTTGTAAAAAAATGTTCGGAAATGTACGGGTTGAAGTTCGTGAAGATTCGGACAAATACATTTTTGTACTATCTGCTGATTGATGGTTGAATTAAATTAATTCAAAGTTAAGAACTGTTTTATCAAAACAAAATATTCGTTAGTCCACTATGGATTACTAAGGTGTCTTTTTTTTATTTTAGATACATTTGTCATTACTTCAAAAATTCGTCACCCCAATCCTCTTTTGGCTATATAGGGTCTATACGCATATTGTTGTATTTCAAGGAAATCGTAAAAGAAAGTTTGAACCTTAATAAAGCAAAATTAGTCCAAAATACATAGTACCATCGAAATTAAAACTAAAGAGTTTGTTAATAAATTGGCTAACTCAGTGCTAAATTTCAAAAATGGGACTAAAGATCTTTTCGAGACACTTGATATTTTATCAGATAATTGAACACTTTCTTCCATAGGTACTATAGAAATCAATCACAAACTGTTTTTTTTTTTCCAAGCATATGGAGCAAACTTTAAACATAAATAGAAGCTGATGTAGTGGACTGATTTCGATGAAATTTTTACAATATATTAGTTTTGATCAGAGGAAGGCTGTAAAAAATTGAAGGTATTATTCCCCCAAAAACAAAAAAATAAAAAAAAAATTCATATATAAAGTCATTCTGACAACAGCATTAGAAAGATAGTGTTTCGAAAACTAAAACAAGTCTTAAGTCGAAATGTCAAAAAGCGTCGATGCGGCAAAAGAGAATTCAGGCAAGGAGTCACTGAGTTATCGTTACTGCTCCTATGTGTATGTATGTATGTATGTATGTATGTATGTATTCTCCTTTAACTCCTAGGAGGAGCATAGGGCCCATATGAAACATGACAAAACCGATTTCACATTCAAATCAAAAATGCGAACTCTCGTTTTGGTGGATATAACGGAAGAAGACCATATTTTGTTCAGTTGAGTAAACGCGCCTTTTGTTTTTGCTAATGATATCCTCTTTTGCTCCACCATCCATGGAGATAATGCTGCCTAAATACGTGAAGCTTCGACGTTTTCGATGTCATCAGTGCCAGCTCTAAACGTGATGTCATCCTTGTTTGCGTTTAACTTCATGATTTTAGTCTTGTATACGTTGATTTTTAGGCCGGCTTTTTGTGATTCCAAGACAAGGTCTTCAATTTTGCTTTGCATATCTGAATGTTTGGACGATAAGAGGCAGATGTCGTCAGCGTATTCGAGATCTTCTATTAAGAGCTTTATCTAGGATATCGTCAAGAACGATGAGGAAGAGGGATAGTGATGGTAAACACCCCTGCCGTACGCCTGAATAAGTGGTGAATATCGGTGTAACACACTGCATTTAAAACCTTCATATTGTGCACGTACTAAGTTTATGGCCTTTGCGGCAATACCTCTTCGTTGCAGTGAAACCCAGATGTTTTCTTGAAAGACACTGTCGAAGGCAGTGCTATAGTCTACAAAGACAAGTTGAAGTGCATCACGCCACTCGCATGATTGTTCGACAATTATTCTGAGGGTGTTGATTTGATCCACGCATGATCGATTTTGCCGGAATCCTGCTTGCTGCTTTCGAATGGCCGAGTCAAGTTTTTCGCTTACCCTGTTCAGAATCACTTTCGTCAATACTTTTGATGGTACTGAGAGCAAGGTATGCCTCTATAGTTTTGGCACTCGTTTGGGTCATCTTTAAGCCATAATAAAAACCAATAAGTGTGCAAAGCATCTATATGCAATACTTCAAGGTATGATGATAACTAAATGTTTGTTGATGAGACATTTCCATAAGAGATTTGAAAGTTTCAATGAAAATCGATCTTTGCTAAGTGCCATCAGTTCAATTAACAAAGAATTGCAATAAAAAAAGAACTGACAAACAAATACAATTAAAAGTTAAAAAAACCGATAAAGGTTGAAAAAGTCGAACAAATTTTCACAAATAACGCACATCGTTACTTTAGAACACGATAGCCCTATGTTCACTTTTTTGAAGTTTTGAGATATTTGTAGTTATGGTCTTGAGGTTTTTATTCGAGTACATACACGGAGAGAACTTTGAGCTATAATGTGCTTGATATCAAGCTCTGATGTGATAGTTTAATAAAAAAATATATACATATGACCATTTGCGCTTAACGCTTGTCCTTTTTGCTTGCTTATATAAAAAAAAAAATATGCCGAATTGTGCTTAATAAAAGTAATTTTTTTCTGTTGTTTATTAAAAAATTAAAATGCCCATTTTCACCCAATGAAGGAACGATATTTAAAAAAAATTTTTTGTAAATATTTTTCTGACATCCAAGATAGACCCTTGGTGCAAAAATTTTTTTTCCTCTAAAATGTCCTAAAAAGTCATGAAACGTGAATAAAACACGAACAAATAACGAAAATAAAAATAAATTTTGATTGTAGGTTCCGCCATCTAAGGGGGGACCGTTGGGTGAAAAAATTTTTGTTCCACTAAAATGTCGTAAAAAGTCACGAAACGCGTAGAAAACACGAAAAAAAATTTTGTTTCCGGCATCCTAGGGGGGACCCTTGGGTAAAAAAAAAAAACAAAACGAAAAAACTAATGATGCAGAAACACGCGCCGTACCCAACCTATAGATATAAATTTTCACGGTGATCGGTCCAGCCGTTTGGGAGTCTATAAGGAAGATACAGACATACAAACATTTATTTTTATATACTTACATACTTAGATATTCATCATATACATTCTTTACAAATTTGACTCAAAGCATAGTGAATCATTAAGCATAATGCTCCTTAAGGATGTTAATAGGTCATAAATTAATACCCCTACATAAAGAACATTATTTTTTAAAGTGCATTTATGATTCCATAAAGCATTAAAATTAAAACAAAAAAGTCAGAACCTGACGCACAAAATTGCGAAAATTTTATCGTATTGATTGATATAAATTGTTATAACATTTTAAATGAAACGCATTTATTTTCGCAATATATTTTCATCGACTTTCAATTGCTTACAAATTGAAGTTATGACAATAAATTGAAAGCGGAAGACAGAATGTATCGATATAATCAAAGAGAAACTTCAATTTATGTTGATTGACAAAATTTTATTCTGGTAAAGAAAACAACAGATATATACATTGTTCAAACATATGTATGAACCGTTTGGCACACAGGGTATGTGTGTATATAAAATTTTGATTTTCTTGAATTAACACCCATGGGAAATTTTTCTCAAAAGAACTCAAATTTGATCTCATTTGTATATCATATTTACTTACACAGTGCAACAAGATAAATCCAAAAAGCTTTTTGAATGGTGTTCCTGAAAGTACTTGAAGCTAATTTGGTTCCAAGTTGGATTTCATAGTAACCAGTGTGCCAGATGGTTCATATCTTCGCTTTTTTACCCGTTACGGATCCGTTTGCGGGAGAAATTCCAAAAAAAAAAACGATTCGCTTTTTTTTATGGGAATCTCTCCCGCCAACGGATCAGTAATGGATAAAAAAGCGGAGATTTGAACCGTCTGGCACACTTGGTACTTACTATATATACGTCTTAGACTAATTAAACAAATTTTTTTTTTATGCCCTACACCCAGGGTATATTCACTTTGTCCTTCCGTTTAAAACGCAGAGAAGGAGGTGTGGCAGGTATGGAAAAGTATACATATTCTTGATCAGCGTCACCTCCTGAGTCGATATAGCCATGTCCGTCTGTCTGGCTGGGTGGCTGGCTGGCTAGCTGGGTAACGGCTGTGTGTGGAAATACATTTTTTGGAAAAACTGAGCAAGATAATTCAATGAAATTTAGTGCACTGCCTTCGTCACCAAAGTTAGCTCGGGGGATTGAAAATGAGCAAAATCGGTCAACGGACACGCCTACCGCCCATACAAAAAATATATTCAAAATGTGATAATAAGAGCATTATTTGCAATAACAGAAGCAAAATACACATAAGTACTAGAGATAGTAAGTACAAGCTCTGAGCAAAAACTAGGCAAATTCGGACTAGAGGGCGTGGCACCTCTCATATAAACAAAAGTTTCAAAATGTTATACTGAAAGCGTTTTTTGAGATAATCCAACTTAACTTCACTCAAATACTAAAAGCATTAATTGCAAACTCTGAGCAAAAGTAGGACTAGGACTAGAGGGCGTGGCACCTCCCATATGAGCGAAAGTTTGAAAATGCTAAACTGAAAGATTTTTTAAGAAACATTAACCGAACTTTACTCTAACGCTCAGAACAATAAATGCAAGCTCTAGGCAAAATCTAAGTAAACTTGGAGAGGGCGTGGCACTCCCCATATAAGCAATTTGTTCTTATACTCTCCTAGAGGTTACGGAAGAATTCAACAATTTATTTTATTAAAAACTTGTATGTACAAGAATACGTACATTGGATAGTATTCATCAACTAAATGTTTAATAATATACGATTACTTGAAATCCAGTGTAGGGTATTTAGTTTTTGGCCAGGCCAAAGATACCACCCTTGTATGTATGTATGTATTCTCCTTTAACTCCTAGGAGGAGCATAGGGCCAATAAAGAGCATAGGGCCAATAAGGAGCATAGGGCCAATAAGGAGCATAGGGCCAATAAGGAGCATAGGGCCACCCTTACTAGTTTTTAATATCCACGTTAACTTCCAAAAATCTGAAACAGGGTGTCTGAGATTTTTTAAAATTTTTTTGAAGGTCATTTGGAGGTGGTGCAAGGCCGATTTATGCAAAAGCAGAAGCAGTTTTTATTTTACTAAGATCTCAAAAATGCTCGGAAGGAGCCGTACGATATGTATGTAAAATTTTTCGCCTTAAATAATGGTAAAAAATGGCAAAATACACACAAAAAAGTTTTTTTCCAAATTTCACCCTACTGTAAGAATCTAAATCTTCTGGTAAAAGCTTCTAAAAGACCCATTAGAACAGGATATAATAAGCTAAGATATTCTTAAAATTGTTCCATATGTGATTTCATGATGACCTTGGAACAAAAAGTTTTTTCTAAAATAAACATTTAGAGTTTTACGGTATGGTGAAATTTGGGTTTTTTTTATTGAAAATTAAATTTTTTCTACGGATAAGTCTCGTAAACCGCTCGAAATTTTGTTTTTCTATCATCGACAAAGTTGTAGCAATAGTTTAAGGAAACAGAGTATTCAAAAAATTGACCCAAAAAATTGCGTCTTGGACTTCAAGCACAAGAATGCCGAAAAATTATATAATTTTTTGGTCATGATACCAAACCGTTCTGTGTTTTGCCAAATAACTAAAACAAAATTGTAGCCAAGACTAAACTGAACAACTCTTTAGATCATGCCAATAACATTCGAGTACTCCTATATACCTACAAAAAACTTATTTTTGAAATTTAACCCTACTGTGAAACTCTAAAGCTACATTACACAGTGCAACATTTTTCAAGTCATTGACGGTGAACTAAAATCCGTTATAAGGCGTCAAAAGTACTCGTCGAAACAAGTAATTCTGCCAGAGCGTTTTGCAAAGTTGACTCATATAAGGATTTTATGGTAATTTTTGCGATTTTAAGGCACTAGATGAATTTTTTTCGGTTAAGTTTGTTCGGCATTTTTTTTCTTCTATACAATAGCTACAACATTGCTGAAGTCATCAAAACAATATATCGGCTCGTTACTGAGATATAGCCATATGAAAAAATCGAAAAATCGCTCATCATGAAATCATGCAGGGAAGAATTTTCTTGAACATATTAGCCCAATATATTCTGACTAATAAAAAATGGATATAAATGGATAAGATGTTTTAGACAATTAAGAAATTTTTTTTTGTTTAATCGTTAATTTGATAAGTTAAAATTTTCGCAATCATATTTTCTGAACTAATTTGAATATGAAAATCGCATTTTTTCTGGGCCATTAAGAAGATATTGAAAATATAGATTGTTGAGGTTATAAGAAAATATTTTTAGAGCGTTTAATCGTTAAAATTAGGCATAGTACTTGAATGATTAGGCAAATTTTTTATTAGTGTATTGCGTTCCAGTAGGGCCCTTGTTACCAAATTTTTGCAAATTTTACATTCTGAAAGATTTTTCGATGCAGCATAAAAATTTACTGCTCAATTTTTCTAGCACATCAACCCTTTAAGTATTATATTTCTCATGGTATAGCTTTTACTCACAATTTCCCACCATTGAGCCAATATCAATAAAAAAAAATCGTTTTCAAATAGGCGATAATAATAATTCAGAACATTTAAGCATAAAGTAAATGTCCCAAAACTTATCACTCGCTATCTGTGATCAAACACAAAGCGATCGACTGTTTAAATGCAAATGTGACATGCTCATCGCTTGCCTATTCAGACGCGAAATGCACACGATCAGCATTGACCTCATGACGCCTTAAATGGGCGAAAACCTCTTTTCAAGTTATTAGCTCAGAAAGATGCATGGACAAACAGACAGACGCGCACTGATAATGAAACAGAAAAATAAAATGCTCGAATCGATTGAAGATTAGGATGTGAGTTTTGTTTTGTTTTAACTGAATGTAGATTTCACGACATGCCATAGTTAAGTAGATATTGTGTTGCATTAGTGGGTACGATCAATCGTAGAATGATTCAAAGATCTTTAGTATTTACTGTACCTTTCGAATGCATGTTTTTGTTGAACAGGTTGACGTATGTTTTTTTGACGCCACAACTGCGGTTGCACTTGAATACATTTTTTTGTTTTTTTTTTTGCAATTTCCAGTGGAATCGATCGATGAATCAGTTAATAAAAATCATTTCAATTTGTTGTTGTTGCATTTTTTGTCGCTTTTAAATTGAGATTTTTGTCCATATCGGTCAAATTGGCGTCAAGTTTACTGGGTAAGGTTGACGACGACGACGATCGACTAAAGTGTCTGGCTACATGATTTGCTAAAACGAAAATCCTTGATTAAATTTTTGCTGTTTTTTTTTTTTTTTGTTAATTCAAGTGCTGTGCTTGCAAATATTTTGTAAATTAAATATTGTTGAAAATATTACTTAATATGATTCAAATAAAAGGACGTCGTACAAGGCACTAGCAAAATTGGGTCAGTTTGCGAGAGAGCGTTCAAGGTTCAATTTTATTAGAGCCCATTTTATTTCCATACAAAGATGTATGGGAAATTTTGCTTTTTTTTGTAAAATTTCACAAATTTAGATTTAATTAAAAAAAGCTATAAAGTTCTTTCGAGAGTAATTACAATTTTTATGAACTGTAAAGCATCAGCTTTAAAATGAGTTGTGCAAAAACTTAATACTTCACCTTCAGCATAGCCAAAAACTTAAAAGACTACACCAAGTTCGTGTTTCCCTGAGCTACAAGCCAAGAATTCATTGCATTCTTCACACAACTGTCGCGACAGTGTCTATAAGAGAGCGCTAGTCGGTCATAAGTCTGAAAATTTATTTGTCGAAGTTAAAGTTAAACATCTAAGTAGTTAACTTGTATCAAGTACCAAAATAACAAGAAATAATACCATTTCTGAGTTTATCTTTGAAACTAGACGTTTTTACCTCTTGAAACTAATGGTAAGTATAATTTTATCTATTTTGTAAAGAATTGCATACCTAAATATTAGTTTTTTTTTAATATAAAAGGAATATCCGGATCATCACAAAAATTCTCTAATTTTATTTCCCAAATTTTCGAATAAAATTTTTTTTCTAAAATAAGTCAGGAAATCAGTTGTAACCCTATAACTCCTCAGGGGTACATTTTATACCCCCTTTCAAGCACAATTTTTTGTTAGTCTAGGCCTCCTCTATCACCTCCCAGATGATTTGTAACCTTATGCGATACACACTGTACAGTCTGTTAAATAAGAGCGTGGTCATTGTTGTGAGAAAATGAAAATACCCATTGCGAAAATTCTTTTTAATATTGATTTATTTGATCGAAAACTTCAATGCAAATACATTAATAGCAGGTCCAATCACCCCCAGCATCAATTATAGCTTGACATCTTCGCGACATACTTTGAACAAGATTTTGCGCATACTCTTCTGAAAACGACCTCCAAATTTTGTGAATGCGTCGAACCAGCTGTTTCAAGTTTGTTGGTGGGTGTGGTCCAGGCATGCCTGATGATAGGAAAGGCCCAAAAAGAGGATTTATCAGTGAAGATAACGTTGCCCCAGTCACGATCCAAATTGTCTTTGGCCCATTCAAGACGTTTTTGGACATGTTTTTCACTGAGCATCGGTTTTTGCAAAGTACTTCGGTATTTCACACTATTTGCAATCAAATGATTACGAATAGTTCCGTGGGAGATATTCAAACCTTTTTGGGACAATTTCGAAGCACCTTCACGCAAAGTTAATGTTGGATTTTTCGAAAACAGAGCACAGATCAGTTTTTCCTGTTTTTCCGTCACTACACCGACAGACCCGCGATTTGGAAAGTCATCGACATTTTTTACTTCTTTGAAGCGATTCGCCCACTTACTCACAAACTGTTTCGACTTTTGCATATACTTCGCAGCCGCCGCTTGGGTCATTTTGGGACCTTTGGGGTGCAAACACAAAAAAACGGCTTCAAAGCGCGACGCGTACGCGGTACTCATTTTGGAAAAATGCTGAGAACGCATTGAAAACAGTGGTCAGCTGATTCACTTTCACGAAGCATGAAGGACAATACTGCCCTCTGTGTGAGAAAAAAAAATTACAGCATTATACTTTACCGATCGCGAGTAATCGTGACCACGCTCTTATTTAACAGTCTGTATAATATACAAATTTATGAAAAAAAAAATAAAAAAAAAAAAAAAAATGGGAAAATAAGCAAAAATGCAATTCGGCCATTTTTCATTAAATTTTATATACTTTTCCATTTTTAAATTGATTTTCTTAAATAGTATCTTATTATCTTAATAAATATATAGACTATGATATAAAAAACAAATTGATTTTTTACAAATTTTTTCCTTGTATAAATTTGCAGTTGATTTCGATTTTTTAAACTTTTTTCGAAAAAAAAAAAATATTTTTTTTTTAGAAATCAATTTATTTCGCCAAAAATAACAAATCAACCAAAAAGTGTTCCGAATACAATTTATATTGGGTGTACAACTTAAAAACCGGAATTTTTAAGCGAAATTTGATGCTTTATTGTGGAAAAATGTTACAATATATTTTATTCAAAGTATTGTCCATTGGAAGCTACAACATTTCCCCATCTTTCAGGCAATTTATGAATTCCATCCCAAAAAATGTACCTTCAAAATGACTTATATATAAAGCTCGAGCTTTCATGATATTTGTTAGTACGGACATCAACCGGAATTTGACGGTGGATGTCCGTACTAACAAATATCGTGAAAGCTCGAACTTTATATATAAGTCATTTTGAAGGTACATTTGACAGCTGTCAAAATCAGTCAACAAAACAATTTTATCTTGTGTGCATCATTATTATTTTTCACGATGAATAACTTCGAAAATTGGAGAAAAAGACAGCATTTGCGGGGGGGTTCTAGTGGGTCATTTTTTTGCAAAGAAAACAGCTGCCGAAAGTCATCGCATTCTTGTAGAAGTTTATGGGGACTATGCTCCAGCTGAATCAAGCTGTCGTGAGTGGTTTAAAAGTGGTTATTTTGATGTCGAAGACAAAGAACGTCCTGGTCAGGACCAGCTAGGTGTGATCCATTATGAGCTGTTGCCAGGTGGCCAAACCATTAATGCTCAATTCTATCATCAACAATTGATCCAATTGAAGCAGAAAATCCGGGCAGAGCGGCCAACGCATGCGACCAGACATGAGTCAATCATTTTTCACCACGATAACGCTCGGCCACATATTGCTGCCCCAGTCAAAAATTACTTGGAAAACAACGGATGGGAAATTTTGCCTCACCCGCTTTATAGCCCAGACCTTGCACCATCAGATTACCATATGTTCCGATCGATGCAGAATGCCCTATCAGGAATACGCTTCACTTAAGTTCAAGATATCGAAAATTGGATAGATTCATTTTTGGCCGCCAAGCCGGCGCAATTTTTTTGGGATGGAATTCAAAAATTGCCTGAAAGATGGGGAAATGTTGTAGCTTCCAATGGACAATAATTTGAATAAAATATATTATAACGTTTTTCCACAATAAAGCATCAAATTTCGCTAAAAAATTCCGGTTTTTAAGTTGTACACCCAATAGCAAAAACCTGTAGTTTTGTCTGATGCTATAGAGCTATTCTAAAGCCTGTTCAGATTCAGCATTGAAAAATGCCACATAGTCATACTCGTGGTATTAACTCCATTTTTTCTAAAGTTTTCATTCATTTGGTCTAATCTACAATATCCTAAGAGCGCTGAGCTCAGCTTGAATGAATTTTTACTATGACAAAAAAAAAACTGTACCTCTATTCCAAGTCTTCATAATATCGGTAAGTACATGAATGCTTTTTTGTCGCATTATTAACGCCCTAAAAAACAGTATAAATATTAAATGAGTTTTATGAATAAACTTAAGTAAGTAGATTATCTCAAGCATGTCAAGGTAAAATACGCATTAAAATGAGCGAACACTTAACACTAGAACTATGAAGATTTCCCTAGCCTTAAAAGACACAATTTTGCATTATATAAACAAACAACAAAAAAGAAAACGATTCTTTTTTTTATATAGCGCTAGAACTTAAACAAAGAAAAATCAACCCACAAATTGAAGAATGAAAAAAAAAAAAAAACACCATAAAGATTTAATATCAAGTTTAAGTTCGCGTGTTTATCAAAGCAAACACTTCACTGCTGGCAACATGAGTTTCATAATGTTGACGTTACTTAGCAACAAATTGCTGCTGCCGTTGTTGTTGTGATGAAAAATTGTTGTAACTTGATCTTAGTCATAAGCGAAAAAAATGAACAACTAAGAATTTCCTAAATGCAATACTGTCTCTTTGCCGCGATCCGCTTAAAACGCTGAAAACAGCAACAATTAAGACAACAACACATCTGCAACAGAAAAAAACAACAACAACTTGATCTGCAGTTTATAGAAAAAATATAAATAAAATAAGTTCAGTTAATAAAAACACTACGCGCTTAAAGATAAATAAAAAACAAAAAAGAACAGCAAAAGTTGAACCTACACAAAAGGCATCTTGAATTTTATGGATTTCAATGTCAAGCACCAAGTTTTTTGTCTTTATCAAATGCTGCATTTAGAAAATCAAAAATGTTTAATATTTTCACTTTTTTTCACAATTCTTGAATTTTTCAACATCATTCGACTTTTCGACATTCATCGGTTATTGTCAACAGTTTTCGACATTTCTCAATAATTATCGATTTTTTTTTAACTTACTATGTAGTATTTCAAAATGTTTGACAATTTTTTTTTGGATCCAAAAATACTAATTTGAAAAAAAAAAACTAGTATGGGTGTTACCTTTACCTGCAGTATTTTAAAAATTTTCCTTTGCAAGCGGTGCCAGGACTTCTTTACCGAATTCACATAGCTTTTGCTCAGATCGTGCATTCTCAGTGTCTTAGTGAAATTTGGTTGGCTTACCTTAAAAAAACGTTCTTAGTATAGCATTTTGAAGCTTTTACTTATATGGGAGGTACCACGCCCTTTTCTCCGAGGTCGCTTCATTTTTGCTCAGAGTTGCCTTTACTGTTTTTACTGCCAGAGTGAAATTTAATTGAATTATGTCAAAAAATATTTTCAGTATAGCACTTTGAAGCTTTTACTTATATGGTGCCACGCCCTCTTGTTCGATTTCATCTAGTTTTTGCTCAGAGCTTGCACTTATAGTTCTTAATGTCTGAGTTAAATTTAATTAGAGTATCTCGAAAAACGTTTCCTGTATAGCATTTTGAAGCTTTTGCTTATATTGTAGGCACCACGCCCACTCGTCTGAATTCGTATAATTTTTGCTCAGAGCTTGTGATTACCGTTTTTAGTATTTGCGTGTATTATGGTTGCATTGTGGTGAAAAATACTCCTAAAGTTGTATTTTGAATATATTTTTTGTATGGGCGGTAGGCGTGTCCGTTGACCGATTTCGCTCATTTTCAATAAATCGAGCTAACATTGGCAACAGAGGCTGTGTATTAAATTTCTTTGAATTCCCTTGCTTGGTTTTCCCGTAAAAAATATTTCCATAGACAGCCAGCCAGCCAGACGGACAGACAGACAGACGGACATGGCTATATCGACTCAAAAGGTGACGCTGATCAAGAATACATATACTTTTCCATACCTACCATGCCTCCTGTCGCCAGATTTGGACTCAGCATTAGCAAGTACATCGAAAATGACTATTTTTGTTTTGAAGGCCATTTGGTAGGCGAAATCGATTAGCTCGTTGATCAATTTTAAAAAAAAAACTATTTGGACCTCAGTTAAAACTTTGCATAAAAAAACCTGAAGTGGAAGAGTTGGCTTAGAGTTTTTTTCTAATATGATGACCCATTGCGGTTCCACTTCAAACTGTGGGGGTGCTTCTGCAAAGAAATTAAGTTTTCCCACAATTTCCCACCGCGAAAGATGATGTTTCTTAGACAGTCACAAACTCATAAAATCACGAGTAAGCAGGAGAAAACAAAAATTTTATGAAACGTGGGTATGGAGGCTTCAATTAACAATATCAAATTACTTGAAAAAAAGTGCGTAAGAATTCCGTGACTGAGAATCATTGAAATATCGCTGTAAAGGACATATTTTTCTGTATTCAAAGGTTATTTTTCTTCTCACGATTAATATTTTTTTGTTTTAAATCATCTGTGATAAATTTTATGTTCATAATATCTCACAAATTAAATTACACAAAAAATTATATATGATGATCCATAGGAAAAGGGACCTTGATAAAAATTTTGAAATGCATACATATACTTACTATATGTGCTGGAAATCCCAAATGAAAACGGATCTTGAAGAAGATTAGCTCCTTTTCACAATTATATTCTATTGCACTTATGTGAATAAAAAAAAATATTTGGTTTATAAAACAAAATCAAAATATCTACCTAATCACAAGACATACGACTACAGCACAATTAAACAAAATCAATGATGAAATCAATCAAACACTGTTCGTACTCATGTATTGCATTTTCAACTTAAAAAAATATAAAAATATGTGACAAATATTCAAAAAAAAAAAAAAGTGGTTTTAATTTGACACAAATCCTGATGGTCACTCAAAGCATTAATTCCTATTAGTTAAAATTTAAACAAAATGTTTTTTCAAATGCCAACAGAATGCAGTTCAACGTACCTTTTTTTTCAAGTAATCCATCAAATACGCCCAAATCATGCAACTTGACCTTAACTTTGAATTGTCAAAACTTATGAGTTCAAAATCGTCTTTTAAGCTTTGTTGTTGTTATTTATCGTTGAGTGGTACTTAAAAAAATGTTGACTTTTTGTTGTTTTTTTACATATTTGTTTGGTGTTTGTTTACTCTTTGGCACATACCAAATCTGTGAGGTGAAAAATTTTACAAATCATACTTACACATAAGTATAGTATATACACACCTACAGCAATCGTAAGTGTACGCTTTGAAGATACAAATGTATCTGCGCATTTAATTAAGTTTATTAATTACATGCTTAATGCTCAGAGCTAAAAGTACAAAAAGGGTGCCGACCATATGAAAAATTCATTATCCATGTGATTGGCAAAAATCTATAGCCTAAAACGATTTCAAAGCTACGGAGCCTGGGTTGGAAAGACGCATGTAGTAAGCTAATTTGTTTTTTTTTTTAATTTTTTTTTTTTTCTTAATACTTTAAGGAATAATTTATGGTTATTTCCACAGAAAAGCCTAGCGAAAGGAAAAAATTAAATTTGATCCAAAGTTTGATTTTGTTTTTTTTAAAAATTTTTTATAAAAAAATCAAAAATGTTTTTTCATTACCGCCCGAACGAATAAAGCTGTATGCATGAAACTTGGTGCAGAGAGCCTTGGTCTGATAAGAATTTAAAATGAGCGTGATCGGTTAATGGTCACACCTACCTCCCATATAGGCTAGTTGAAAACATTGTATGAGAAGTATGCCTGGAGAAAAACCGATCACATCCAATTTTAGTCCCAGCCTATTAATATTGCTATATGTATCAAATTTCATGCATCTAGCTTAATCCGTTTGGCCGCCAGTTTGGGTTCAACAAAAAAACTGAAATCGAAAATAAATTTCTCCTGATTTCCTCAGATTTTTATATTAATTCAGAAACTAGAAATACTCAAAAAAATTAATGCATTTTAATATTTTATCCAATAACTATCGCTACAAGAAACTTCTTTATGTATTTCATTGCTAACTTTACACTTTTTTTCGGTACAAGTCATTGCCATCAAATTTGCATAAAAAACTGTTTGTTCTTCAAAATATCAATCCAAATCCTTAATTTCAAATATTTCCTTTCTGAAGGAATCAAAATTGCATCAATACAATTAAAAATGAAACAAATGCTTAGCTTCTTTACGGGAGTTGTTGTTTTCGCCATTTTTTTTCTTTTTATAATAAAGAGTAAGTTTTTATTGAAAAAACACACCAGAAACCAATATTTATATTTGACAATAGTATTTTCCGACAGCATTAGATGTACGAGGGGCCTAACAAAAGTTCGCTTAGTAGAATTGAAAAAACTGGATAACGAATTTTTTAAATTTATAACTTTATTCTTCATCTGTTTGTATTTTTTCAACGTAATCGCCATTTATTTTGATACATTTTTGAAGTCGATAAATACATCATGAAAAACAGTCTACAAAATCGGCATTCTGCAGTTTAACAATTTCATGATTTACCGCATTTATTATCTTCTCATTGCTGTTGAAGACTCGCCCTCTTAAATTTTTTTTTTTATTTTTGGAAACAACCAGAAGTCACAAAGCGCTAGATCTGGGGAATAAAGTGCTGGACAAATTTCTGCGACACCTGAAAGCGCAATAAAATCGGTCGTTTTTTCAGCAGTGTGCGCTGGCCATTATCTTGATGTAGAAAGTAGCGGCGTAGCTCTTTTTTTGGCGTTTTCCCAATAAACTTTGGAAAACTTTTGGTAAGCAGATTTCAGTATATCACTTAGCAGTAACCGTCTGACCTTTTTTCAAAGGAATAGCAGCTACAACTTTCTCTCTGGTGAAGTAAATTGACATCATTACTTTTGTTGCTGACTTTTGTTGCTTTGCTTTAACAGGTGGATTTGCACCTTCTGGGATCCATACCATGGATTGTTGTTTGGTTTCAGGATCGATCAAAATACTTAGCAAAACGAACACGCACCTCTTTTTGAGCATTACTTAAAATTCTAGGAACCCATCGTGAAGATTCCTAAGATCATTTTTTAATATTCGCAATACAGCCATGACATTCAAGCCAAGTTCCTCAGCAATTATTTCCTGGGTCAATCTTAGATCTTCGTCAATTTTAGACTTCACCAGCGCTACACTTGCATAATCAGTCGAAGATTTTGGGGTTCGATTTTTCGAGGTTCGTCCCCCACAGAAAAATGACCTGTCTGGAATCTTCAGAACCACTCTGAAATAGTCACAAGGGATGGTACATTCACTTGAAATGCTATTTAGAATTCACTAAATATTTCCACAGGCTTGAGCTAACGTTGAAATCCGAAAAGAATAGTAAGCCGAATGTCTTGCTGCGTTGGCACTGGAATATCTGCTGACATTGTTTCACAAATTTCACGTTTTCTTCTCTCCATTTTGATCAATCTTTCTGAAAATTTAAACGATATATCGTAAGACTACAACAAATAGTACGCAATTTTTTGATTTGCTAAAAATTTATAACATGACACTTACCAAGCGTATACGTTTCGTCTTACGTGTCCGTTCCCATATAAAACATCGAATCATTTGCAACGATATACGGAGGGCCTAATAAAAGTTCGCTTGGTAGGTGTCATGTTATAAATTTTAAGAAAATCAAAAAATTGCATACTATTTGTTACAGTCTTATGATATATCATTTTAATTTTCAGAAAGATCGGTCAAAATGGAGAGAAGAAAACGAAAAATTCGTGAAACAATGTCAGCAAATATTTCAGTGCCAACGCAGCAAGAGATTCGGTTTGGTATTCTTTTTGAATTTCAACGTAAGTTCAATCCTGTGGAAATATTTACTGAATGCCAAACAGCATTTCAAGTTAATGCGCCATCCCTGGTGACTATTTCAAAGTGGTTCCGAAGATTCCAGACAAGTCATTTTTCTGTGGAGGACGAACCTCGAGAAGGCCGCCCAAAATCTTCGACTGATTATGCAAGTGTAGCGCTGAGGAACTGGGCTTGAATGCCATGACTGTATCGCTAATATTAAAAAATTATCTTGGATACACGAAGAAATCTGCACGATGGGTTTCTAGAATTTTAAGTGATGCTTAAAAAGAGGCACGTGTGCGTTTCGCTGAGAATTTTCTTGAAAAATTCAAAAACGAAGAGTCTAACACATTCAAGAAAGTTATAACAGGTGATGATGCATGGTTTTACAAGTACGACCCTGAAACCAAACAACAATCCATGGTATGGAGCCCAGAAGGTGCAAATCGACCTGTTAAAGCAAAGCAACAAAAGTCAACAACAAAAGTAATGATGTCAGTTTGCTTCACCAGAGAGAAAGTTGTAGCTACTATTCCTTTTATTGCGCTTTCAGGCAATGAAGAAATTTGTCCAGCACCTAATTCCCCAGATCTAGCGCCTTGTGACTTCTGGTCGTTTCCAAAAATACAAAAAATTTGAGAGGGCGAGTCTTCAACAACAACGAGGAGATAATGAATGCGGTTAATGATGAAATTGTAAAACTGCAAAAAGCCGATTTTGAAGACTGAAGATGGATTTATCGATTTGAAAAATGTATCAAAATAAATGGCGATTACGTTGAAAAAATACAAACAGATGAAGAATAAAGTTATAAATTTTAAAAATTCGTTACCGTAAGCAGGGGTGACTTTGACATCCGGGGGCGACTTTAACCGGCAAGAAAAAAAAGATTAAAATCGTAATATTATCACCCCAAAGACTAGTTATCGATTTCTGTTGGGTCTGTCAGTATCCTTGAGGTATTGGCTTTTAGCGTCTGTTTTCAATATTTGATTTGAGCGCGACCTTTTGGATATATTGTTGCATTTTCTAAAAGTTGTCTTATGCCGGATTTCTTAACACTCAGAAAATTACTACTTATTGACTAGAAGGAAAATTGTTTGCGTTAGATGAGTGATATAACTAGAACTATTATTTAATTTACTTCCCTAATCCATCGACTTTGGTGGATATATTTGCCTCTAAGTATTTTTAATCCATTTTATATGATAGTATGTTAGAAAACAATGTTTTTGGGGTGACTTTGGACCGGTCGAAAGTCACCCCCAAAAAACTTTGTATTGTAAGGCTGGCTTAAAAGAAACCCAAACTCGGGCCAAATTAACGTCCAAAACACCAGGTATGGTGAACTTTAGTAAAAATAAAGTCTAATCTTTTGCCAAAGTGAAATTATATTTTCCTTTTTATCTTTGTAAAACAATTGGCTGCCCAGAAAGGATATTTGCTATTATTTATTTAGCAAAATTTTGCAAAAAATTAAGCCACCGAAGCCCCTTAACAAATAAGGCACTTTTAAAATTACCTTCTAAGAATTTCTTTCGTTTCTTAAATTTTTTCAATCAAGTATTTTTTGTTTTCTAATTTTCAATCGATTTTACGCTTGTTTTTTGTGGATTTTTTAAGTTCTGCTTAGCTTTTAATATTAGTATTGTTATTTGATGTAACTTATGTACCAATAAGTAAAGCACACCAAAGGCTAAAACAGCATTTATCAAAAATTTTAGTTTTTTTTTTAATCTCGTCCTTGAAAACATCCCATTGCCTAGGCCGATTGCCTATATAAATATGCCAAAATGTAAAGTGAACTTAAGTTTCCAAAACCTGATACCCTGATTTTGGATCGTTAAAGGTATAGCATGTAAAATCAATGAATGAAATTTTTCGGTTAGAGTCGCCCCACCCTTGAGGTGACTTTAACCCACTTACAAAAATGTTATTTTAAAATATTTGTAATAACTTCGTGTAAGCTATATTACATGACATTAAAGCTGAAACCCCCACGAAAAATTAAGAGTAATAAAACCATTAATTTTATTAAAATTGTTGAAATTATAGGCTCCTAAACTTGGAAATTCTGTTTTTTTGTATCAAAGTCACCCCTGCTTACGGTATCCAGTTTTTTCAATTCTACTAAGCAAACTATTGTTAGGCCCCTCGTAATAAACTTGACATTGGACGTCAAATGGAGCTATATAAAAAATATAAAAAAAAAATAGTCGATGGAAACCGAACTTATTGTCTAGGTACCATTCATTGCAAATTATTACAGTAGACCATAAAAAATCGAAAAAATTTGATAACAAAATTTTAACAAATGTATTTAATTATCACTACCCAATAGTTTGGGGAACGCTAATTGAACGGCATAAGTGTAGATGCTATACCCAACATATGAGTACGAGCATGTGTGATATATCTTATGTGCAGCATGACATTGACTTCAGTTTTGTTGGTTGTTGGTGTCAACAGCAGCAGCAGCAGCATCATGAACCAGAAGCACAACTGTGTGTGGGCCAGATCTATCAAAAGTTTTTTTTTTATTTTTTCATCACAGTTCGCTGATTCGTAAGTTAATTCAAGAAAAAATCATTCATTCATAATACGTATATGTACTTGCGTACACTTTTGCATTACTCGTTCATTTCAAGTATTAGTCATACACATTATCTACTGCATGAACCACAGCAACATTTGGCTATGACGCGTTCTTTAACGCCAGCGAACTGTATTGTTGATGTTGTTGCTTTTATTTTATCTAATTTAGTGGGTGCAATTTTCGGTGTTCTTTTTTTATTTTTCTGTTTTATTAAAAACGACAAAAGAATAAACGTATTTAATAAAAAAAAAAGAAAAAAAAATATCAAATGATCTTTTAAGCATTGGCAACACACACTTGTGAGTGAGTTTGCCTTTTCTTTATGCTGCTGCTGCTGTTGCTGCTGATCACTGAGATACCGCATTTTCTATCATGCGATAAGTCATATGAATTTTGCGTGGTTTCAATTTGCTAAGTATTAGTCTGACTTATGGCGTCCTTCATTCGTTTCAGTGTCTATTTTGATAGTAATCAATAAAATCAATAAAAAGAATAAACTTCCGCAAATGTACGAGTGTGTGTGGTACATAAACATATGCACTTGTGATATTAACTAAAATTCAATAGAAATTACACAAAGCTTTTAAGTAAATATTCGAGTATCGTAATGTAATTGCTTATTTAATTTGTTTGAAATATTTGAAAGAAAAGTAATGTGTAGGTGGTAGCTCTGATTATAATTTTGCAGCTTTCCATCTTGTGCAAACATTAGCGAATTTTTTCCGGTTTAAAATTCTACTCATCATTGCAGTTGCTTAGCTTAACCCTTTAACGACCAGGTCTAAAAATGGGTAGCAATTTCAACGTAACAATTAGTCAAAACTTTCATACAAGCAAATGGGGTGCTGGCAAACTAACGTGACTTTAGTCGTTAAATACTTAACTAACCCTACATTGGATCTAATGTCACTGGTATAGTTTGATCTCATAAAGTAGTTAAGGGCTGATTTTTGACTCTTCTCCCCCCATGTCACAAATGGTCACATTTTTCCAGACACCCCTCCCCCTTTGTCACGTCACAAAATTAAAATCGAAAATTACACGTAGTTACGGTTAATAACGTCAATAGCATGTAGTAAATAAATAGCAGTAAAAACAAATAGAACTCATAGCCATAAAATGAAACATTTTTTTATGATAACATTTAAAAAATTATAAAAAATAAAAGTCTGAAAAATTTTATTTTAACTCTCTTGCCACGGATTTTCAAAACATATATCTGCTGAATTTATCGGAATAGTTTCCGATTCTCGGTTGTCTTCCTTTTTCTTCGAAATATCCGCTAAACCAGTCAAATCGAAATCGTCCTTGTCTAGCCAATCTGCTTGGTCGTCGGTTAATATGGCCATCCATTTGATTTGACGCTTTGCTGCTACTTTGATGGGTGGAATTACATTTCTCGGCTTCTTATGCAAAACTTTGAATGGCATTATTAAAAAATTCTCGATTCTAGATCTTTCTGGACTAAAGGACAAAATAAATCGCATGGAATAGAAAAGTTTTCGGCTGGTGATGGTAACATTTCTCGCAAATTCACACTTTTTGATATGAATAGAAGTAGATGAAAATTTAGCATTTTTACTGCTGCAGCATGCTAGCTGGTGAAGGAATTTTCAGTCCAAAATCAATTTGTTTCGATTAGAATGGAGGGAGGCAAGAATCTTTCTGGCAAAATATTGAATATTCAGTTTCTCGGTCTCAAGCAACACTTCAAATCATCACATTTTGTTATCTGAGTTATATATTGGCTCCTTTTAACGTGCTTTGATTCCCATGTTGAATCTTTCTTGATGATTTTTCCAGTATTAATTCCTAAATCTTCAGGATCTATGTATATATCTTGCTACAATTGGATACTTTCCAATTTCTACTAAATTTCATATTTCACTCGAAGTTTCTCCGCAGTACCTGAAATTCTTTTTTTCTAGATCGGGGTCGACTGTTTTATCTTCACCGTTTTCTGTCAATGTCTCGGTCAGTTTATCTAGGCTCCTAATACTTCGTAAAGAATCTTCTCTTCGTCTTTTATGCGACGCTGATCCGTAAGTTGATCGCATTCAATAGTTCTGGTTGATCTACTTCCAAACTTGGTCTGCCAATTGCTTCATTCTATGTGTTATTTTAAGCTGAGAAGATTTTTTTTCCGTTCCTGATCATAAATTTTTCTCCAAAATATCTAACACAACGATTTTTTTCTTGAGATTTTTTTCTTATTCAACAGTTAGCTGTCCAGCCATTTTTCTCCTATTAAGCCCAAACAGATCAGATTTTAGAAGATCAATCTCCGAAGACTGTAGGGTTTGAATTTAAATTATTACTCAACTGGAATTATTATTCCGGACGTCACATTTTCATAACCCCCCACCCCTCCCTGTCACAAAAGGTCACATTTTGTTAGATCCCTCCTGCTCCGCAAGCCGTGACGTCGTTTATGGGTGGCCCTTTGATGTCGCCAATAGCTATTCTTCTTGTTTTCAACTTCTAAGGAATCACAACAGTTGTACAAATTAAAAAGTCTGAAAAATCCTCCAAAAACTCAACGAGCAAAAAATATTGGAGGAAAGGCGATCAGTTTTTAGCAAATTTTAACGTCACAAGTTTTATAGACAGCAACATATGAAGGGCATTGTCAAAATTACGCATTAAGACCCAATTTGACTTCTATCGACTTTTGCGCTTGTAACAGTTTTTTTTTTCTGTTACCTAGTGTAATTTCAGTGCGTCATTGTTGCAACATCTTCTTTGAAGTGAGCGTGATACTTTTTCGTTGAAAAGCTTTCCCTAACAAATCTACTCTTCGAATGAATGCTGCTGTAATGTAATATAAAACGAAAGACTTAAGGCACGAACTCGATATGTTTTTTTGCATTAAATAGATGAAACTATTTTTTCTTTTTTTTTTTGTCTTTTAATTTGTTAATAATAAATATTATGCAATGTTCTTAATTTATTTATAGACATAATATATGTGGGTAGATTTTCGAAAAAAAAAAACCCAAAACCAAATCTTACCAATTCATGCAAATGCGATCATTTATTGATAATTTTTGACTCAAAGTTCACAAACCTTACTTTTTTTGGTTTCACAATGTACATGTGTACCTGCATATATTTATAAATAAGCGTATTTAAACTTTAAATTATAAAAGTTAAAAGATACACGGCATTATTAATTATGTATATCAAAAAATTTAAATGAAATTATGCCGTGCACGTATGTGTATTGTTGAATGCGTAGGTTAACAGCGATGACCAAAATCGTACGTCTTTTGGCCATGCGACATCAGTTATAATGAAATATTTTTTTTTTTTTCACAGATAGGCAACAATACAGTTGTGGCTATTTAGTTGGTATCACTTTGTTACAACTTAAAGCTATTTAGTTGTACTCTTTGTAGAAAACCTAATGAATTAATCAAGGCTTAAATTGGCATAAAAACTAACGTCATTAACATGAAATAAATCAAGTCATTGTTTTTCTGACAGCAAATTTACAAATTCAGTGTGTTTTCAATGTATTTATGCGGGTAACTCCAATCATAAACTTAAATAAATGCTAGAAAACCAGCTAATTTTCCACTTAACGTGCATCGCTGACACTTAGGAGTAAAAAACAAAAAAACGGTTGCTTAAAATGAATCAAGTGTCGACAAATATGCAACCTCATTTCAAATTTATGTATTTTATAGTTGGATTTTTTTGTAACTCATGCATGTTAAGTGTGATTTTTCACACTATGATTTTTTTTTTTTTTTTTTGTAAAATTCTGTTAAGCAATTTTTTTGTTATTGATATTACAACATGTTATATGTAGCATAAGATCTTGCACTTTTACTTTCAAAGAGCAGCTGTGAATTTTGAAAATTTGGAAGCAAAAAACCCATTGATCTATCAACGACTCAGTCTTAGATTTTGTAGCACTTTCGACATGTTGTGTGGCTTAAATGATGTTTCGTTTTGTTGTGAAAAGTATCGACAGAACCGCAGACTATATAATATTTTGGAAAAGTATTGTAAATTTACGTATTTCATCATTTCCACTATACATTCGGAGGGCTCACTGAGTCTTCCACTCATATGTTTGAAAACAAATTCCCATACAGCGTGTAACCTATCTACATGCATTTTCGCAGTCGATTTTGTACAAAGATAGAATCTTGCCTGGGTGCAAAAGGCACAAAACTGATAGATCATTGCTAAAACCAGTCTAATATACACACAATATCGTAAAATATCGGCTTGTTCTTGTAAAATGTCTAGTATGCAAATGTGTAACATTAATGTTTTTATTAAACTGAATCATTTAGAAAAAAATTTAAAAACAAATTATGTCTATGACTTTAAGTAATATTTCGTGTTAACATTAGATTTGTACTTTATGTATTAAAAGTAGATTATACTCGCAGTGGCAGATTAACTCTAATGCAGAAGTAGGCATCTGCTTAGGGCGGCAGGTTTTGTGGGGCGGAAAATTTCCGGAGCGGTAAAAAAATAAATGTTTGTATAACTTATTGAACTTGCAAATATAATATTTTGTGCATGCACCAACGTTTTAACCGATTAAAGACCACCATGTACCACCAAACGGCTAAATTTGCGCGATTATAAGAGGGTCAATCTTTCCGTAATCGATTAAGATTTGGTTTGACATCTCCAATTTTATGAAAATTGTTGAAAAGTTAGTATTCGTCATACATAACAGCGGTAAAATGATTTTTCGAAATTCCGAAAAAGTCCAAGATGGTGTGGCCATATGAAGTCCGATCCAACTTTTAGATAGTCACATAGATCCTCGGCTTTTTATCCGATTTGAATGAAATTATTAGGGTAAGTGTAAAAAGATATGATCTTTTGAAAAAAAAATTACACTAAAAACAAAATTTTATTTTAAGTGGAAAAAAAGGTTTTTTTCTTTTTTGAAATATTTTTATTTAAAAGCCAATTTTATTTTTATTATTTACCGAATTCAAAATTGTGGTATATTTTACGGTTATCAAGCTATGCATTTTTTAGGTTGTTTAATGTTGTTTTTATCATTAGTCGATGTTGCACGTGCGCTACTATACAGGGTTTCCACTGTCCAAACGGTGTTTTTTTTTTCGGTGGCCCTTAGTAAAAAATTTTTATAATATTTTTGGAGAATATTTTAACTCATTATAACCAAGTTTTCAGAAAAAAAAGGCTAAAATATCCTTAATAACGGGGCATAATGGGTTAAAATGTTCTAAAAAAATTGTTCCATGCATGATTTCACGTTAAGTTACGTCAACATCTTAACCCATTATATCGCGTTTTTAAGGGTTTTTTTGACCCCTTTTTCCAAAAACTTGGTTGAAATGAGTTAAAATATTCTCCAAAAATATTTTTCTAGGGGCCACCGAAAAAAAATACCGTCGGGACGGTGGCAACCCTAAATGGTAGCACACGTGCACTAAAAATTTTATTTTGAAACTCTTACGATCATGTAAGTGCAAAAAAGCTTTACCGTTTTACGTCCTTACTATTAGTTGATTTGTTATTTAAAAAAAAAAATGCGATTGCAGGTGTGATAGCTCTGGAAAAATTTGGCGGTCTTATTGATATAATAACCTTGCAGTCTGAGAACAAATTCTCGAGAATGTTTGTTTATGATAAGGTTAGGTTAGGTTTAAGTGGCGACTTAATAGTCTCACATAGATCAAAATGGTACATAGTGATACCACATCATCCCGGTTGTAAATGGTTTGAAAGTTTTTAGCCCATCTCCAGTTTGAGGGTAAAGGCTTTAGAGGCCATTGCAAAACCTTTGAGTGGTCTTAGAACAACCTCAGAAAGTTCTTCAAGATTATTAAAAAAGATTTGTCCAAGAGTTTTAAATCTAGATCCACCATGCGCCGGACAATGACACAGTAGATGCTCCAAGTTCTGCTCTTCGTCGTCATCACACCAACGACATCTGTTGTGCGCCAAGCTACCCATTCTGTGCGCATGGTAACCGATAAGACAGCTTTACATGTTTTACGAGATAAAGAGAGAAGATAATCTGTTATATTTTTAAATTTTTAGTTATTTTGATAGTATTTAGTAAGTCCATTTTAAGTTAGCCTCATAGTAAAGTGATTTCTGAAACGTTTCATTATAGTGTTGTATAGGTAGTGAGTGATACACTTAGTGGTTCTTCTTCGAGAAGGACACCGCTTTTGCCTGTTCATCAGCAATTTCATTACCCTCTATACCGTGATGACCACGTAACCAGTTGAGGCATGTTTCAGCCTCACTGTTGAGGGCTTGAATTGATTGCAACAACGAAGAACTGTCTTGAATTTGATTGTTTAGCTTTTGAGGGACTTGAAAGCAGTTTGACTATCAACATAATAATTTATTTGGCCGATATGAATGCTTGCCATTACATGTTCCGTCGCCATACTAATCGCCTCCAGTTCAGCTTGGAAGATGCTACAGTCAGGTGGTATTTTATACTTTAATTTTGCTTTTTAGGTGGAAATAAAAACTTAGCTCCCACTCCTGTTTCTTGTTTGGAGCCGTCCGTGTAGATATTAATGGTATTCGATGAGTCTGTAGTTTGGTTATTCCAGGAATCTCTCGATACGATGTTTACAGAGAACTTCCTGCCATGATGATGTGTTGGTTTACAGTAGTCAGTCGGCTTTTTACAAACGTAGCTTGATTTGCTATGACCAAATTCTTTTAAGCTAAACTCCTCAACTTAATGCTAAAGCTCATTATGAAAAAAAAAAATTCTTTATAGGGGGAGGGAGGACTGAAAAATAAGTGCCTAGAGCGCCAGATAACCTAAGTCCGGCACTGCATAGTCGTATATTGTTCGCAATAAAATTTCCAACGAGATATACATAGTGTTTTATGAATTAATGTGTGAAATAATTAAAAAAATACAAATTATTTTGCAAGCCTACCAACATTTTATGTTTAAAAGTTAAAAAACCAACAAAATTAAGTTGCACTTTTTATAAAAATTAATTACTATTTTATGTTCATTTGTATTGCTCTTGTAGTACAAGTCTTTTTTGAAGTGCTTTGGTACTAACAACATTTTTTTAATGGCCACTTAATCACAACTAAACTTTATTTGCATTACTTTGTATATGATATCAATGTTAATGAACAACTAGTAAGGGTGTAACCTTTGGCCTGGCCAAACATTATTTTGAAAGTTTTGCTTATATGGGAGGTGCCACGCCCTCTTGTCCAAATTCACCCAGTTTTTTCTCAGAGTATGAATTTATAGTTTTTAGCATTTGAGTGAAATTTGATTGGATTATCTCAAAAAATGTTTTCAGTATAGCATTTTGAACCTTTTGCTTATATGAGAGGTGCCACGCCCTCTTGTCCGAGTCCTCCTGGTTTTTGTTCAGAGCTTGCGCTTATAATTCGTAGTATTTATGTGTATTTTGGTTGCATTATCGTGAAAAAAACTCAAAAAGTTGAATTTTACATATATTTTTTGTATCGGTGGTAGGCGTGTCCGTTGACCGATTTCGCTCATTTTCAATCCCCCGAGTTGACTTTGACACCGAACACTATGCACCAAATTTCATTGAATTATCTTGCTTAGTTTTCCCAAAAAGTGTATTTCCACACACAGCCAGCCAGCCACCCAGCCAGCCACCCAGCCAGCCAGCCAGACAGACGGACATGGCTATAGCGACTCAGGAGGTGACGCTGATCAAGAATATATATACTTTTCTATATCTACCACGCCTCCTTCTCTGCGTTACAAACGGAAAGACAAAGTGAATATACCCTGGGTGTAGGGTATAAAAAGCAGACTTTTGAAAACGTTTTAATGACAGATTTGAAGGTCTTAAAAATTTTGCAGATTTTTTCAAAATAACTATATATTAAAAATGATTCGACTATTTCTTAAAATTTACAGTTTTAAGGTCTGTTCAGTTTTTGTCCATTACTTACCTAGTAGTGTAGTTTTCTGAGACATGCCACGTTTATAAGTGAGGAGTAATTTTTCAAAAGGGCTTATAACCAAAACGAGGCAAAAGTAATATCATACACATTATTTGCATAATAATCAGTTATTGGATAAATATGTTTTTTTTAGCTAAATGGCATTAATTCCACTCCATCAGGTAAACTTTTTGTGAAAACAGATCCCAACTTTATTAATTTATAACAAACTATCAGGCAATTAATATTATGACATTACTTTTGCCTCGTTTTGGTTATAAGCCCTTTTAAAAAATTACTCCTCAAGTATAATAACATATTACAGCTAGAAGGAACCGATTTTATTTTTAAGGTATATCACCCACGTGTTTTCTTCTGAATTGGTATCTGGGGACTTTCATGTACAATACCCCATTTTCCATAAAATCGTACGTGTTTGAGAAAACCCAATTTAAATGAAATTTTCCATACTAAAGGAAAAAACCAAAAAAACTAAAACATACGTATACAAAAACGAAATGAGTAATTTTCAATGTATTTTTCGATGCTAAATTCGAATCCGGCACCAGAATTGCGCTAGCTTGTCTGGTTTTTGAGTTATCCTAATCTAAAGATGTGAAGAATACGGTATTTTTTCACTTTTAGATTATTTTTAGCCAGGCCCTTTCCAGTTAAATTTCGGAATAATTTTATAGAGTTTTTATATTTTGCAACTTTTACCGAATTTTTAATAAATTTTCGTTACATTCATCGTGTTTAATATTTTTGAAGTTTGAATTTTTCACCTTTTTTATCTGTTTTCATTTTACATATTTAACAACTACTTAAATTGTTTGACTTCCGCACAAACAATTTTATAGCCTTTTCAATTTTAACGCTTGGAAAAAGTTATTTTCCAAACATTTTCATAACCAATTTTCAAACGTTTGGAAAATGGTGTTTTTTAAGAATTTTCACGATTGATTTGTAAGGTTAAAATCAACAATTGGAAAATAATTATTTCCAAATGTTTTGGTAAATGTTTTCCAAACTTTCGAAAAATTTTGTATTTTATTTTTTTCAATGACTTATCGAGCTAAGTAAAACACAATGCATTTGAATCATAACAGGTACGTTAGGTCAGTTGATAAGATTGAAAATAATTTTTTTTTTATTTTTAATTAAATATTAAAATGTTTTTAAAACGTTGTTAAGTGAACTTAATAAACACTAACAAAATGTTAATTGAAAAATTTAAAAAACAATTTAAAAATATTGAATTAATTCATTTGAAAATTATTGCATAAGAACATTTGTAGGCTTGTTCCAAATTATTTTCAAAAGCTTGCTATGAAGGGTCCAGTTTCGATTATCAAAAAATTTAAATTCAAGAATTTCCAAACATTTTCCAAGTTAATTTCCAAACGAAATTTTTGCTTCAAAAAACGTTATTAATATCAATATTTTCCAAACGTTTTTGTTTGTTGAATTTTCACTATTTTTCGAGTTTTCCAAATTTTTTTCAATATTTTCTTAATATCTTAACACTAACAATAACACTTATTATGTGATGATTGGGGATGCTAAATTATTTTTGAGACTTTTGTTAATTCGGAGATTTCAAAAAGCAATCCCGGGACTGATTCAGATTTTTAAAAATTACTACTATAAAATATTGTGTTATTTACATAAAATATATTTTAAATGGATCTCAAATTGCGATATAAGCAGCAAAATTTAAAGCTGTATTTTCAAATTTTTCGAAAATGTAATTCTAGCAGAATTATTTCCAAATATCAAATAACCTAATAACCTTTTTGAAATCTATCGTTCATCAACTGAAAGTGTAAAATTATAATAATTTCTCACTTTAGGGTATTCAACTATGCTACTCGAACCGAAATTGGCATTTAATTTAACCAAAAATTATTGTATGGCATCATATCCGCGTGAATTTTGTAAAATAAATCAATGAAATCACTTGGCATTTTTTTTTTTTTTTTTTTGATTTTTAAGTATCTAATATTTTTGAGTAGGTTATAAGTGAATTGTTTCTTATTTTTATTTTTTATTTTAGTAAATCATACCATCTTGGAATTGTTACTTGTTTAATGATGAGTTCGTTAGATGTTGAAGTGACGCAATCTAGACAAAGTTGCCGTTTCGGTTGTTGCTGTGATTGTGTCTCGACGACCAATGCATTTTAATTTTATTGGTTGCGCTTGGGCAAATTATAATCAGCAGCAACATGTTGAACAAATCTCAACAAATAGCAATGCAGCAGCAACAACAAATACATTTTATATACAGGCAATACAATCATACTACTTATATGCATGTACGTGTATGGGTACCTTTGCAATCGCATAAGAATAATATGATCGATCCATGGTGATAAAATGACAGCTTCAGGGGGTGTTGCCGTTGCTGTTAAGATGTTATTTTGATTCGTTTTTTTTTCTCGAATTTAATTGAAATATCATGAACAGAAAAATATTATATGTATGAATGGATGCTCAAAACATGATGTGAGAAATATTTGTAAAATTTTGTTTTTTTTAAGTTCAAAAGCAAGATAATCTGGATATATGTATATTTATGGAAAAATCCTGAATATATGTATGTAAAGTCAGAAGGAAAAAATTAAAGATTGTTTTTTTTTCGTTTAGTTCTGATTGCACTAGCTTACAAAATGGGAAAAAAAATATATGTACATTAAATGCTACTACTTTTTGACCCTCTAAGTCTAAGCTTGAAAATCACATTGAAAAAATTTATAAGGTTAGGTTTCTTAGACATGGAATTTTTTTTTTTTTTTTTTGAATCTCTAATAGTCTACATCCTACACCGATTTCTAATCAGTTCAGTGGCTAAAGTTATATGAATCAAAATATATATGTAAAAAATTTCGATTTTTTGAGTCAAAATAAAAGTCGATCAATCATTCAATCACTATGTAAAAAGAAAAAACCTCAAACTAGAAATTATTTCTTATTATTTGCATGGATCGCACTTTTAAGAAGGAAGAAAATAAATGAATGAAGGTATCAATATTCAAATTTTAAATATGTTTTCGTATTTTTTCCCTGTACCTATAGATGTATGCATAATAGAGAGGATCAAATTTTTTTTCCACTTACTTTCATTCAGTTTCGGATTCTCCGATAAAATCTAAGTTAAAAACTCTTTGGGACCATATATCTGCGGTGAATTTCGACTCAGCCAAAAATCGTTTGAAGTTTTGGGTTTCTTTCGCAGTTGCGAGAATGTCTTTGATAATTGATAACTTCCGAACAACTTGTTGTATTGCTATGATTTTAGCACCGTTAGAAAGGTGTTGTTGCGTAGTATCAACGCTTTGGCTAATTTATTGAAAAAAATATTTAGTTCAAGAGTTATGACCTTTTGAATGAAAATATATAAAAACTTTATACAAAATGTACCAAAAATTTCATCTTTTTTAAAATAAAAAATATACTTTTAAATTTTTTTATAGTGTATAAAAAGAACTATCTAGGGAGGGTCTATTCATCCAGATACGGCTATTCATTTCAAAATTATGACCGTTTGAATGAAGGCAGATAAAAACTTCATACAAAGTATATTAGAAATTTAATCTTCCTAGAAAAAAAACCGTTATTTTTGAATAGCTCATCAAAACGCCTTTCCAACGCAGTCCTGTTCTTTAAGATACGGCTAGCAATTCCAAAGGTATGACATTTTGAATGAGAGCAGATGAGAACTGTTGAGTGAAAAAATATTTGAAACAAAGTTGAACATTGAAATTTTTTTTTTTTAATGTGTTCTAGTGTAGCACTTTCCATTAACATTAATTAGTAAGAAAAAACCGCCAAAGGATTTTTCGAAGTCGGGTCGTTAAGCGGCGCTATAATGGCTCAAAGTTCGAAAAATCAAGTATTATGTAGAAAATGTATGCTTTGATTAAAAATGTCATAATTTTGGAATTTCTTGCCGTATCTTATAGAACAGAACTGTGTTGGAAAAGCCTTTTAATGAGCTATAGAAAAAAATTCAAAAATAACGGTTTTTTTGTTTTTGGAAGATTAAATTTCTAATAAACTTTGTATGAAGTTTGTATTTGTCTTTATTCAAAAGGTCATAACTTTGAAATGCCTAGCCATATCTGGATGAATAGACCCTCTCTAGATAGTTCTTTTTATCCACTATAAAAAAATTTTAAAAGTATATTTTTTTTTTTAAAAAAGATGAAATTTTTGGTACGTTTTGTATATAGTGTTTATATATTTTCATTCAAAAGGTCATAACTCTTGAACCAGATATTTTTTTTCAATAAATTAGCCAAAGCGTTGATACTACGCAACAACACCTTTCTAACGGTGCTAAAATCATAGCAATACAACAAGTTGTTCCGAAGTTATCAATTATCAAAGACATTCTCGCAACTGCGAAAGAAACCCAAAACTTCAAACGATTTTTGGCTGAGTCGAAATTAACCGCAGATATATGGTCCCAAGGAGTTTTTAACTTAGATTTTATCGGAGAATCAGAAACTGAATGAAAATAAGTGGAAAAATTTGGCTTGGAACAAATTGATCCTCTCTAATGCATAATAGGCTGACAAAAATATTTGCGTCAAATCTCTCCATAGGTATGACGAATTATATTTTGTGGTGGGAGTGGCAACGCCCTTTTTTCTATTAGATATTAATTGGGCTGTTATTCTTTATATATCTACCAAATACCAATCATTTGTGTAAAATACTTTCAGAGATATGAATTAAACTACATACTTTTCTCGTTTGATTCCATTGTGTGCCCGGATTTACGAACTGTTTTAACAAAATTTTTGTTATAGTTGCACTTATATGGGTGAATGTCACGAAATGCCGAAAAACACCTGTCCCATGCAATTGAAGCAAAATTTCGACCATTCCACCATGACATTGTTTCAAAATTAACATTTTTAGAAATGCAAATACATCCCGAAATCAAAAAGAAGTCCTGATAAAGTTTCATCGCATGAAAACAACCGAAAATGTCCCCTCTTTCATGGTCAAGCTTTTTCCACGTTCGATTTAGCCAAATACAATAGCCGTGTTCACGATCCGGAGCATTTAGACTTGCAAAGTAGCAAAATAGCAATAATTTCCTCTTGATTGTGAGCAATATTTAAAGTATAAGCATTGCAAGCTACGAAACAGTTTATTTCTCTGAGAAAATCGTATGAGCAAAGAGAACGAGAGCATAAACAAAAAATTTTTATTTGAAAAATGACATGATATTTTTATGCTATAGGTTTTTAGTATAGAAAATGTAAATGCAATTGTAAATTCAATCCTATATATTTTGTTGTTGTATAGCAAAATTTTTCAACACTTATTTACAAATGCTATGATGCAAGACCTTTTGCACCGGATCGTGAACATGGCTAATATTCCACTGATGTTCTGCGTGTATATGTATTTAACCCAGTGTGCCAGACGGTTCAAATCTTCGCTTTTTTATCCGTTACGGATCCGTTACTGATCCGTTGGCGGGAGAGATTCCCAAAAAAAAACGAATCGTTTATTTTTTTGGAATTTCTCCCGCAAACGGATCAGTAACGGATCCGTAACGGGTAAAAAAGCGAAGATATGAACCGTCTGGCACACTGGGTAAGTTCCATAAGAACAGATGCTTTTATCGTGGAGCAAGCCCATTTCTGACCCTCCGATGCTCGCTGGTGGCATTATCACTATTGTCCCACGCATTTTTCATATTGCGTAGGTAATTTTAAATTACCGCCGCGTTAGACTTGGAGGGCTTCCGCGCTGGGTTTTTTCAAATTCATCAACACAGAAACCAAGACCAACAGAGGAATTCTCTTGAAATGTTCCCATGTACTTGCTGCGGTCGAAACAAAATGACAAATGTATGGGAAAAAAAGTCGAATTCCCCTCCGTCATGGTGAAAATATTGGTGAGAAGTGGATTTTTTTTGGTGCATCATCATTGTGGAATGAAGGGTCTGTCAACTTAGTCGATTGTTCCCGGTAGCAAAAGTTGGCGATTTGCTTTGTGTGCGCAATGCTCAATTATTCATTAAATGTCCCCTCCATCATGTGTGCTCTCCGTCATGATTTTGCGTTATTTTTATATGTAGTGTTGGAAATTACGAAGTAGTATGCAACTACTACACCAGATATACTTTATCAATAATATCATGTTTTTAACAAAACCCAACATGGCCGTTCCAATATGGCGGTCAAAAATTCAATATGGTGGACTTTATTTAAAAATAAACTAATGTGAACCAAATTTCGTGCATGGGGTTTTTTGAGTCGCTAATCACGAATCCGAAGTCGGATTTACAAAATTCAAGTTGGCGGATCCAAGATGGCGTACAAAATTTTCAAAAATCAATCGATTTTTATTGAAATTTGGTACATGGGGGTTTTTGAGGTCGCTGATCACGAATCCGAAGTCGGATTTATAAAATTCAAGATGGAGAATACAGAATGGCGGACAAAATTTTCAAAAATCAACCGTCAGTCATCTTGGGATTCGTGATCAGCAACCCCAAAAACCCCAATATACCAAATTTCAGGAAAATCGGTTGATTTTTGAAAATTTTGTCCGCCATTTTGGACTCGCCATTTTGAATTTTTTAAATCCGACCCCAGATTCGTAATTAGCGACCCCAAAAATCCCATGCACGAAATTTGCTTCACATTAGTTTATTTTTAAATAAAGTCCACCATATTGAATTTTTGATTGCTACGTAGGCTGCTCGATATATTTCTGGCCTAGGCAACACTAAGTGTCACCAGGTGCAATCTGACATTTCTATTGGAAAGTTTGATATTTTTTAGCATAAACGTACTCAGAACGTTTTGACGTGCGACCATCATTTGTGTTGTTTACAGTGACTTGAAAAAATCAATTTGGCAAAAAAATGGAATTAACTCGTGAACATTTTCGTGCGATCAATTTCCACAACTTTCGACGTGGATTATCACGACAAGAATGCATCGATGAACTTAAACCTTTGTATGGCGATGAAGCACCATCTTATAGCACTGTGAAAAACTGGTTTAATTAATTCAATCGTGGCCGACGCTCGCTAAAAAACGAATTCCGTGAAGGTCGTCCAAAAACGGCCGTTGTGCCAGAGAACATTTATGCCATGTGTGAACTGATAATGCAAGATCGTCATGTGACATACCATGAGATAGAAGCACCCTTGGGCATTTTTCCCACCAGCATACATTCGATATTGCATGAACACCTGGCCGTAAAAAAGGTTTGTTCTCGTTGGATCCCGCACAATTTGACAATCGCTCAAAAAAAGGCTTGTGTCGATTGGTGCAAAGAAATGTTGAAAAAATACGATCGCGGTGCTTCAAAAGACGTTTATAAGATTGTCACAGGTGACGAATTATGGATCTATGCGTATGAGCCCGAGACAAAACAGCAATCGACCGTGTGGGTCTTCGAAGACGAGCCAAATCCAACGAAAGTTGTTCGTAGAAGAATCACTTCGAAGCAAATGGTCGCCTGTTTCTTCGGCAAAACTGGTCATTTGGCGACTGTTTCTCTTGAGCAACGTAGGACGGTCAATTCTGAATGGTACACCACAATTTGTTTGCCTGAAGTCTTGGGAGAAATTCGAAAAACGAACAAGAGAAGACGAATCATTGTTCACCATGACAATGCGAGCTCTCGCACAACTGCTCAAACCAGCGCCTTTTTGACCGGCCAAAACGTCGAATGGATGGGTCATCCGCCGTACAACCCTGACTTGGCACCCAATGACTTCTTTTTATTCCCGCACATCAGGAAAAAAATGCATGGTCAATGATTTTCGTCGCCAGAAGAAGCTGTTGAAGTGTTCAAAAACCATGTTTTGGAGGTGTCTCAATCGGAGTGGGAAAAGCGCTTCGACAATTGGTTTGAGCGCAAGCAAAAGTGTATAAATCATGATGGAGAATACTTTGAAAATCAATAAAACCATTTTTGATGATAAATATTCGCATTTTCATTATTAGGCCAGAAATATATCGAGCAGCCCACGTATATTGGAGTATTAAGTATGGGAGGCAACGTGTAGATTTCAGGGGTTTTTCAGACTACTTATAATCTAGACGATGGAATCCACCGGTTATTGGACCATTTCAACAACTTTTCAAATCAAAATTTTCATATCCCGAAATTACGGTATTTCGTGACATTCACCTAACTAACTTTTTCCAGATGGAACAATTCAAAAACTTCAAGTCTTATAATTTTTATCAATAGCTTATTTCATAACGAAAAATTTTGTGTTCTTGTGAACCAATTTCAGAGAAAAAATTACAACTTTATTCTAGATTTAGGTTGAATTTGAATCATGTTATGATTGTTTTAAATATACCTAAGTACTTATTCAATTTCAATTAGAACAAGGGCATATGGGCAGATCTTTCAAATATATAAATACCAAATCTTGAATCCTTTTATGTTACCGAAAGTGTCAAGTGTCTAATCAATTTGCTGATCTTAATGATTTCGTTAATTTATTTACACTCGCACTCTCAGATCAACTTGACTCATCAGCATTAATCGCATGAGGGTGCTTCAATGTATATGCACATATATGATAGATGGTAGGAAGCTTTTGGTCATAACTAAACGCCGAAACAGTTTCAAATGCCAAATACCTTTGTTTTTTTTTTTTTAATGTGAAAAAGCAAAAATTAAAATTTGAAGAGCTCTTTGCATTTGTAATGTCTGATTGATGTTTTAAATAAATGAACGCCAGTAAAAACAATGTTGACAGCTACTGTCGAAAAATTCACTTGGCTACATCGAATCATTTTGATTTTTTTTTTATGCAAATAAAGATGTTATCGTACTAATCTAATGTATTCAAAGCTTAGACATTTATCATCAAACAAAATTTAAATTTACGACTCCTATTGATTTGATAACCCACTATTGTTAAAAATTAAACAATAAATGTTTTGATTGAATTTGTCATCAAAGTTCATTAAGAAAAAAATAATAAATTGTATAAATTGAACAAGTTTTTTTCTTCTAAATTACGATTCTTTGCCTTTAATGACAAAATAACAACTTAATTTGCAAAGTGTGTTAAAATTTCATAAATAATTAAATTTGTTTATGAACTGTTCAACTGGTTTTGAATTTCATTTATTAAGAAAATGCCAATGGTTATTAAAATTGTTCATTAGTTTAAGTAATAAATATTTAAATTTGGGGAAAAACATGATTTTTTGTTTTATAAATATCAAAAGAATAAATTAGTTTAAAAATACATTTTTTATGTTCCGGTTTGAAACTCGAGCTTTGATGTTCTATTGTAAAACCTTCAAAGACCTTTAAGATATGTTAGAATAAATTGATATCCTTAAAAAAAAATAAGTTGCTGTCAAACAGTAGCTTTGTTAAGAATTAAATAACAATTATTTAATTAAATTTTTAAATTTGAAGAACAAAAAAACTTTTTGAATATTAAAATGATTCATTAACATTCATTATACATAAATTCAGTCAAGTTTTAATCAAAATTAAAACTTCGAGGTTACCGGACATAATCCCAACGGACATAATCCCAACGGACATAATCCCCATTTCGTAAATGGGGATTATGTCCGAAAATTTTTCGGTCATAATCCCCATTTTGGCCATGGGGGTTATGTCCGCAAATTTTTCGGACATAATCCCAATGGGGGTTATGTCCGAAAAATTTAATTAAGATTAAACAAAATTTTTGCAATAATCCATTTAAAAAATTTATATAGTGTTGGATGTTATAGACTGATCCGCGGCCGAAGGCCGCCGCGAAGCCGGTGTTGGATTTTTGGGAGTTTTAAATCCTGAGCTGCGGCCGCAGGCCGCCCACTTACCCCTACCCTAATGTAAAATTACTGTGGAATTTTTGGGAGTTGTAAATCCTGAGCTGCTTCTGTGGTCAATAACAAAATATCGTTATGGGGACTATGTCCGTTTTTTCCTGGGGATTATGTCCGAAATACTTGCAGACATAATCCCCATTGAAAAAATGGGGATTATGTCCGAATAACTTGCGGACATAATCCCCATATCGTGAATGGGGATTATGTCCGTGGGGATTATGTCACGGCACCAAACTTCGATACAGATTATATGTACATACATATATAACCGTCCAGAGGAAAAGGGACCTTATCTTAATTGACAAAATTTTGCAGTACAGCCAAAAATAAAAAATAAAGTGAATTTCACCAGTTCTCAGTTCAAAGTGGAATTTAGTACTTTGACATGTCCTGAACATTTTATAATTGATTATCAAATTCCAAATATCAATGATAGCGGTCTTATGAAATCCATACCACTTTGGAGAATAAATGTACAAACTTTGAAGTTCGATGTCTACAAACTCGAGTTTTTTATTTTATGATCCCTAAATGCCATAACTCAGTCAATTTTGGAGTTTTGTGTTCATCAAAGTATCATTTTATTTAAGAAAAAATATGTATTTACAGAAAATGCAAATAGGTTTTGTGAAGATATGGTCCCTTCTATTCCGTACGGTCACATGAACGGATAAGCACAATGGATTGTATTGGATATCAAAGCAACATTACATTCCCTAGGCAAAGTACGACTGCGATTCGTTTGTGATCACCATATATTGTATACTGCCGTCCTAAGAAAGAATGCCGTAACTCCAATAAATTTTTATTTCTGTAAAATGAGTTTTTGTGTTTCTTGCTGTTTCGTTTCCTCAACGGTTTCAGCTTTAAGGAAAACTAGTTTTTATTCCTCACTCCTAGAGGATTTTTCTCGCTCTACATAATGGCAATAGTAGAAATAGCCAACTCCGTCAATTTCAGTCGAAAATGGAGTTACGGTAATATGTTTTGCATCGCACTTCTTCTGACGAAGCTGATACAAATCAAAAATGCCGTAAAGACAACTTTTGATTAAATTTACTGTGAAGAAAGAATAAATCCGAAGAAACACTCTTGTCTTTGGTTACCAGGATCAATACCAATTTTGTGTCTACTGGTTTCTTCTTCCTGGCAAGCTCTTTTCCGTTGTTCTGCAGTGTCTTTGTAATGTTTTCGCTTACGCACAGTTCCTTTTTTTGTAAGAAAGATTTGATCTGATTCGTTGTCCGCCATGTGGGTTTGAATTTCCTTAAGTTGTGAATTCCAACTTGAATCACATATTAATTGAATCGGTCATTTTTAAAAGGGGATATGTGTCGGTCGACAGAGAATTATTCTTTTGCCTTTTTGTCATTGTGGCGATGGCACTGGTTGGTTTATCTATTTTCCAAGTACGCAGATTACTGCTTACTATTATTGTTAGTTCATCCCCATCACTAAAATCGCACTGAAATAAGGTTTACCAAGCTTATGAGGATTTTTCTTAATTTTTTCATAAGTTTCAATTTATTCGCATATCCCCTTTTTAAAATGACAAATTCAATCAATCTGAGCTGCTACAATTTTCCTCTGTGGAACCATACTCTAAAATAGATCTTAGAGAAAATTTTACTGACTGACTTGTCCAGGGGCCATAATCGAAACTTCCTTCGCGCACGAGATGTGTCATAAAGAAAATTTGTTTGTTTTTAAAATGATTTAGGGAAATGAAATGATTTTAAAAATGTATGATACTACATCAAATTTTGTGGAGTTGCGGTGTTTTTGCTTAGCATGTGGAGATACGGTATTCTTAAATTGTAAAATGTGTACGGCTGGGAGTTACGACAAAAGTCGTAGTTGATTTTATAGGGAAAATAAAGGTATAATGCAACCTGTTCTTGTGGGTTGGCGGACAGAACCGTGATGACCCAAAAAACGCCATAAACGCATTTTTTTTTCAAAATTGGAGTTACGGCATTCTTGCTTAGGACGGCAGTATAGAGTCTTAAAAAAAATCATATTTTCCGAACTCCTTGAAACCACTTTAAAAATTTTTGTTATTGTTAGATAATAGTTTGCAGTTTCTTTTCTTGGTCTTTTTTACGATTTATCGAGTTTTTTCAATCAAACCAGCCTCAAACTACACAAACGGGTTTACAAGGTGCGGGGTTGGCTTTTGCACACAGTCAGAGCCAATATTTGATTAAAAAAAAAATAATGAATGCAACATGTTTCATTAGTATTTTGGAGTAGGCCATGATATAATCGCAAGACTCAGTACTTCGGTTCTGATTATCCGAATTTTGATTTTTTTCATATCCCACATAGAAAAACATGCAATTTAGTTAAAAATGCTCACTTCATTCTGTAACCTGCCATTGAGTTTTAAAAAACTTAACTTACTAGACAGAAAAGCTCAAGATGATTGGAACGACTAGTAAAAATATTTTAATACATTTTTTTTTTCGAAGATATTCAGCATGGACCAGGGAATAAAATGGTATTTTTTGGACCAAAATTTTAAATTTTTTACTGAAAATCCATATTTCAAATATTAAGCAACTTATCCGCCTCTGAGAAATTTATCAACAATATGTGGGCACTCTTCACATGTCTAGAAACTAGAACTGGGCACGGGCCGTGCTTTTTTTCGTGGCCCGCGGGCCTTTACTCTTCGACGTCGGGCTCGGTCTCGGTCTCGTAAGGCCCAAACTTCATCACATAACAATCGCGACTCCAATACCTCCTTAATATCATTAGATTTGCCATATTACATCTTACATGGCACTATGATTTGGCAACAAGTCCCTAACTCTCTGTGAATCTAATCTAAGGATTCTTTTTGATAAAATTGCTCCTCGGTCAATTCGACTAAAACTTGTTAAGTTTTATTGAAAAATCAGCCTTAAAAATTTAAAGAGGCCAACTCCTACAATATAATACTAGTTTTTGAATGATCAAGTCCGCGACAGCAACAAAAAATTTTTATCCAAGGTGATTTCAATGATATGTACTTCATGTATGAAGCAAAACACTCCAATTGTACCAGCTGAACATTTTTTTGTCTCCGATTTCGCTCAAATTTGGCAATATGGTACTACCGGTGTGCAAAATCAATAAAACGGGAGAATTTGATCCTAGTATCATTTGTTGTTAAAATACAGGGTGTTGTAAACTTTGTTGTAACTTTGTAAATTGATAACTGTAAGAAACTTGTCCTATTCATTTTTAAATGTTTTTATTATAAAAAAATATTACTTAAAAAAAAAAATTTTTTTTCACCAAAATTAAATTTAAAAATTCTTTTTAATTTTTTTTTTTTAAAAACCCCCTTAAATTTTTCTTAAAAGTACCTTAAGTTTAAGAATAATTCATAAGCTTTAAAATGATATCTGACTCAAGATGGGATTCGGTCGCTACATGAGAGTTTTTGGTTTTTGAAGGCCCACGGCAGGCAAAACTCTTTTTTTACTCAAGAGGACGGCATCTTACGAAAAAAGTGTACGAGGCATAAAATGCTTAGAATCGTCCGAGGAATACGTGTACATTTTTTTGAAATTTTTTTTTAACGTTTTTTTTAACAAATTTTAAAAAATTTTTTTTTTCTTAAAACCATCCAAAAAAAAAATTTTTTCTCAAAAATTTCATACGTACTTCTTGGATGATTCTAAACATTTCGTCCTCTTGATTAAAAAAAGAGTTTTGCCTACCGTGGGCCTTCAAAAGCCAAAAACTCTCAAGTAGCGACCGAATCCCATCTTGAGTCATACATCATTTTAAAGCTTATAAATTTAGCTTTATTTTTTTTTTATAAAAAGAAGTTTCTTGCTTCATATAAATATAAGACTTCTATTCATTCAACAAAGACTTTTTATAAACCCTTTCTGTTGAGCCACGATACTATAAACTTTTTTTATTTTGTATCGGAAAAGAATCAGAGGACTACATAGAATGCAATGCCAATTTTTTTCCAAATTTGAGAGCAATATATTACGTGATTAAGGCAGAAAGGGGTGACAAATAAATGTCAAACTAAAATTATTATAGGGGTGAATGTTGCTACACCATAAATCCTGGAATTAGACGAAAGCAATTGTTGGTGGAAATTTGCTGATTGATTCTGAAGGATTGGCTTTATATTCGATTGGAAAAATTATAATTATTGCTAATTAAAATTTGTTCGTTTACCGTCACATGACGTTGGAATGGGGTCTGATCCAGCGTCACGTTTTGTCACATAGAGGGAGGGGAGGGACAGTTTTTAACTAAGTATTTAAGCATCACGAGGTTTATGGACAGCCTCTTAGTGTTATTTTGTAAGTTTTGAGTTTTTAATTTTTACGTGGAATTTTACATTTTATTTACCCTCGATTTAAACATAATTCTTAGCACATTCAGTCTCAAAGAAAGTTGTTGATGTTTCTTGTATTAAAGTCCTCCGATTTCCCCAATCGTAAGGAAATAATTTAAGTCCAATCCCTAAACTGTTCGATTTAAAAACTTAAATCTATGCGTTCTCCCTTCAATAAAGTTCAAATCACAATGACCAACTGAAAATTAATTGTCTTCAAGAGAGAGATGACAAAAGTACGAAAGCTCAATAGTTTATCAATAAAAAATATAAATTTATTACGATCACGCTCAGTTTATGCGCTTCGATTCATTTTGAATATAATAAACTAAAATAACATGACCAGAGATCACACACAAATTCACTAAATTAATTTATAAACTCAACGCATGCGCGCATACCAAACAACCCATTCGAGTATCACCACTTTAAAGAATTATATAAACACACAGTACAACAGAACAGAACTGCATACGCGGCCGCCGCGCAGGCGCAGATTTGATTTTGATTCGATTTCGATTTAACTAATGAATAAATTTTTTCTTGTTCTTCCCACAGACACGACGTCAACAGCAGCAGCACCCAAACAACAAAGCCAGCGATGTGACATGCAATTAAATAAATTATAAGAATTTCCAAATTAAAAATGCAACAAATGAAGTAAATACAGAAGAAACAGACAGAGAACTAAATTGTTTCGAACAAAACACATCCACACGATCAAATACACAATTAGAAAGAGTAATCGAAATCTCAAAAGACTCCCTTGAGTAGAAGAAAGGAACCTTAGAACGAAATACAACAAAACACCAACATAGCAACAAACGGATCTTCAGCCAAATGCGAGCTGCATGAAAATGACGTTACCCCGTATGGACTCACGCATCGGCCTGGATTATATAGTTGAAAATCGTGAATATATTTCGAAATTAGGAGCTGCATTAGATACAAACAATGTTGTTGTTAAGAAGCAAGTCTTTGAACTGTTATCGGCGCTGTGCGCCTACAACTCGGAGGGTTACTCGCGAGCAATTGAAACATTAGAATTTTACAAGGTAAGTAACTGCGATTCATAATTGAAGAATGTGTGCTCCTTTTGTGGGTTGGTGGCGTTTTGTAAGCATATGTACTCGAAAAATTACCAAGAACAAGACCAAGACTAATTTTACTCATCACTAGCTACAATCTACAAGTAACTTTCACTTTTCACCCGCATATACTTCATATAAGCTTTTGTCCATTATTCTTTCTACGCAAATGACTCTTAAAGTAACATTAATTTCAATTTCATTATAGAATCTCAAAAATGAACGTTACCGCTTCAAAATTGTGATCAACGAATTGGAAAAGTCAACAAATATAGAATTTCAGGTAGCTTTATTGGCATTCATCAATTGCGTAATAATATCAGCGGCAAGTTTACAAGATCGGATCAGAATACGCAATGAATTTATTGGTAAGTGAAGAGTAAATATAAATTTGACTAAAAGCATTGATATGGTACGTAGTGTTCTAGAGTGGGTCGAAAAAGAAAAAAACAATTTTTTCGAACTTCATTAAAAATTTTTTCTGCAGTAATTAAAAAGTAAATTAAAAAAAAATAAATACCTCAACTTTACAAATCCTTAAAAATTCTCTGTTAAATGTATTTCTGAGAAATTTTCTAGAGGTCCACTTTTAAAAGTTAATAGTATTTTACTAAAAGCCTACCGCACTTGTTCCCCAAAAAAGGGCTTAGGACCTCAAAAGTTAAGTTATTACTTTGTTTTCCGAAATAGAGAAATGCTTCCTCTACATAGTCGCATACTTAACTCAATATTACGTAATTTTTCACTTGCACCCCTTTACTTCTAATCTTCGACTATGAGATTTTGTGTCAATTTTCTGTGAATTTTGACTACGAAAAGTTCCCAGAAACTAATCATGAAGAAAACGCGCTGGAGATCGGATTTCGAATCAAAGCCTTAAATTGAATGTGCAAGACAAAATAAGACGTGAACACTTTAAAAAGCCGTTGGAGAAGCAAAGTTGAGAATTAGAAAAGCAATGGAAAGAGAAGAAAATCATCGCAAAAGACCGAAACGATCATTTTGGTCCATTTTTTGTATATATGAAAGCAAATCTGTATATTAATGCGTTAGAAAAAAATTTGTCCTACCTTTTTTACTATTTTATAAATGTAGCACGACTTTGAATTATACACCATTACAAAGGTATTTGTGTGTTAATGTGCACAAAGTTAAAGTTATTTTAATATTTTGTCATTAAGCCAGGTATAATTAAACGCAAATTTTTCAATATTAACAACGACAAAGTAGGTACGCGGTCACACTGAGCTGAGAAAAGGATGCAGCAGAAAGAGAAAGATAAAAAGCTGACTGACACACATTTTCATTTCACATTTGTCATTGTATGAGCTTAGCTATTTGTACCAAATAGCAAAAAAAAGTACAAAAACTTTCCAGAAAGTACTAAAATTATTTAATACATTTGTGGTTAAATTTTGACCATTGGGCGATCCTATTTATAGAATCTTTCACATACCTCATCTCCATTAATAGTGACATCATAATATTGCTATTACGGGTGAATACTCAAAAAAGCATTTTTTCCAGGCTCATCCTAATGTATAAATTTAAAGGTTTTAGTCTCCTTCAATTCTGTCACCTTTTTTTTTTTGTTTTTGCTTTGAGCTGTAACTAAACTCTTTTTAATGATGTTAAATATAAAACCAGCAATAAGCTTCCCACTGATATCACGATTTTGAATTTAAATTAAATTTTATTGATGTTTCCGAAACCTTGACCATTTGAAGAAAAACAAAACAACAACAAAAAACACAGTTTTTAATGTTGTTGTGTCATTTAATAGTTTTACGTGTAGTTAATGTTTGTTATTTTAGCAAACAACATTTATGGCATATGTACCTACAGATGAATATATGTAAACTTCTAAATACATCGGTGTGCTTTGTACTGATTGACAAAAAGAACGTTTGAGTACGCGTTTCAATATATGTAAATAATAATTTGCGTATGTAAATATGTACATAATCAAATTTAGCATGGGTCAGAAATAATCCTTTGTTGATAAAGGTTGTTAGACAGAATATATTATGTTATTTAAATTTAAATGATATGCGAATTAATTTAATAAAAAATTTCTAAAACCGTTTACCATTGACCATTACAGTGTTGCCTTTTGTTTCGAAAATGTAATGTCCGACATAACAGTTTGATGAAGTTGAACCAGAGCTGGGCCATGAAATCGTGTTTTGTGCGGGCTTCGTGCGGGCTCGGGTCTAACAACAAAAGCCCGAAAATAAAAAAACCGTAAAGGCCTGTAAATCACGGGAAAGTTGAGAAGCATAAACTTGGAAAAAATTCTGTTCTTACAAAAAAATATGTAAAATAATGTTTAAGTGTGGAGCTAAAAACCGCCTTTTATATTCGACCAAAAAACTCAATTAAGTACTAATATAAGTGCACCTAATTCTGTTTTACACGGTCTTTTTTTACACGGTTTTTTCTGGAACCAATCTACCGTGTAAAAACAGAATTAGGTGTATACTAAAATGTTTGTTTTTTCTCATTTGAAAATCTTTGATTTAGCTTCATCAATAATAATAACAATTTTTTTAAATCAAAAAATATGTATTAATATGATACATAGTATCGGGCCAGGCCTCGACAAAAATATTCATGCGGACCCGGACTTTTCTTCAAGTATTTGTTTCGTGTTCGTGCTGGACCGGACCTCAAAAATAAATCCCGTGCCCAGCTCTAAGTTGAACCCAATGCTATGAACTAGATAGTTTCAAACAAACCAGATAGTTAACCAAATAACTGTCAGCAGAGTGAAAACAATGTTCAGGAAGAAAATATTTTTTTTGTTTTTTTTTTTATTGTACGTCAAAATAAACTATGATAATTATATACATAATAGGATGTTATCGTCGTGAATCAAGATTCCCGGGGAATTTTCTTTAACTGCAATAGAGAATACACGGCAGTCCGAGAAAATTCCCCGGGAATCTTGATTCACGATAACCCCCAATATGTTTTATCGTTTGGGAGAAGCCAAGCATTTTTATTCGAATCCATTAATGTTTTGTTTAGAGTTTGCTATAAAGATTTCTGGTAGTTACTACACGTTTTGGTTCCTTCATATTATAATTATTCGAAAGCTCTGGACTGCACTGCGACCTTAAAAGATCTTTAGTACAGCCTCTTTCCTATCAGAACAACTCCAGACCAAGTATAAATCACGTCGATGCCATGGGAATTATATTACCTAGGACCTAGGCTATCAGGATTTAAAATCTGGGCACCTAAGAACATAATTCTGCGTCTCACCGCAGCGGAGCAGGTACATTACACATATTTTGCTGTTTCCAAGTTCTCTTGAGTCCTCTAGACTCGTCATCTACCAGACCCATCTTTTTTATGTGATAATTAAGTTTATAAGTAGTGACCTGACATTATTTCGCTGTATGTTGGTATCTATATTAGGAGTCACTTCATTCCGCCCGGAAAAGACTTGAAGAAGTTCAAAACACTCCCAGACAAGCTTTGAGTGTATTGAGAAAACCGTTATTGATTTCAGAGTCGCTTGACTGTCTGAATAAATGCATTATATTAAGTAGTTCATTTAATATTGCAAATGATTTCCACGGATAGACAGCCTTCCAGCCAGACGAACATGGCTATATTGACTAAGGAAGTGACGCTGATCAAGAATATATATACTTTTGTTGTGTAGGGTGTAAAAATATAGCCAAACCAAATTAAATAACAACTGTAAAGAAATAAACCAAGCAAGATAGTGGGAATGCTGAGCTTGTTTTATTTTTATTTGGTTCACCATGATAGTGTGAACAAAGGAACTCCTGCAGAGTTGAAATCTTTAAGTTTTCTGCTAAGAAGTATTCCCTAGAGCAGGGCATATCTTATAACCCCAAGGTTATCCGGAGAACTGTACATGCTTAGAAAAAATTCCAAATATCAGAAGGACATTAAGCGATTTTTCTATATATAAGAGTACGTCCAGAGAATCTTCAAAGCCAGCCATTTCATTCGCATTTCCATTTCCTTCAATGTTTTGTTGCTGCCGGAAACGATGATAAGAGTGATGTTGGTCAGCCGTTTAGTGCTTACACTATGTTCTAGAGTCTTTAGTCGCAGTTAACTTAGAATTTATAAAAGATAAGTGTGGGGACTTCATTTAATTGCAACAGAATATTGAAAAGTGTGAAAAATTACGAATTTCTTAAGCATTAAGTATAATAAGAGTGATGAGTATGTATGCAAATATACAACACTGTGTGCATTCATATGTACATACATACAAATTTATCAGAAGAAACTTAAAGAACACTTCAATAGACCTATGCATATTATAGTGCATTTAATATTCATATTTTCATTGTTTATGCCCAGAATGTATTATAGACGAGGAGTACTCACTCGTCAGTATAATTTTCAAAGAATTGCCAAAGCGCATCTCAATTAATTTTAATTGAGAATAATGAATATTTTGTTTTGTCTCTTTAACGCTGCTCCTGCTATACGCTACGCTTAAGATTGCTCCCCGTTCACTCAATCAAAGTCAATAGACAGTTCATGAACTTTTGAAAAATTAATGAAAATTAATCTGCGCGCTAAGCTTCATGAGTGAGGGGTGGGGACACATACATAAATGAGGGTTGTTCCGTCTGGACTTGCGCGCACGCATTGACAATGCACGCACGGCTTCTTACTGTTTGTCAATATGCCTGTCTGTACTTGTGCTCGTACTCGTATGGCTAAATGTTCGCGTGACACTGACTTGCGTACTAAATTCCACAGCTTTGGGATTTGTTTTTAGGTGATGGACGAGTGACTGAATGGAAACAATCAAGATATTTGGACGATTACTGGAAATTGATGTTTTGTTGTTAAAAATGAAAGCAGATAAAAAACTTGTAAATTTACAATGAGTAATAATGAACAAAGTGCTTTGATATGAAATAACGAGTTGTCAGTAAGAAATTCTCATAATTACAATAGGCGCATAATTCTTATGTCATTTTACAATAATTCTGTGACAATTAATCGGTTTTTTGGACAAATTGTTTGACAAACAATGTTTGTGTCATTTGTGTCAACAACATTTTAATTTTGTTGATGGTATAATTAAGCATAAATAATACATTAAATATTAATGTAGTATGTGCCCTCGTAACAAAACTAATTGCACATGCTTCTGAAATGACTATTTTATCTGTTTCACATTTTATGAATAATCTATTAATGCTAGAGTTTAACCAGGATTGTGCGTTATCCCGTTCCTTTTTTTTTCTACCGTTGATTTTCTATCAATTAATGATTTTCTTACAATCCATTCCTTTCCAAACGGCAGCAACATTTGCCATTCTTAGTGTTTCAAAGTTCATCCAAGCTCTGTGATGACACTTTCAAATAATTTCAAAATAATCTCCGAGTGGGATTGTTTTATTCGGATCGAGTTTAATGTGAGAAAAAACTTTTGCTTAGCTCTGTTAGCTTTGAAATCAAATCAAAAATCAAACCAAAAACTAGAGAGAGTGTAGCCTTTGGCCTGGTCAAACATAAAATACCCTACACTGCAGTATTTTAAAAATTTGACTTGTACGGCCTCTTGTCGGAGTTCACATAGCTTTTGCTCAGACCTTGCACTTATTGTACTCAGTACCTGAGTGAAATTTGGTTGGATTTTCTCAGTATAGAATTTTGAAGCTTTTGCTTGTATGGAAGGTGCCACGCCCTTTCGCCCGATTTCATCTAGTTTTTGCCACCTGTGTAATATTTTAAAGCTTTTGCTAGTATCGGAGGTGCCACGTCCCACAGTAACAGATTTTGTCAATTTGAATGCTCTTAATGGAAACTACTAAGGGTGTAACTTTTGGCATGGCCAAACATTAAATACCCTACACTGCAGTATTTTGAAATTTTTTCTTATATGGAAGGTGCCACGCCTTCATGTCCGAGCTTACACAGTTTTTGCTCAGAGCTTGCATTTATAATTCTTAGTGTCTGAGTGAAATTTGGTTGGGTTATCTCAAAAAACGTTTCCAGTATAACATTTTGAAACTTTCGCTTATATGGGAGGTGCCACGCCCTCTTGTCCAACTTCACGCAGCTTTTGCTGAGAGCTTGCATTTATAGTTCTTAGTGTTTGGGTAGAATTAAGTTCCATTATATTGAAAAACGCTTTCAGTATAGCGTTTTGCTTATATGGGAGGTGCCACACCCTATTGTTCGAATTCGCCAAGTTTTTACTCAGAGCTTGCGCTTACAATTCGTAGTATGTATGTGTATTTTGGTGGCATTGTCGTGAACAATACTCCTAAAGTTGCATTCTAAATATATTTTTTGTATAAGCGCTAGACGTGGCCGTTGACCGATTTCAATCATTTTCAATCTCACGAGCTAACTTTGATGACGAAGGCAGTGTATCAAATTTCATTGTGTCATCTTGCTCAATTTTCCCAAAATATGTATTTCCACGGACACCCAGCCAGCCAGACAGACGGACATGGCTATATCGACTCAGGAGGTGACGCTGATCAAGAATATATATACTTTTCTATAGCTGCCACGCCTCTTTCTCTGCGTTACAAATGGAAGGACAAAGAGAATATACCCTGGGTGTGAGTATAACAATTGTCAAACACAACACCAAGATCCATAATTTCACGAACGGCCAAATCAAATCAAATCAATTACCAAATCAAAAATAAAATCAAAAATCCAATCAAATATCAGATCAAAAATCAAATCAAAAATTAAATCAAAAATCAAATCAATAATCAAATCAATAATCAAATCAATAACCAAATCAAAAATAAAATCAAAAATCAAATCAAAAATCAAATCAAAAATCAAATCAAAAATCAAATCAAAAATCAAATCAAAAATCAAATCAAAAATCAAATCAAAAATCAAATCAAAAATCAAATCAAAAATCAAATCAAAAATCAAATCAAAAATCAAATCAAAAATCAAATCAAAAATCAAATCAAAAATCAAATCAAAAATCAAATCAAAAATCAAATCAAAAATCAAATCAAAAATCAAATCAAAAATCAAATCAAAAATCAAATCAAAAATCAAATCAAAAATCAAATCAAAAATCAAATCAAAAATCAAATCAAAAATCAAATCAAAAATCAAATCAAAAATCAAATCAAAAATCAAATCAAAAATCAAATCAAAAATCAAATCAAAAATCAAAACAACAATCCAATAAAGATACGTATCTTACAGTCTTGATGCGATGAAACTATTTAAGATCAAAAATGTTCAAATAGTATGGCTGCAAATCTCAATTTATTTTACAGAAAAATACCTTTTTTCTTGCATATACAACGTCAATCCGTTCTTTATACATGTGACAATTAGCTGTCTGTATATTTCGTCAAAAACCAATTTTTCAAACATGTAACCAATAGCTCTCTCTATTGAATTTTAAAATGTAAATTCTTACAAATAACCGGTTTTGTATTGTTTTTTTTTTTAACAATAAGTACATAATGCTGTCGGAACTAAAATGTCAAATTAAAACATGATTGGTTAACATTTGTTTCAACAAATGGATATCTCAATAAGTTTTTTTTTTTTTATTAAATTGAAAGGAATTTTAAATGATATTTTATAGATTTGTTAAATTGTTAATTGATTTATTCGACATCAAGACAACATTTCATGAACTTTTCAAAGTCAGGTTGTCTTTGTAACACACACACAATTAAATCGTTATTCAATCATTTATTGCAAATGGTCGTGTTTTCGATTAAAAATGCACTTTATGCATTCAATTTAATAGTAAAAACAAGAATTTTAATGTTTATTGAATTTATTGTATTACACGTATTATGCATATATTGAAACAAATGTTCATAGCATTCGAGAACATACTCGTTTTCATTTTAAGTTAATGTTTAAATATTGATTTGTGTGATAACATATGATTAAACAATTAGCAAATTAATAAAAATGTCATAAACAAATTGCCAATCATTTCAATAATGGAGTGTGAAAAACAAAATAGTGACCCTTATTATAAAATGTAGCAAAATAATAAAGAAAAAACGTGTTTTTTGCACTTTTTTTTGGTAAGGATACCTCCGAGAAAAAAAAATATATCGGTATATTTTAAATTATGTTTAAAGAAAAGGATTATTACTTTTAATAGTTTTATCGGATGTTACAAACGTGTACTAACGATAACATATCAGTTGTATATAAATACTTAGTACATAAAATACATATGTTAAATTTCGCAACTAACCAAATCAATCCTTTTTCTTAATTTCAGGTTTAAAAGTTCTGCCACTTCTGAGCAATATAAGGTAAGTGAAACCTGCATATTTTGTTTAAAAATTCAATGATTCCTAGAACTAAGCCAAGATATTTTATTGAACAGTCTAGTATTCAAATTTACTAACCCGAACATAACTAAATCAAAACAAGACAAAATTAGCATTTATTTACAGTGTCTTCGTAAAGCTAAAGAACTTTCAAAATTTTTTTCAATAAACCCATAATATGATATTACTTATGCTTAGTCCACCTTACCACAAACTTTACAATTGCAGCATTTCTAACTTATAACCTCGAATTAATAAAATGAATTAAATAATTTCGAAAATATTTTTCTAGCGCCGTTCTCCTCAAACTAATAATGTCAACAAATTTACGATCATGTTCTGATGAACACTCCCTCGGTACAACCCACAAGTATCTATACGAAAGTGGCATTGCAACCAACCAATTTATTGAACAACATTAAACAATTTAACACAATAATCGATCATTATCAACTTTTTTAATATGTTTCATGATTGCATGTTTATAGTATGTTTGAGTCTATTTTTGTAAAAAGAAAAAATGCGCATACGCTATTAATTTCTCGAGGGCAATATTGAGTTCCCTCATCAAAATCTTAAAATGTGTTAGCTATGGTATTTATTCTTATCGATAGATCAGCACAGAGGTACTATGTAAAATACTGTAAGCATTTGCTAAATTGCATTTAACTACTGTTGGCTGTAATTTTTGTCCACATATGAGAAAGAGTAACCAAAACAGTATTTTTGTTTGGAGAACAAGAGTTTTATTGCAATTTTTAAAATTTTTTTATGTCCGTAAATCGATGCATTTCGTGGTCCGACGCACTTTTGCACATATGAGAAATATGAGAAACTCCAAAAAAGTTGAAAAATTCCATTTCATCGAATATTTCTTAAACGGTTACTTTTTCGTAAGTACAAATCAATGTTATTTGTAGAACCTGTAAATATTCACAAAAGATATTCTAATGCTTTTTATCGTGTGACTCACAATTTTCATCAAAAGGGTCGTGAAATGAAAAGTAATTGAAACCACACGGATTACGAAACAGGTCTAATAGAGTCAATTTTATCGATTTTCTGTTTAAGGTAATATTCAGTGTTCTGAAGATTTGACAATTTATTTCAGGGCGTTTATCAAATTATAAATACCAATAAAAACGGTCTTACTAAAATTTTACGCTGTAAAAATTGATAGTTCGATATCTACAAACTTGAGTTGTGGTGGAATATTTTTGTAGTGTAGATAACGTTAACAATCTACATCCCCCACATAAGGGTAATTCTTACCCTTTTCTTAAAAAGATGCAAACCTAAAACAGGGGAATATTGAGCCAGTTTGTGCCATAGAAATATTTGCTATAAAATTTCACCACACCACTAAAAAGTCGAAATTTCATCGCGAAATCCCAAAAATCGTCAAAATCAATTGAGAATTCTCACATTGCATATTTATTTCACTTTTGACACATTTTTCTAAAGTTTTAAACATTTCTTATCAATTAAATCAACAAATTTTCTCGTCTTTGGTGACACCTAGTGAAATTTTCCGTAAAACATTTTCGTGAAATACTTTAACCCATTATAGTCCAGTTTATCGAAAAAGGGATGAAAAAGACCTATAAAAAGATGATATGAAGGATTAGTATGTTCTCGGAAAATGCTATTTGTGTGAGTTTGTTATAACAAAGCGGAGCAAAGCTGCACTTAAACAGCTCTGATTCAACGCATCTTTGTATGCAAACAGGCACAACTTTCGCGCTGAATGTTCCTTTCCATTTTGTATAGGAAGCAAAACACGCCAAGCGTACCACCTGAAAATTTGTTTGTCTCCGATTTCGCTCACATTTGGCAAAATGGTAAATTCGTGCAAGAATAACAATCCGGGAGGATTTGGTTCCAGTACCATTTGTTGTTAAAATACAGGGTGTTGAAGTTGGCGTTTTTAGTCATTTTCATGAAAAGGCTGTTTTTTCAAAAATTTATAGCTTACACCAAAGTTTGTTAATTTTTAAGTGTTCTTCTTATAAAAAACTATTACTTGGTGGAAAAAATTGTTTTTCACCAAAATTTTTTAAACTTAAAAATACTTTTAAATTTTTTTTAAAAAACCCCCCTTACATTTTTTTAAAAGTATTTTAAATTAAAGCATAATTTATAAGCTTTAAAATGATTTATGACTCAAGATGGGATTCGGTCGCTGGATGAGAGTTTTTGGCTTTTGAACGCCCGCGGAAGGCAAAACTCTTTGTTTACTCAAGAGGAAGGCATCTTACGAAAAAAGTGTACTAGGCATAAATTACTTAGAATCGTTCAAGAAATACGTGTGAATTTTGTTTGAATAAAAATAATTTTTTTAACTTTGCAAAAAATTTCCTTCTTTTTTCTCTCCAAAAATATATATGTAAATAAGCTAAATGGATAAAATTTTAAGTATAGTGTGGAAGCAATGCATATGCATGGAAGCATAAGAACATTTTGGTAACGCTGGCAGTTTGCCCCGCTGGGAATCTTGGGACATCAAGTTTTATCCGAAATGTAGTTTCAGAGTTTTACAATAGGGTTGAATTTCGAAAACATGTTTTTTGTTAGTATTTAAGCTAAAAAAACAACATATGGTTCATTTAAAGTTCAGGATATTATTTTTTTATATACCCTGATTCAAGACAAAAAATTTTATATACCGCACAACTCATTCTGAACATTTTTAAGATCGTAATAAAATAAAAGCCCTTTCGTATTTCGGCTTGGTATGTTCTTTTGTATGGGGCATGAAGTACTTTCTCTTCAAAGGATCATAACTCGGAAAGTAAGGGCCTTGTTGGAAAGTTCGAGCGTACATTTTGATAAGAAAGAATGTTGCATTAAAAAAAAGAATTTCAAAAGTTCCTGTAGCTACGCCATAAGCCTGAAAAAAGCCTTTTCTCCAACTTCAACCCTGTGCTATTAATAAAAAACTTTTTCGAACTAATATGTTTTAATAAAGGGTTCCTATTGTTATCAATAGTTCCTTATGCATTGGATTAATTAATATTTTTTTTTTGTCTCATGAAATATACACATCTTGTAACATGTGTGGTTTTAACATTCATTGACTCATACGTATGTAATCATTTTTACTTTATGAATTTAATTTTAATGCATATGACCGAATTACCACCTTAAAGATTATCTGCTGTTTTATTAAAGGTTAATCAATGTGCCAACATATTGCACAGCATATTCAGAGTATCTGCCCGTGTAACCGTTTCTTACTGGCGCAAACATGTTATTAAATGGATAAGTCGTGGCTGCTGTCAACAGCAATTTTGTCGAGATTGTTTTGACTGATTTTGGTGTTAATGAAGTTCAAGTTGTACTCAAAAAATTACTTTATTTTTTTTTTCTAAGCGCATGTGAATTAATAAGTTTATTAAAAGTTTGTTTGCAATTATTCAGTAGTAAATTATCTTGTGATACTTTAAAAGTTTGCCAAATTGATTTTAATAAATAAAAGCCAAACTAGGCCATCCACGTGACCAAAATACTCGCAATATTCATATACTTATTACGGATTAAGCAAATATCATTGACGTAACTAAGACAGATGAATAATGACATTACTTATGCCGCACCTTATTGTGCAATGCAAAATTCTTCAAATCAATTTAGCATCAATCCAACTGTCCCACAATAAGTAAACCTTTAAAATATTTAAAAAATTCGGAAGCAAAACTTTTCATTTTCCATTTACATTAATAATGAGAAATCATACTAAATATTGTACTCGTACATATTAAATGATATATGTGTTTAAATCCGTCAATTAAAACGCCAATTTAAAGCGAAGCGCCACTAATTATAATCTCAACTTTTGTTGACACAACAAAAAAAAAAAAAGAATATTATTATTAATGATATAAAAAAAATCCGAAATTTTTTCGACACCAACTTTTTTTTACATATTCGCGTACATACTTATTTAAATTTTTTTAATAAGCTGTCTTTGAATTTTTGCACTAAAAATCATTTCATTAATTAACTCCACAGTTAAAAAACAAAATACAAATAATATATGCAAAATATTCACTTGGTTTTCGTTTTGTTAATACATATTAATGAATACAAAAAATTTGTTTTAAACTGTAATTTCTTAACAAAACCCAAAGACTTAACAGCTTTTAATTAAATGGCGTTCTATTTATTTGTTGTTATGAATGAAAAGTTGTTACGCGTTTCATTTACTAATCACATTGTTATAACAACAATATGTGGATTGATTTAATGTGCGGTTACTTTTTGTTATGCTAAATTAAGCACTCTACAATATGAGAAATATGTGATTCAATGAAATGTTCTAAGAATATCAATGAATGAAATATATGCATGTGTTTATAACACAAAAAAAAAATACATTCCCTATTCACTATAAGAAATTTTACCGATTTTTTGAGAACAATTCAAAACTTGTTGGTGCTGCAATCAGTTTTTTGTTTATTGTATTTGATAGACAATATTGCAGAACGAAAGTGCATTTTAGTAGTATTTATGTTTATTATGGTTGCATTGTCGTGAAAAATACTCCTAAAGTTGCATTTTGAAAATATTTTGTGTATGGGCGGTAGGCGTGTCCGTTGTCTGATTTTGCTCATTTTAAATCCCATGAGCTAGCTTTGATGACAGAGGCAGTATGCCAAATTTGATTGAATTATCTTGCTCAATTTTCCCAAAAAAAAATTTTCACACACAGCCAGCCACCCAGTCAGCCGCCCAGCTAGCCAGACAGATGAACATGGCTATATCGACTCAAGAGGTGACGCTGATCAAGAATATATACTTTTTCTGCCACACCTCCTTCTCTGCGTTACAAACGGAAGGACAAAGTGAATATACCTGGTTGTAGGGTATAAAAAGGCACGTATTTTACCGAATATTTGTGACAGTGGCACCCTATCCTAACCTAAAGCTATGGACCTAGTCGGTCTATAGTATATGAGGTTTTTGCTCTACGCAATCACTGCCACTCTAACCATGGCATCTCAAAGTTTAAAATTCGTATTTTATATGAAATTTTGGAGATTTTATAGGAAAACCAACTTATTTTGAAATGTTACTCATGTCCTTACCTTTAATTTAAGCTATAGGGCATGGGAAATCCGCTTAGTACTTAGTTTTTGTTTTATAAGAGAATCGGTGCCACAGTTCAGCCGTGATAGATTATTTTTTATACTTTGATTCAAAGCGCATCTCACTGAAATAATTGCTATTAATGTATTTAAAAATTCCAAAAAATTTCATAGTCCTCAGCAACAACGCTAAAAAATTATATGGAATTACAGTCCAAAAGTATCGAAAAATATTGAAATATATCGAGGATATCGGTAATTTTGCAAAAGTTTCGAAAAACATCTTAATATCGGTAAAATTCCAAAAGTATCAAAAACAACCAACTTTCGGTATAAGTCCAAAAGTATCGAAAGACATCTAATGTATCGGTAAAAGTCTAAAAGTATCGAAAAACATCTAAAATATCGGTATAATCCATAACGGTAGAAAACATATAATATAGGTAAATAAACGTACAAAACTATCAAAAAACATTTGGTATATCGATAAAAGTCCAAAATTTTAAAAGTATTGAAAAACATTCAAAATATCAGTAAAAATCCAAAAGTATCGAAAAACAACTAAAATATCGGTAAAGATCCAAAAGTTTCAAAAAACATCCGAAGCATCGGCAAACGTTCAAAAGCAGAGGTGTGCACCTGGAGCAAAAATTTTTTCATCTTGCTCCCATATAAACTTGATTTTGAAGCCTTACGTCATAAACGTAAAGCTTGAGTTTTTGATTTTTTCAAATGTTAAGTTTTTCTAAACACAAGCCAACAACAACAAAAAGTACAAATATCCTGTCGTATATAACACGCTACTTGTTCGCAAGTGTCAGTCCAATTCTAGTTTTGAAGCAAACCAAAAAATGAATATCAGGAAACAACAACAATAAAATTTGCAACAACAATTGCATACGCTACTTTTCTACGAACTTCAAAAAATAAAATTCAATGCGAGCGACCGCAACAACTATTTCATGCAGCTTGAAGTCAAGTGAGTTGAAGCCTTTTTCATTGCGATCGTAGAGCAACGGGAATTATTATTTTATCATTGATTTGTTGTTGTCATTGCATCCCTCGAATTTGAAATTTTTATGTTTTCATTTTTTTCGAAGAATGCTTGGGGACTTACATTTTGCAAATTTCGTGAGCTAGCTCTTTTAATCAGCCGATTAAATATTTTAGCTCCCTTACGTTACTTGTGTGCACACCTCTGTTCAAAAGTATCGAAAAACATCTAAAGTATCGATGCAGAACGTCGACAGAGTATCGAAGCCATCCAATATATCGCTAAAAGTCAAAAAAACATCTGAAATATCGGTAAATGTCTACAAGTATCGAAAAACATTCAAAATATCAGCAAAAACCCAAAAGTATCGAAAAACAACTAAAATATCGGTAAAAATCCAAAAGTTTCAAAAAACATCCAAAGTATCGGCAAACGTTCAAAAGTATCGAAAAACATCTAAAATATCGGTGCAGAACGTCGACAGGTTGCAATGAAACAGAATTTTAACATTTACGAGAAAACCACAGCAAAAAATTTCTCTCACTGCATAACACTGTATTGTTGTATTGTTGTTGTATTTATGTGGGCAACTTTGGTCCTGTATTTAAATGCCTTAATTGCAACATATGAGGATAATTTTATGTTTTGTGTATTCTATATCACAGTACCATTCATATTAATTATAATTAGCTGGTAAAAGGAAACCGTTCACGAATTTATAAGTACTAAGTAGAATTGCCCAGTGAACAAAATTCGACCACAAATGTTTTAAATAATTTTAGTAATTTTGGAACACTTTTATACTTTTTTTGCTATTTTGTACGAAATAAAAAAGCGCATTTATCACCAAGCGAAATATAAACAAAACAAAAAACATGAAGTCAGTGCTATGCTTTTTGTCTTTCTCTTTGTGCTTTATCCTTTTTTCAGCTCTATGTGACCGTATATTTTGTTGTTGTTAATATTGAAAAATTTGTATTTAATTTTACCTGGCTTAAAATCAAAATTTTAACATAATCTTAACTTTGTGCACATCTACACGCAAATACCTTTCTAATGGTGTATAATTCAAAGTCGTGCTCCATTTCTAACATGGTAAAAAAGGTAGGACAAATTTTTGTCTTGCGTATTTACTAGAGAAGGTTCAACAGCATTTTATCCAGTTTAAGAAAACTTTGTTTAGCTAAATAAGCCACTGTTTCTAGTATTTGTATAATATTGGGTTGGATTATTTGCCACGCTGTGTTGCCCGAATTGGACAAAACTTACACAGTTATCATAAGTGTAATTTTATTGCACGATTCATTCCTAGAATTTTTGTGAAATTTAATTAAATTATCTAGAATTACGCTTTCTTCAAAATTCATATGTTTTGTGTTGGATTCAGAAGTTGACTAAGGAGATTTTTTACACGTGAATTCTTTGTAGTTTGTTGATACAAAAAAATCCAAAAATTCACACTACTAAGTTATATAGTTTAGAAATCCTTTTAGAGGAGTTCAAAGACAATTCAAATTAAGATTTCAAAATTACTCCATTACAATAATAACAAAACACTATTTTATAACTAAGTGATGAACTACCTATTTAAAGCAAAATAAGCTTTTTTACTCGTTTTCAATGTTACCAAGAAGTAGGGAGTATCAGCCAAATGAGAATTTTGCAACAACAACTGCGGCGTTCCCAAAACTAAAGCAATAAAATTTGCGCGCGCACCACGTGCAACCCACGATGCTACTGAGATAAAGTTTCAAATTTTGTACTCTCAACTTTTGGTTGGCATGGCGGGGGTCATGTGGCACAGATATATCTACAAGTTCTAAAAAAGTCGAAGCAGTAATAAAATACGAATGAATTTAATATTCCGTGGTTGGCTTTTAAGCGGAAACAAACGAAGAGAAAAGAAAAAATAAAAATAAATATTTAAAATAAAATAAATAAAAATTAAAAGTTTTACATAATAATCCTTAAGTGCTTGTATTGCAGTTACTTAAATTTTAAATTTTGCATAAAATTCGAGAATTAAATGTTGAAATTATTAAGCAAACACAGCGTTGGCCATCGAAAGTTTTAAAATCAATTTTTACTTGATTTTTTACTCAGTCAAAACTGTTGGACACACTCTCGTGACACTGTGTATTGTCAAGGACCTGAAACTAAGGCTCCGCCGTGGAGCAATCAAAGTTACAGCGTCTCGGCTGTGTCTCGTTTTGTTGCTCCTTGGCCAAGTATAAATTTGCCAATTTTCGTCTTCTACAAAATATCAAGTAAGTTAATTTGCTCTGTTGCACTGTCATCGAGGTTAAAAAGACAAAAAAACAAAAAGGTTCAAGTTCATTTTCACCGTTGTCAAATGAAATGATGAAAAATAGTTGGGCTTGTCAATGTTCTTTTTTTTATTTTGTTTGTTTATTTCTCATGCGGTTGTTTGGTATTGATTTTGTTAAACTTTGGACAAAAGAATAGATATTTTTTTGTTTACTTATACAGGATACTTTTAACACTTCATCGAGAATCTGCTTTTTGTTTAAAATAAGTTGCTTGTATTATATGGATTTCTTATTATATAGCATATACATATTATATACTATAATATCAACTTTTATACAGAATACTTATCTTAATCTTTAATTTATTTTATCATTCATTCGTATCAAATCGTATTTTTTACCGTTTCGAATTTTTCAATCAACAATTTACATCATCTTTTTCAAACCTCTTCAACATACTTTCCAATTATCAAAATTTTACGAATTTCTCAAGGTTTCATCATTTAAGTGCTGAAAAAATAGACAAAGCCTTTTTATATCATATCACGTACAACATGTCGTATGATTAACATTTAAGTAATTGACTGCACGATTGTTATATTTGTTGGAAGTTTTACGGTTTATTTTTTTTTAAATAGTACTTATTAAAATAAATCCGATCAAAATTGGGTTTCTCGAAATATATTTACTAATAAAATTGTTCAATTTTCGGACTCAGCGACATCAAATTAGTTTAGAAAATATCGTTTCTTGTCTTGTGTTAATCATTATAATAAATTACTCTGCAGTATCTTGAAAATTTTACTTATATGGGAGGTGCTACGCCCTCTTGTCCGAGTTCACTCAGTTTTTGCTCAAAGCTTGCATTTATGGTTCTTAGTGTCTGAGTGAAATTCGGTTGGATTACTTCAAAAAACATTTTCAGTATAGCGTTTTGAAGCTTTCGCTTGTATGGGACATGCCACGCCCTCTTGTCCGAGTTCGTCTAGTTTTACCTCAGAGCGTGCAATTATAGTATTTAGTATTTGAGTGAAATTAAGTTGGATTATCTCAAAAAACGCTTTCAGTATAGCGTTTTGAGGCTTTTGCTTATATCGGAGGTGCTACGCCCTCTTGTACGAATTCGCCCAGTTTTTTCTTAGAGCTTGCGCTTATAGTTCGTAGTATTTATGTGTATTTTGGTTGCATTGTCGTGAAAAATACTCCTGAAGATACATTTTAAATATATTTTTTGTATGGATGGTAGGCGTGTCCGTTGACCGATTTCGCTCATTTTCAATCCAACGAGCTAACTTTGACGACGAAGGTGGTGTACCAAATTTCATTGAATTATCTTGCTCAGTTTTCCCAAAAAATGTATTTCCACACACAGTCAGCCAGACAGATGGACATGGATATATCGACTCAGGAGGTGGCGCTGATCAAGAATATTTATACTTTTCTATATCTTTCACACCTCCTTCTCTGCGTTACAAACGGAAGAACGAAGTGAATATAACCTGGGTGCAGGGTATAAAAACCAATTTATACACAAAAAACACTCAAAATGAGTTCAAATCTGCTGCTGTGAATGAAATGTGTAAGTGCTAACAAAGCAAAAGTCCTGAGGCGAAAAAATGGCCAATGTCACGCTCCCAAATATCTTCTCTTCAAAAAATCATAACTCAGTAAGTATGAGTCCTATTGGAAAAGTCCAAAGGTATTAATTGATAAAGAAGAATGTGGCTATTTGGTGCAATTAAAAAAAGAATTTGACACATTCCTGTAGCAATGCCATAAGCCTGAAAATATGTTTTCTTCAAGTTCAAGCAAGAATAACTTGAAATCCAGTAGGTATATTGACAATTTTGAGGATACAAAGTGTATAAGACTGCATACATAGAAATCAAAGGTACATTCCATTTTTTTCCTGTGCCTGTGTATTTAATGAAATAACACAGTGCAACAATGATTTTGTTGCATGGCAGCTGATGGTGATTTCTGAAGGAGCATTCTGCGTAGAGTCTGGATTCGAGGTCAAAATTAGCCCATGAGGTCTAGATTTTGAGATATTTGAGGTTAAGAAATCGAACGCGGCAATTTTTGAGGTTAGATGAAGACTGCAGAATAATTTTTTTATTTTTTTACTTTACTTATCATCTATGTATCATAATTCTACTCTTTTTTTCAAAATGAGCTATTGAAAAATTTTATACACGGAAAAAACTAAATCTTAGTAATTTTTACTGATTTTTTCAATAACTGTGCGCTAACCGTAATTTTTACTGATTACACACAGTAAATTTTTTTATACAAGAAATATAAAAATAAAAAAAAAAATCTTATGATGATGTTGTCGAACTTAAGACCTTTGTGTTTGTATGCTACGCTCTTACCACTGAGCTACTGCGGCACTTTCGTTTCTATAGCTTATTATTTTATTTAAATTATATTTCAATAAAATTTTTTACAATGTAATAATTGAAAATAATTCTAGGCAAATATTGCAGAGCTGACTAGTATTTTTTCATATGCGCACTTTTTACTTTTCTATTTAACATTTTTTACTGTTTTTCCTTGTACTTTTTGAAGATTAAACCGTATATTTTACTTTCGTACCATTACTTTTTCATGAGAATTCAGTGAAATAATTGAGTTACTGAAACAAACCGTAATTTTTCAAGAGACTATTATCACATTGTGCTGTTTGAAAATCAATTTTTGCAGATCATTTTTTTGCATGTACGATACTTCCTTAAAAAAATATGGATATTTTAAGAGCTCAATTTGAGGAGAAAGAGTAGCGCTACTCTCAAAAAAAACCGTATTTGTATTTTTAATCTCAAATTTTTTCCAAGCCTAGAGCTGATGGACCAATTATGACCTCGAATTCGGATTCTAAACGGAAAGTTTCTTCGGGATTGGTAAACAACTACCATGCAGCAATCACAAATCCATTATTTATTGCGCTGTGTAATCAATAAATGTATAACAGTAAAAATAATTTATATCAGGACTCATAAATATCAATATGCTCAATTGAAAAGTATCGTCCAAGGTTCAATGCTGCATACAATCGTGCTTTTTTTTGTTCAAATGGTTAAGATTATTTTTAAGGATTATGAAAGCAATTTTTACTGGATCTATTAGTTGTACTTTTGTTTTGCTATTGTCTTGGCACCAGAAATAAGTCCAAAACTAATATACTATCTTAATTCCTTATAAATATTTTTCATAAGATGAATAAAGGTATAACAATAATTTCATAATTACAACAAGACAGGTACTTACTTACTTATATAACATGAAATCCAAGAGACACGAACACAATAATTGACGCGCAAACTCATAAATAAATAGATAACAAAACAAATTACTTATGCTAAATTATATTTAATAAAATATTTTTTATTTACATTTCTCATTTGCAGAAAAGTCGCACAAAGTGTGGGAGATATTATTGTGCAATTGGACGTATTCGACGAACAACGAGAATGCGACGAGGCACAAAGTTTACAGGGTCCCAATGGCATCAACCTAAACTCACATCTTGATGTTTTTTATGCGATACTGCGACAGGTATGCAAATTAATTTCATATGTAGTGTAACCTACTCGTACGATAAAGCTCCATCCAGAAATACTAACTTACATATATACTTATGTACATAAAAGCATACCATATATCTGTACTAGAAAAATTAAAATATTAAACATAGTTACTTTTCTATAAACGATATTTGCCGTATTTGTGCATAATTCGTCAAGGTTGAGTATACAAACATACAGGTACGTGTACAATTCAGCCTCAGCCTTAGAACAAAAACGATCTATGGCCAGACAATGCGTTGACAAATAACAAAATGAAAGCATGTTGTTACAACTAATAATTGTTGAATTGTTAAAAACTAGAAAAAAATAAGAAATACATCACACGAGTTGTTTTTATTTAAAACAAAAAAGTTATTTGCTTTTTTTGGTGAAACCACTTAGAAGGCCTTACATGCACTTTCAATACTTAGATACTTAGATATTCGAAATGGGAGATTGCAACGTGTGTAGCTTCCGCAACGCTGTTTAGTTGCGCTTTAATCGAAATGCTAAAAATTTGGTTACTTCTCAAGCATTTTTTGTATTGCGCATATCTATCGAGTTTCTTAGAAATATTTAACCCATTCCAGCCCGTTGAATATTAGCACACAGGCTAATTTTAGCATAGTCAAGAAAAATTCATTGGAGTTTTTTGCATATCTCAAACGGCTTTCGAGTAACGATTTCCTACATCTTCGGCCAATACATGGGCAAATCTCCGAAAAATGTACCAAAACATGCGTATTTTTGTCCCCACCTATTTCTTCAAAATATATACCTATAAAAAATTGAAATAAAATTTTAGTCTGAGAACGCTTAAATAAACTTTTGAAAAATCCAACATAAATTTTTAGGGTTGCCACCTGGTTATTTTCGAAAATCTTACACAATTCTTACTTTTTTTGACTTAATTGAAATTTTTTGGTTCAGAAACGTTCAAATAAATTTTTTAAAATTTAATAAAACCTTTGGTGTTGCCACCCAGTTTTTTTTTTTGGTTAGTTTCGCTTAAACCATTTAAACTGAATGTAGCGTCTACTTAGGTTTCACTTTTTTTAGAATTAACTTTTTCTGGCATTAACAACTGATCAAACTGTATCTTTACAGGTAGCGGATACTCCACAGGAGATACCATTTTTAAGCATTCTTCACCATCTACTGCGCATCGATCCTAAGGAACCGGTTAGCGATGTCATTTGGGATACCACAGAGAAGCTTGTACACCGTGCCACACTACTTGAAAATCATGAAGACTCCGTCCGTCTGTTACGCACTCCCAGCGTACAGAAATTTACCTGTCCGCATTGTCGAGGTGGTGGCGATATTACAAGTCCTAGTCGAAAAGCGTCGGGGGTACCACTTCCCTCGACACCAAATAACTTACTTTCAACGTCCGGCCATCATCAGAACCAGAATGAACCAATGTCACCAACTGTAACAACACAACCGTCGTCGACGATAACAAAGACAACGGGAACTCCTAGCATATCAGTTGCTGAAGCTCCACCACCTCCTCCTCCCCCGCCCGCACCTCCGCTGCCCCAAGTATTTAATGGAAATTGTGCGCCACCACCTCCGCCACCACTTCCTTTTATGGCACCAGCCCCACCACCAATTCCAGGTGCACCACCTGCCCCACCGTCGTTTGCAAATTCCAATTCACTTCTGCACAACAATGGAAATTCCATTATGCGTTCGAAAACACCCGAACCCGGTGGTTATGCTGAGAATGGTCAACAGCAAATATTGCTGCCACAGCAGGATACTCCTGCACCAAAAGCGAAAATGAAGACGCTTAATTGGGGTAAAATACCGCCGAACAAAGTAATCGGTCGTCAAAATATTTGGACTATTGTGGCTAACAACCATCAGGACAGTCCGATGGCCGATATTGATTGGAACGAAATGGAGGGTCTGTTCTGTTTGCAGTCAACCAGCGCACAGGGTTCACCAAAATTGGGCCGTGATGGTAATAACGCTGGATCTGGATATGATACGCTTGATCGAAAATCAAAGAAAGAAAATACAGAGGTATGTTCGCAAATGTAACAGTAGATTCACATGTCGTCACCTTAATACTACAACTAGGTAACTCCTAAATTAGCAAAATCTGCTCCAACCAGGGTACTCTAAAGTGGCACGATTACGAAGTCATAAGGAAAAGAAAAAATCAAAAATCAGAATTTAAATTCATAAAAGTCTTCAAATTGTATTATTTCAAAACTGGAGTTAACTAAGTAGTTGGAGTATTGAGGGACGATAAAGTAGCAGCACTGCTAAATTCAGGCGTTATGGGCTCATTGGAGTTCTATGGCGCTTAACAAATAGTTATTATTCTATAGAAACTTTAGAGTTTCAGCTGCTGGGTCAATATAGCCAATATTCAAGTGGAATGTGGTAACATACCCCAAAACTTTCTCCTAAATTGTCCAGGAAACTTCAACCTTTTAAAGGTTATTTTAAACAGTAAGTACAACAACATTAGGTAACTAAACTCGCTTGCATCATATTGCTGCTGCGACCGCAAAGGAACGGTTGGAATTTCAGCTCTGTGAGAAGTTGCAGTGACTCGTTATCCGTCAAGATTGTCGAAGCGTTTTGTCATTATTCATAAGCTGGAGTACTTTCCCATCTTCTTATCTAACAGTTCATTTCAAAAACGTACTCCTTCTGAACCTTGAGTTTGCTATATAGGCTGTAATGCATAAGACTACGAAGCTTCTGGGAGAACTGCACCTGGGGGGTCTAAAATGTGCCGCGGAAAGTTATAGGGAAAAAACTGATTTTCCGACTTGTTTTACAAAAAAAAAAAAAAAAAATTTCTTGGATCACCCTAACGTTTCAGAGAAAACTTTATATGGAAAACTTTAAGCTAATCGTACGAGCTTTCTAAATGTTTACTTGGTTTATATTGCTTGAAAGGATTTTGCAAAGTTTTGGACCTTTTAAATTGAAATTTTTAATTTGTTTCCCATTTTAGTATGAAAAAGGTAATTTTATATACTTGTATTTTTTATTTTTGGAATCATCGTTAAATTTCCTGCAATAGGATCTTTTTCATATTAAACTGGCCGCCAAAGTCAAAATGTATTGAAAAAAATTTAAAATATCAAATATAAAAGTCGAGAACTTCGCGAAGTCCTTTTAAACGCTATAAACGAAATAAACATTTAGAAAGCTCATACAGTTAGGTAAAAGTTGTGTCTAAAACTTTATGGTGACCCACGAAATTTTTGTTATAAAATATCGAGTAGTGATGAGCAAACAAAGACCAAGACCATAGCAGTCTCGGTCTTGATCTTGAGCATTGAGTCTTGATATCGATATTGGTCTTGGTCATGAACAAATTTATAAAGATAGAGTCTTCAAAGTTTACAAACCTTATTTTTACAAAGCAACTGGGTTTTTTGGATGCCAAATTACGAATTGAGAGATGATTTTATTCTAGGAAGGGGCGTGAAAAACTTATTAACTATAAATTACAAAGACTAAAAAGCAGTCTTGGTCTTGATTTTAACTCTGATCAAGACCAAGACCAAGACCATAGTCGTCTAGATCTTGGTCTTGAAATTACATCAGGGTATTGGTCTTGGTCTCGAAAAATTAGCAAGACCAAGACTCAAGGCCAAGACAAATTTTGCTCATCACTAATTTTGAGTTTGTTGACAAATTTGCTTGTTGGTTTTCGGAGAGAGTTTCTGATTCACCCTCTATACAAAGTTATTGGAAATAAACTCGAAAGTAGCTATTTAACATATAATTTGAAAACCTCCGAATATGCGTGCTTTATATAATTTGTTACTCTAGCATAAGATAGTTTTAATTTATTTTCTAATTACACATTTTCTCACGTTAGATAACATTACTGGATGGAAAAAGGAGTCTTAATGTCAACATTTTCCTGAAGCAATTTCGATCGTAAGTTTCATTATAAACTCAAATCATCATCAATTCATTTACTAATACATTTCACACTACTTCTTCTAAATAGTTCCAATGAAGATATCATTCAGCTCATACGAGATGGTGAACATGATGATATTGGCGCTGAAAAACTGCGTGGATTGTTAAAAATTCTGCCTGAGGTCGATGAACTTGATATGCTAAAATCTTTCAATGGTGATAAAGCGCGTTTAGGTAATGCCGAAAAGTTTCTTTTACAATTGTTAGAGGTACCAAAGTGAGTAAAAAATTTAAGATTTCTATTTTGATTTAAATAAGTAATACAAATGGTACTTTATCGCACAGCTACAAATTACGCATTGAAAGCATGTTACTAAAAGAGGAATTTGCTGCAAACATAGGCTATTTAGATCCCTGCATAAATGCTATGCTCTATGCAGGCGATGGTATGTTACAATTTAAGGGCATTCTTTTGAATATTACTATTTGTATTCGTATGTAAATTTTCACCATAGATCTTCTCAACAATAAAATGCTGCAGGAAGTCCTTTACATGGTTGTTGTAGCGGGTAATTTCCTGAATTCCGGAGGTTATGCCGGTAATGCTGTTGGTGTAAAACTTGCTTCATTGCAGAAATTAACAGACATACGAGCCAATAAGCCCGGAATGAATTTAATTCATTTTGTGGCTTTACAGGCGGAAAAACGTAATTCGGCGTTATTGGATTTTACAACACAAATGAATGCGTTAGAAAGTGCCTCAAAGTAAGTGAATTGAATTTTATTTGAATTATTCTTAGAGGCAGATTTATCTTAACTTACAACAACGATTGTGAGTGAGATTCAGCTCAGCTGTTCAGTTATGATTGTTTTACTGAGCGAAGTAAATTTATGTCACTCATACGCCCCGTTGCACAAAAATGTACCATACATAGCTAAGTCATTTCTAAAGGGCTCTAACTTATGATGACCAAACGTCCCGGATTTTACAGGACAGTCCTGGTTTCTCCTCTTTCGTCCTAGATTCAGAAACGTCCCGGAAATGTCTCAGATTTTTATTTATGTCACGGAATTGTCCCAATTTTAAGATGGATGCACATTGTATTGCGTAATTTATTTCATTTTATTCTACAACAATTTTAGTTTATTGACCACAGACTATAAAGGACAGATCATGGACCAAAGATTATGGACCGAAAACCATAAAGGGCATATCATAGACCATAGATTATGGACCGAAGACCATAAGGTATAGATCATAGATCGTACACTATGGACCAGGGACAATAAAGGACAGATCATAGATAATATATTATGGACCATAGACCATAAAAAACAGATTATCGACCATAGACCATAAAGAACAGATCATAGACCATATATTATGGACCGTAGTCCATAAAGGACAGATCATAGACCAAGGAATATAAAGAGCATAATATAGGCCATAGATTATGGACCATAGACCTTAAAGGGCATATCACAGACAATTGATTATGGATCATAAACCAAAAAAGACAGATCATAGACCGTATATTGTGGACTATTACTTTTGCTCCACCTGTATAAAATATTTTTTTTCCTTTCCCGGGTTGGGCTATCAAGAAAATGGCCATACCCTAATTCTAAGCGTCACTTTAGAGATAAAAGTTCGTAAATTTGTGCTTGCGGGCGATATGATTCGTTCCCGTTCACGAACGATCATCGCTAGAACTCAAATATTTTGGCAACTAGCCTGAAATAAACAAAAGGGAAATATCAACGTTGAACACTATTTTTATGTTTTTACAGAACAACATCCGAACAAATTAATAACGAAATTAATGCACTGGACGGACGCATACGCAAAATTAAAAGACAAATCGAACAACCAACGACCGATGAAGATATTAAGCAACAAATGCTGGACTTTCTACAGGTATGATACTGTGTGTGTAATTTTAGAAAAATCTTGACTGGAAAACGAAATATTTGCTTTTTTTCTCCATCCGTTAGAGTGCCGAACGTGAAGTTTCTGCACTTCAAGCTGGCATGAAAGACGTTGAAGGCATGCGTCTAAAGTTGGCGGATTTCTTCTGTGAAGATCCGGCTACATTCAGACTTGAAGAATGTTACAAAATATTCCAATCATTCTGTGAGAAATTCAAGCAAGCCGTCAAAGAAAACGAACGCCGGCAACAATTAGAAGAGCAGGCTATATTGAGGAGAAAACAACGTGAGGAACAATTAGCAAGACGATCAAGACAAAGTAGAAACTTTTAAACACTTTAATACGAGGACAATAAATACATATAAAACAATTCAATTATTCATTTGCAGTGACACAATGCGGAACACCTGTATCAGATACTGAAAATCCGATGTTGCTAGATCCATCATTTGATCCCAGAGCAAGTCCAGCACTGTCACGTCGTCGAATGGGATCGTTTAATAGCGGTGTCGATATCACAAGTGGTTTCTTACGCATGGAATCAAATGATGGCATGTCTCCTGATATAACACCCAACGGTAGCTTGAGAAGACGACGTAGTCGTGTACTCGGTGAAGAAGATGATCTAATGGAGTTTTTAAGAAGTTCAGCAGGACATGAGCACAATAGCAGAGAGCGAAAAGCATCCTCATATGGAAGCTTAGGTGGGTTTACATAAATATTTCACAGCTGAGCACTGTAATAATGCTAAATATCTATTGAATATCGGTTAAAATATTTATTTTCGTATATATACTTACATATATAGGTCAACTTAAATATAATGAAAGGAGTTTATTAAAAAAATTTTAAACAGATCAATGCATGTAAGCCAATAATACCCAGAAAACATTTTTTGATATCCTCTCTCTCTACATGTTAGCCTTTGTGCAGTGGTATGGTTTAGAAGAGACCCGCATAGATAGAAAGTTTAGGTGCTTTTTAGTCATGCAAACCAATGCTTTATATTCCAATTATATTTATACGACATAATCATATATTCCGTTTAAATATAAACCTTTTACGTTTTTATTAGATCGCTCCTGGGCACGACGTGCACGTTCTGGCAGTTCCAGTCGTAAACGTCCTGAACTTCTTAATGTTGATTTTGGAATAGACCGTGAACGTGCCAGTTCGCCGTCACCCATGCTAAATGAGCGCCAGTCACCTTCTACTGCAGGCATACCTACTGGTGTTGCTCCCGTCATAACAACTACAACAACAACAACGCAGCTTGCTAACGACGATGCGAAACCGAGGTCCGTTTTTTTTATAAAAGAGAAAATGACAAATTACAATTACAATATTTCTTTATTTTAACAGAATATCTCGTGAATGGAGACAGAAAATTGAATCCTGGCTGCAATCGAACGAAAACGACGAGAAGCAAAACGAAGAATACAAACGAAAGCGACGTTTGGTTAACAGTAATAGACGATCGCTTGAAAACGATATGGGTGAGCATTGTGCACGAATGAGTATCTCTTCGGAGTACACAATAATTCTGATTCCGTGTATTTTTTTTAGAAAGCGAACGAAAGTTGGATACTCTGCCAGAAGAGAAAATTGCACCAACTACAACAACAGTCACTACTACTACTACTCCAAATACTAACGTCACTAATACGTCAAATGACACTAATGAGTCTACCGAAGTTGGCTACAAACGTGTATATCCAGATTGGAAGCCATCTAAAACTTTAGAGCAAACTGATGTTGTTGGCACTATACAAGCCATTGCTGGTGAGTAAGCTGAAGATGATCAGAAATTCTTTCTAGAGAATATGTTTCTTTTTCGATAAGAAGCATTCGTGTTTATTTTGATAATGGAAATATTTTGATAATGAAAATTCCATTTCCAGCAGCGATACTTTTTTCTTAAAAAATTGTTTGCAATTTACGCCAAAAACCTATATAAAATTTCTTTCTGCCGGTGAAAATGGGTAGGATTTAACGATACGATTTACATACAAATCTCAGCACAGATAAATCTCCGGTGAAAACGTAGTATAACAATGCTATTCTCATTTATAAATTGGAGTCAAGTTTACTTTAGTCACACCCCATATTTCCTTCTAAAACCAAATTTATTTTATGAAGCTTTTAAGTGTCGCTTGGATCTAGATTCAAGGATATAGCCATCGTAAGGTTCCATTTGGATGGGTTTGAAAAATATTTGTGTCACAAGAAAGATATTTGAATGATCTTAAAAATTGTCGTTCAAAGTTCTTGAACTCTCATACATTATTTATTCGAATTCCCTGTTGAAAAAATGGGAAAATAAATTTTTTCAACAAATGTCCAAATATTCCCTTCCAAATTATTACCAGTGAATTTCTAAGGAAAATTTCTCGAGAATGCCCAAAATCGATTTTGAACTTTGTACATATTTACAACATATACTTTTCTCATTTCAGATGAAAACAATATAAAAGAAAAACAAACGGCTTGGAGGCGCATAGGCTCAAGCAGTACTGAAAAGACACTTGATACAAAAGCTTCAAGCTACCGCTCTGATAACACCACTGTGGAAGAATTAAAACAATACAGACGACAACGTTCTCTGGAAAATAACAATGGCAATGGTAATGCAACAACCTTGCAGTCCATTGCAGAGGAAGATCGTCGAAAATCATATATACAACAGCTGGGAGAACGCGAAGCTTCCGATCGTTTACAGATCTACATACGTAGATCATTTGACAACGATGACGATAAGAACAATGAATCACGCACTGTGACAACTAAGAAGACTACAACATCATCATCATCATCATCAGCTACAGTCCCTACGCCAACAGCTACAATCACGAAATCAGCTAGTAATACCAAAGTGTGCCCAGATTCCAACACGAGCAACGGCAACAAAAGCCACAATGATGAGAGCACTATGCAACCAAATACCGAAAGCGATGATACTTTCGCAGCTTTATTGAATCACCACAAAAGTCACAATGAAAAATACAGTCGAAAAGAGATCGATGCGGATAATATCGAAACACCGCCTGTAACCAGGCGCATAATCAATACCCCAACAACAACATTAGTCACAATCAATCGAAATAATGATAACCAAGTGCAAGCGGTAAATGGCTTGCGCGAAGGAGAAACAGTAGATACTGATCAGCCGGGACATTTTGATCGATACTCACTAACGCGACGTACGAGACGTTACAAACGTCCGACTGATTATAGTAGTGGAAATGAAGAAGCTCCACCTGCAACAGTGGCCGCCGTTTCTATGGATAGCAGCGAAGAGAGTAAAAAGCCGAGCCAATCAACGAACAGCATTGAAGTTCTACATAATTCCGATGAAATAAACCAAAAGCAACCAACCTCTAAGCGCACTGTTGCCAAACTTGAAAAAGTTGGACGTCACATCAGTTCAATAAACCAAGAAGACGTCCGCGAAGCAATAAGGAATCTCAAGTCACCGACTGGTACTCCAGAACGCATTTGGAGTCCGCCGCGTGATATAATAAGTATGAGTCAGCAGCAGCAGTCAACAAACAACACTCAACGTAGTAGTACGACGACATTACCCAATGGTACAACCATTATAAAGGTTTCGAACCATGAGCTCAACGATGAAGGATTCGAAGAAACACAAAGTCTAGTCTCAGATACTCCATCCCATGGTAAGGACAGTACAAACTCTTCATGTAATGAGGCGCCTGAACAACAACGACAGCAACAACAAAAATCCAGTAGCACTTTAAAAGCAAACAATAAAACTGGACACACATCCGTTGGAAGTAGATTAGTAGATCGCTTACAGGTAGCAAAACTTCGCTCATCATTAGCGCAAAAAACTCCAATACTTCAGAATACTCAACACAGTTCAACGAGACGAGCACAAGCGCCAACAGCAGTAGCACAAATTGATCGTTCGCGATCATTACGACTTCCCAATGGTCATGTCAGCAATGCGCATCATAGCTCCAGCGCAGCTGCCCATATGAGCCAGTTTACTACAAACGCAAGCATGAAACGCGCCGCAAATTCAATGCGTAAGCAAAATGAATTAATCGCACCGAATAGCAGTGCCGGAAGCCAAAGTACCAAACGCGATGTTGAACGAAGTAGCTCACGAAATAGCTTACGCTCCTCGCGTTCATCCATTAACAGCGGCGTTTCTACTAATACTGTGCGTCGCATGCCAGTGATTGTTAACAAGACGCCATTGCAAACAAATTCTGTTGACTCGTCGCCAAGCAAGCGACCACTGGCGGCACAAAATGCTGCCAATTTCACCCGACCATTGAATCGAAGCACTGGTAATGGTGGCGTACCAGCAAGTCGTAGCAGTTCAAGTGGATCAAGTGTTGGCCACAATGTTGTTGTGGTACGCAAGACATCAACCGGTAATCGTAGTCATCACACCACAACAAGCGGCGGCGGTGTCAGCAATTTAGGTAGTACCAGTTTCAAGGAAAATCATCAAATGCTGGGTAATTCACGTGCGAATGCAGCACGTAGTGCAATACTTGTAAAAGCTGCCATAACACAAATGGGTCACAGTCACAATAGCGGCGGCGGCGGTGCCAGTACAGCCATACAACGCTCAACATCACGAAATGGAAGCGGAGGAGGAGGGGGCCTCAGTTCACGCCTTAGCGGTTTTATGCGTCCCACTGCTTCCAGCGCTACCAAACGTAACAAATGAAAATATCGGAGAAGCCAATAAATTTTAAATGATATTAGGAACTATCACGGTTTTCCAGAAGTATATTTAATAGCCTCTGGTTCATTTCATAGCTTTGCAATAGAATAACCCGTGTTTAAAAAAACGATGATTAGAAAGACGGCCGCACCCATTGATGATTTTTTACTTCAGCTGCACAAATTATTTATATATTGTATTATACTATACATATAAATATATTAACCTTATCGTCGTAATCATATTTCGACCAAAACGAATGCAGCATTTTCGACCCCAATTGCTTGTGCTACAGAACATTTGCTTAAACTGGCAAGTATAGAGACAACTAAACAACCAACTTACCGGGTCAGTTGCCATTGGCAATACGAATTTACTGCTGGAAACCAAATTAGGAGATAAGTTGCCATACGCAATAGGGGTCTTTATTCAACGACTTCATATTATTACTTTGATACGAATCAAAATACGACAGTCGTTTTATTCGAAATACGACTACGGTGATAAGCGTGATTTTATTTATTTGTATGATCATGGCTGCTGTTTAAGTAAGAGAACGTATCTTCAGTGTGTGATTAAAGGCGACCTAACTTATTATTATTTAATAATATGTGAGTTAGTTAACTGTGCAGCTATAAAACGAACTATGCCTTGAGCGTTTGTGGCATATCTCAATAATTTCTTTTGCAAGGGAGTACTGACGAAATTAGTCTTTATTTAAATTTCGTGAATACTGCGTACCGCAAAGTTATTTTCATATATAGGCCACATAGTTAAAATATTAAGCTTTCACAATTTACAATATTCCAAAGTATCACTCTTTTCAATTTAAGCCAAAATCAAACAATATTAGGGCTTTTTGCTTTTAATAATTGAAGCTGTCGCTTTTATCCTGCGACTTTTTCAACGGTTGTATGTATTTTAAATTGCAAAAATAAGTTACATATATGTATGTATATATATAGAAGTTAATTAGCATACCCTTTACTAAATATTTTTATATAAATAGTATACGTCGTATACAAGATGTTTCAGTTGCACAACACTGAGGGAGGCAGAATTAGAACCTTGTTGAGTATGAATTGCGTTGCCTGATTGTCAACTCCAGAGGCAAATAAAGAACCAACTGACCAATTCGGTCACACACAATTGGGGCATTTAATTACGATCTAAGTATTCTGTAATTTATTTAAGTAAAAGAGATAAAAATGTTCTCCCTTTTGTATACATTTGTTTCTCCACACGTGAAACAGAAACATCTTGTATGTATATTTTCAAAACAAAAAGTTAAAAACTTCGAGAACATGGTATGGAACATGGCAAAAGTTTTAATAAAATAAGAATTAAATGTTTTTCTCTACTAAATTTGAATTTATTTATGTCTCTTGCGAGTATCAAAGTTACGGCATACAGTTATTAAAAATATTGATAAGAAATAATAGAACATTAGATATCAGTTCCATGGACTTCTGACAAAACAGCCTAACTCGAAAAAGACATTTTTTTAGGGATTTTCAATCATAAATATAAGAATTGCATACGCTCTTTGTCTTGTCTATATAACTTCTTTCGAAATGTAAAGCAGATGTACTTAAGCAGTTTATAGCTCTCCTGATAAGTTGCCAATTTTGAGTAAGGTTGTTTTGTCAAAAGGCCACAATATTTCTTAAACCGTCAACTTTTGATACCAAATTTAACAAGAAAGACACACTTTTTAATGCTTCTACTTAGTACAAACACTATAAAAAAGATAATAAATCTAAGACCGTCCAAACGATTCGAATTTCTTGAAGCACTTGTTACTGTTATATATTAAATTTCAATATTTTATATTTTTGCCACAATTGAAACAACGCGTTACAAACAATAAATCACAAAGTTACCCCATTAAGGCCATTATTTTGTATGGTCATATCGCAGTTAAATAACTTTCAAGTATACCAAAAGACATAAAATATTTAAAGTGTAGTTTCAAAGAAACGTTATTAAAATAATAATAATAAAAAAACCATACATATAACTTAAAAGAGAATCATATATTTTAATATAATTGAAATATACATGTTTAGTTATAGGGTTGTTAACAAAATAATATGTGGTGCATTAAATGACACAAAGATATTATAATTTTTGAAAAAGAAATGAATTAAAATCAGTACCCATAAAAAAATAAAACGTTAAATTAAATACATTAGTCTTACGTCTTATCCTCACTAACATTAAAAAGATCCTTTTAATTTTTATTTTTTTTTTTTTTTTTTTTCTTTTTATTCAGCTGTTTGTTCTAAAGCAATAACATTTTATTCCATAAGATCAAATATACTAATGTATAAGTGTAAGTTACACAAGAAAAATATAGAAAATAAAGTATGTATTATTTACAACTTTATTTAAGAAAGTTATTCGAAAAAAGCCATATTAACAAATACACTAATACTTTTAATTATTAAATAATTTTACTTTACTCTTAACATTCAGTACACTACAAAATAAACTTTAAGCAGTTAATACATTCATTATATTAATAATACTAGTTAATATGTAAAAGAAATCTATATAATATAATTTATTTGCAATACGTTTTTATACAAATCAAAAATAAATCAAATTTGTAAAAAAATATTATAACTTAAATTTTACAAAAATAAATATCAAAAAAAAATATTTCTAACACTTTATTCCATCCGTAACAGTTTTTTCCACATGTGTTTCTTTTGTCTCAAATTCTTCATTAGCTGTGCTGAATTCAGCTGCAGTTTTATTTGTTGTTGTTTTAGAATAATTTTCCTCTGTAAACCATTCTTTGCGTGATTCTAAAAAACTATGATACAAGAGATTGGATGCTAAGGTTTTTCATCGAAAAATAAGAATAGTTACATACTTGGTAAAAGTGTCTAAGTGCTGAATAAGCACTTTCAACTTTTCATCATTCATCGTTGAGGCGTTGAGGAATTCAGGAAGTTTTACTAAAAAAAAAAAAAAAAAACATTAAAATTACGAAAAATTAACAAAATTAAAGTTTTATTTATTAAATACCAATGAGACGTGCCAAATGTGGTGCACCAAATATCATCGAAGGAGCTGGTGCTGCATTAGTCGGTAATATATGCCATAACAAAACCTTCTGCAAAAATTCTTTTGTCTGTGGCGGAATGCTTAGAGCCATCGGTTGTAGAGATTTTAAATAATTAAAACTTGTAGAAGGCACATTTGAATGCAATGGTGTTGAGCCTCCTGAACTGGTGCTAGCAATGCTTTCCAAATGAATAGCAATAAATATTCGAAAAAAAAGAAACAATTAAAAATACATACCTAGATAAACAGTTTTCCAAAATAACTTCGCAATCATCACTGCGATGTGAACGCAATTTGCGTTTCTGTGGTTCATCACCAGATTCACTTATGGTTCCAACTGCTGTATTTCCAATCGTTAAATCGGCAGCACTTTCAGCTGATGTAGTATTTATGAGTGTTGTTTCACCATCAGGCTTTGTCATAAGAAAATCTGGTGATAGTCCCGGTGACGCAACATATGTAAAATTTTTAAGATTCTCTTCCGAAAGGTATGACAACGCATATTCACGTTCTTCTTTATAAAGCAAATAGTCTGATATAGTAAAATCGAAATATATCCTTAAGCCGTCTGCCACTTCTTTAAGCAAAGCAACACTGCGAAAAAATAACGTGATTTTATTAGAAAAATTTCGATTTCTATTCACCTTTTTCGGAATAGCATGACAATCGACAAAACAATTTAGTTTAAGATTTATTGAAATACTTTAAAGGATACTTCACAGCAGTGTTTAAAATAAGGATTTTTCTCGATTCACGAAAGTAATTTTTTAAATGACAAAGATAACTCATACTCATTTCATGAATAATATTATTACACTGTGCAAAAAAATCTGAATTTGATCTCCATAATTTTTTTTGATTAATTCAAGGTCGCTGATTCCGAATCTGGTAACCATTTTTTCCTATCACGTCTGAGATTCGAGTAATACTTGATCTAAAGTTCAGAAAATGTTATTTGAGGACATATGGCTTATATCCAGGAAATAGTGGAGTTCATTTTCGTCAATGGCATTCAATAGCCCTAACCTTCTTCTTTAAACCATAACTTTAAATTTTCTAATTGGATCATTACTTTCTGTGATATCATAAATTTACGATATACAAATTTCATATACAGGGATTTGCGATACCGTTACTTCAATGGATCCAACTGTTAAAGTTATGTTTTAAAGAAGATCAGGACTATTCAATGGCGCTGACAAATATGAATTGCACTACTTCCTGGATGTAGGCAATATGTCTGAAAATAGCGTTTTCTGCACTTTAAATCAATAACAACTGGAATCTCAGACGCGATAAGAAAAAACGGTTTTTTTATGTCTTTTGCATACTTTTAGGCATAATCATTATTTGAACTACTTGGTGCAATAATTTATGAATAATTGTTGGAAAAATAAAGCTGAATCAATAAATTTTTTTTTATGTTTCTATTGATAATTCTCGATTCCCAAAATCGCGAAAGTGGATTTTTTGATTCACTAAATGAAATCTTGAATCACGATTTTGTGGTTGAGTTATCCTTATCTTAAACACTGCTTCACAGTATACCTTTTTATTGAAAGGCGAGAATATAAAATTTTATTTAAAATAGAGTTACTCAGAGTCTACAACTAACATTTCATCGGTTTCTCTTGTAGTATTTCAGCGACAATTCGTATTTTTCTATTAACTTGTTTCTGGCTTCTTTTTTATCCAAGTGTAAAAGTCGATGCACGAATTAGTGTTCATTTCGTAATTCAGGGATATTTTTTCTTTGAAATTTGAACATAAATTTTTATAGAAAATGTTTATTAACAATTAGAATATAAAAAAATCGGAGGTGAAAATTCTGAAATATCCCGAAACTTCGAGTCTGGCAGTGCCGTCTTTCGAAATTGCTCTCAGCAATTTGACGTTTGCCACTAAAAAAAAACACAACCCACAAAGACAAAACGTTTCTTTCGAAATTGCTCTCAGCAATTTGACGTTTGCCACTAAAAAAAACACAGCCCACAAAGACAAAACGTTTCTTTCGAAATTGCTTGAAAGCGTGAAGCAGGCATGATATTCGCACTTCTCCAATAGTACTTTGTTTTTAAAATCCAATAGTACTTTGGGTACTTTTTGTTTTTGCAGCCTTGGGTATATGCCAAATTTAGAAAAGAAACATTGCGTATATTAAAGTTATCTGCTTCACCCGCGCATTATTCGATTTATTTCTATTTAAATAACTGTTAACTTAATAACTTAAGCTATTTACTTGAATAAAGTTTATTTTTATAAAAAAAAAACTGAAATATTTGATGTCGAAGTTCGGCGAACGTTGCAAATATAAATAAAATAAAGGTAAATGAAACACAAAATCGTGAATCAAGAAATCCACTCCAATTTTCGATAAAAATATGAAAAAAAATTTATGGATTCAGCTTTAGTTTACCGACAATTATTCATAAATGATTTTTGTTATATAAAATATGAAAACAAATGCATTTTTTATAAATCTGTGGAATTTTGACAAAACAACCTAACTCGAAATTGGCAACTTTTCAGGAGGGCTAAAAAACTACTTTGATGCTTCTCAATTCTTTTTGTGTAGGAGTTTGAACACATGTAAAAGTTTTTTATTATACATGAATACCACACGAATATTTTCCAGTAAATTTTTTTTGTTCTAAGGTCTATAGTTTTTAATAAAATTGAAATAAGATGTTTTTGTCATATATTTTTTATTTAAGAAATTCAGTTCTTTCCATAGGAAAAGTAACTTATTTGTCAAACTTTTTTTGCCATTTAACCAGTATCTTATCTCGACTTTAGATGGTTTGTGATGAAAAACACCTTTTTCTTATGTCGACATAAGTTTTTTTGTGAAAAGTATTTGTAAAAATTTTTGTTATTGCAGATGCTTGAAGCTTTTAACCTATTTGAGATAAGTTGTTTGTTGTCAAATGCAATTTGGAACAAAACATCGAGATAGGTTGATTTCCGATTATATATCTCTGCAATTAAAAGTCATAGAGATATGACGATTACACCAAAGAAGCGTATTTAAATTTAGTTATGATTAAAATCCTGGAAAATTGTCTTAATTCGAGTTAGGTTGTTTTGTCAAAAGTTCACAGAAATACATACCTACAAATAGTAATAATATTATTCATGAGGGTATGAGCAATCTTTGTAAATTAAAAAATCATTTCGTGAATAGAAAACGTCCTTATTTTAAACACTGGAGTATCCTGCACCCAAATCAATTTCCATGTTAACACTTGCTTGCGTCTGTTGTTGAAAAATTGCAAAAATGACTGTTTAATTTGTTCAATATAAAATTATCATACTTCAATTTAGAAAAAGCGCGTTGGTACTTTCATTAGTACTATACAAGCAAAAAAAACATTCAATAAACTAACTTCGTAAAAAGTTATGTTTACTATCTGTGGGCTTTTGGACAAAACAACATAACTCGAAACTGACAAATAAAAAAATTACTCTTTTCTTACATTTATAGAGATAGCGAACCGACGAATAGCCAAAAAAGCATATTCGAATTCTATATTTTCGACTAAAATCATGCAAAACTGTCTAATTTTGACATTGATTGTTTTGTTAAAAGTACTTAGATATTACTCTAATAATTCCTCTTCCAATGGTAGAGTATTTGGTAAATTTGTTTGTAAAATCTCAGTACCAATATCAAAGTTATAACAACAACAATTTCTTAATTTAATTAAGTCTTTAGCTTATATCAGAGCTGAGCACGTAGATACCGCCAAACGATTTCGACATCTAGTTTTTATCAAGTTTTATTCAGAAAATATTCTCTTCACATTTGCAGACATCTCAATTGATAAAATTCCCTGTACAATTCAAAATCTTTTCTCCTAGTTAATTTTTTAATACATCCTACAATAATCCTATATGTCTCAGTGAAGTATTCTGTGAAATGCTACAGCCAGTTTACATACTAATTAAACAAAAAATTGCGAAAGGACTTTTTCGAGGCGAAAGTACTTCAGTACTTTTGTAAAGTCAATAGTACCAAAAAAAGTACTATTCCACTACAAATATCATCCCTGGCGTGAAGTAAGAATTGAATTCTATGCATATGTTATCAATTTTTTAAGGTTTTGTTCTTAATTTAGTGGCGAAATACTTTCACAAACTGTCTTGGATGTTAAAATATGCAGTTGTCCAAAACGAGATAAGATTATGGACGAGAAGAATGCTCAGTTACACGCACGAAAAACTTGCAATACTTAACCGAACTCTTAAAAAGTGCTACATATAAAAGTATCGTTTTGCACCCAATAAATAAACACCATAAACTTTAACACTTACGTTGTTAGAAGTTTGTCAAATTCTCTTTCCTTTTTGTCTGTGCGCTGCATTGTACTTCGTCGCCGCGTATTTTCCGTTTGTGTTGTACTGAAAACCAATTTTACCGCGCTCTGCTTAACAAAGTTTTCTAGAATAGCAACAACTGGAACACGAGCTGGCAACACATGTTGTTTAGCTTGTTTAACTGTCATCTCATAATCGTATTCCAGATATTGACGCATTCTCTCGCTGAGACGTAAGAACACGCGTTCCTCATCGTTGATATTGCTTTCGATGGAACTGCAACCGGATTCTGTTTCGCAATCTGAAAAAAAAAATGGAGTTTCTAAATACAATACATATGTATACTTGGGGTGGAAACGAATGAGAATTAAAACAGAAAAGATGACCGCAGTGAAATCGGACTTAATAATTTGCACCGGAAAACTAGATATTTCAATATACATAGTTGTATTTCATCATATGCGCATTGCGCAAGCAAAAACTGGACTCATAATGTTCGCTTTTTCTCTCAAGCACACGATGTCGACTTTGAAGAAAAATTACTTTGTAAAAATTGGAACTTTGCATCAGGAGCACCATTTACGGTTAAAACTTGTTTTCAACAACAAATTACACAATTCTTTCTACTCACCGTCTCGCATTACAAATTCGCCTTCATTCTTCTCAAATGTGCTGCCAGAACTGAAATTATCTTCTGATGAGCCCCGATTGCGTAATTTTGGAGAACTAGCCTCAGTTCCACTAGCACCACCACCACCGCCCTCTTCGAATGGCAGTGTTAACTTGCGGGAACGTTTTTTACTGCTGCTGGAACGTTCGCGGCGATATAAATATGCTCCCCTTAAAATCGAAAAAAATTATTACTTCATTTTGGTAAAACGGATTCTGGAATTTATTTACAATTGTAATTGTGCCTTCTCTGCTAAATCCTTTTGCAACTGACGATTCTCCTCTGTATCTTTAAGGACAAAATCGGCATTAACTTTACGATCCCATGATGAACTCCAGCCTTGAAAATGTATTTTGTACTGCAATATTTTACGGCCTCGTTTATCTTTGGTCTCGTACGTTCCCAAAACCTGAAGAGCGCAAATGATATGTATTATATTTTTCTATCACCAATGCAAATATTAATACTGCTAATGCAAGCAGTCAAGATAGTCAAGATATACCTTGGAATCGTACAACACTTTCGCTTTCGTTGGATCGGGTTCGTAGCACAATACCCGCTCGCCCTTCTCGTAGTAACGACTCTTCGTAGAAACCATTTAGTTTATGCACACGTAAATACAACAAATAAAATGCAGGAAAATCGAGAAAAACCAGAAAATCATGCGTGTCTGGGAAATGCAATGTTCGGTGGACGGATACAAAAAATTCAGCTGTCATTGCAGCTGTCAATGAACAGCTGTTAATAGATAAACACCCCAAAAGTATAGGGCTGCCAGCTTATTTGCAAAACATTCAGAAAGACGGCAGAAAAAATACAGAATTTTTTTGAGAAAAGAAAACGCTATCTGCCATACCTAAATTGGAGCGTCAGCGTTATTTTACTGTCAAAAATTTCTCATGTACATACAATTTGTATGGCGCATACCGAAATGGCCAACGCTCAGCGCTCAGCTATTCGAATTTCCAATTTTGACAAAGCGTTATGGAGTGAAGTTAGCTGCAGAAAAGTAAAAATAGAAACAACAATATGATTTCGACAAACAAATGACTTCAACGCAACGCTCTTTATTTCGGTATGGTGCTTGACGCTTTTGTGTAACGTTAAATAACGCAACGCCTGACGCTCCAATTTAGTTATGGCAGTATCAGCTATCGTTTTTACAACTTTCACAACGTTCCTGTACGGAATCTTACACAACGATGTATATGAATAAGATATTCAAATTCTATTCGTTTGACTTACTCGCTGGTCTGTGCAATTTGGTTAGACACAAATAAAGCTGCTGAAAGCGGAATAAAATGTTGCTATGCCAACGCTGCGTTCGATTTCCAGAAAATTTTATATTAAACAGACGCAGAATTAGAGAAACAAACGCATTTTGGCATATTGTTTGTCCGCTTTCAGCAACATTTTACCAATTTTACCAAATTCCACAGACCACAGTAACGAACTGTGTGTCTTGATAAAAAATATACGTCGTTCTCTTAGGGCTAGTTTACATAGACATTTATAATCAAAATAATCATGAATTTTTTTGCTTCATGATTAAAACTATATTTTGCTCACATTTATGTGATTTTAGATTACTAGTACTATTTTGCTACTTTTTTAATGCTATTTATTTTAATACTTTTTTGTATTATTTTTTCATACGAAAAATTTGTGTCAAACTGTGAGTTAATTTTGTTTGGTTTCTCAAATTTTGTTGGTACTGAATCAAAGATTTCTACTAACCATTTATTTCATCCATCTCGTAGATTTCTTCACGAAAACTATATTATTTTACTCCCAAAAGGAACAAATTGTGGAACATTTTACAACACAACTCTGTTTTTGTGAAATATTTTACAACGCAACTCTGTTTGATTTCGTGAAGTGGCATCACAAATATATGATTATTTCGATTATGAATGTCTATGTAAACTGGCCCTTATAGACACTTAAAGGTTCCGATATATAGAGAGCAGCGCGTGCAGCGCGCGGATCATAAGCTTTGACAGTTGATTTGAAAACATAGCTACTTATGTAGAGTGATACATACAGAAAAGCGAACAACGCACGCGCTGTGTTTAATGCGTAGAGTTGATTAACATTTAACTTTTTGAACGCATCATTTGCGTTTGACATTTCGTTTCTCTTGCTTATTTATTTATAAGTAACGAAATAATTTGAAATTTAAATAGTTTTGTTATTTATTTACATAAGCAGCCAAGCAGTTGAAAAAAAAAATACGTTTTGAAATTTAAGAAATTGAAAGGTGTGTTTAATGATCTTAACGCAAGAAAGCGTAGAAAAAGTTGAAAGTTGCTCAACTTTTCGTGTCATATGCATTTTGACTTTCAATGCATTGTGTTAAGTAGCTCACTCCATACGAATGCACTGTTTCAACTTTTTTCTGACAGAAGCGTGTGCTTCGATATAGCGACGACGCGTTGCATGTAAGAGCAGAGATACTAAGCGATCGCAACCCGACTAAAAAATCGTCTGGCTTGCGAAGGTGGTACACACTATCGACGATGTTCGTCGAAGAGAAATTTGAGCAAAACTGACGAACTTGATCGATAGTCTGTACCCCCTTTAAGTCTTGAGGTGAAACTGAACGTGTAGACGGCCCTTTAAACTGAGGTTGCATTGGATATGATTTTGTACGAAAGCTAATTGTGCACTGAAAAATCTACCTAGCTCTCACTATCCTTTCCTTTCTTCTATCTATCTTTTTTCAAACATAATGCTATCCACACACGAGGCAACCGTTGCAGCAACACAGCCATGTTGAAGCAACCGTTGCCTCGTGTGTAGCTGTGTTGCCCATTGATTTTCGTGTTGCCGCAACCGTTGCCAGAAATATCAAAAAGTTTGGATATTTTTGGTCTGTTGCTGCAACCGTTGCTTCGTGTGTGGATAGCATTATGTTTGAAAAAATATAGATAGAAGAAAGAAAAGGATAGTGAGAGTTCGATGGTGGTCAGTTCGTTGGAAACAAGCGAATAAGAAGGTTCGGGTGGAGTAAAATTGAGTGAAAAAAAGATGAAAGGAACATGGCAATTGCATGATTCATTTTCTTTGAGTTCTTTCAGCAACCTTTGGTTCGAAAATTCGTCTTTTTTTAAAGGCCAATTTTTTGACCAAATTTTCTTTTGCTTTTTTGGTTTCATTTCCTCTTCCTCACTTTCGTACAAAAGTACGTCAATTATAATAATTGCAGTGAACTCACTTATTACGCCACCCATTTCAAAAATTAAATTTTACCTGCCTTCCGCTTGTGTCTTTTCTGCACCGCAGCTACACACAGCACTGAGGTTGCTTCAACAGTTGCCACGTGTGTAGTCAACAAACAAAATACGATGCTGTGACAAGTTGCTGCAACGGTTGCCTCGTGTGTGGCTAGCATAAATTCTCACTCATTAATTTGCCGATTAGAATTCTCGCCAGCCCCTTTTCAACAAAGTAGTAGAAAATACTTTACTCAACTCACCACATTTTTATGAACACTGTAGTTGAGAATGTTGTCATTATGACGTCACACACAAGGAGCGTAACGTGGACAGCATCTTTCCTGCTGATCCTGGATTTTTTTTTTTAAATATATCCGTAACTAGTTTCAAAACATGCCCTCAATTAAAATCGAGCGGTCCCTTTTTTGTTATGGTTTTCTTTGCTTTTATGTGGCAACGCTGCGCAGAACTCTAGCGCAGTACAACAATGCCCACAAGTTTCTTATGAAGGAATGCACACCATGCTTTTACGATTTATTTGTTGAATATTCTCCTGTTCTGTATAAAATATTAGAAAATAGAATATTACATATAGATAGCATTAAAAAGCCTATCCACAAAAATTTTTGCCAATAATTTGAATTCCAGAAACTTCCGTTTGCTACAGTTTGGAATGCACTGCAAAAGCACACATTTTTCACCTTAGCTACATTGAGGTTGATCAATTTTAGTTATTATTTGGTATTGTATAATGTTGGCAGAATCATGTGTACTTATGAATAAAAGTGATAATTAAATTTGATTTTGTTTCGTATAAGCAAAAAATATAATCATTGTTAATACAGAAAAGTATAACTTTTTTTTACAAACACCCCATCAATAACACAATGTAGCTTCGAACACTACCGGATGTTAGGGTAGTTTCTTCCAGAACATTCTGGTGCTTTCTCGAAATTTGACATTTGGCTATATAAACGTCAATTGCTGTGAGCCGGCGTCAGTTAATAAAAAACAATCGTACGGTGCGGAACCGAAAACAAAAAGCAGTGAAGTAAAGTGAAAAAATTGTGATTTTCCTCAAAGAAAATTTGAATCAAATAAAAAGAATTGTGCTATTTTAATTTGTGCATATTATAGAAAAGAAATCAATCAAGGTTGGTAATCGTCTTATTTTTTATGTAAAGTAAAGTGCTGCGTGAAAATTGGAAAATTCGTCATTGAAAAGAAAATTTTTTTTTCTGCTCGTGAGGTTTTTCTGGTCAAGGTTCTTGAAGTAAAAATCGATTATTTTTAGAACACATTTTCAGTAATTATGACGCATTTCTTGAAATTCTAAAATATTCTATAACTTGACCAGATAGTTCCAGAAAAAAAAATTTATCCACGTGGTTTCTTTCATTCGTGGTTTCTAGAAGAATTTTTCTCATGAGTCAGCGTTAATTTAAAAATTACATTGAATTACATTTGAATTTGAAATTATTAAATTATTAATGTTCCTTTTTAACCTTTTTTACAGATGCCTGAAGAATGTGAAACTTTTGCTTTCCAAGCTGAGATTGCTCAGCTTATGTCGTTGATCATCAACACATTCTACTCGAATAAGGAAATCTTCTTGCGTGAGTTGATCTCCAACTCCTCCGATGCCCTAGACAAGATTCGCTATGAATCTCTGACAGATCCCTCAAAATTGGATACTGGCAAGGAATTGTACATCAAGTTGATCCCCAACAAAACTGCTGGCACATTGACCATCATTGATACTGGTATTGGTATGACAAAATCCGATTTGGTTAACAACTTGGGTACCATTGCCAAGTCTGGAACGAAAGCCTTCATGGAAGCACTGCAGGCCGGCGCTGACATTTCTATGATTGGTCAATTTGGTGTGGGTTTCTATTCAGCCTACTTGGTTGCCGATAAAGTAACAGTCACCTCAAAGCACAATGATGATGAACAATACATTTGGGAATCATCGGCCGGTGGCTCCTTCACTGTGAAACAAGATAATACTGAACCATTGGGTCGCGGTACCAAGATTGTGCTGCACATCAAGGAAGATCAGTCTGAATACTTGGAGGAAAGCAAGATCAAGGAAATCGTCAACAAGCATTCGCAGTTCATTGGCTATCCAATCAAATTGTTGGTGGAGAAGGAACGCGATCAAGAAGTAAGTGACGATGAGGCTGATGATGAGAAGAAAGAAGATGAAAAGAAGGAAATGGACACTGATGAACCAAAGATTGAAGATGTTGGCGAAGATGAAGATGCCGACAAAAAGGATAAGGAAGATAAGAAGAAGAAGACTGTCAAGGTTAAGTACACCGAAGATGAGGAATTGAACAAAACCAAGCCAATCTGGACACGCAACCCCGATGATATCTCACAGGGTGAATATGGTGAATTCTACAAATCATTGACCAACGACTGGGAAGATCATTTAGCTGTCAAGCATTTCTCCGTTGAAGGTCAATTGGAATTCCGTGCTCTGCTTTTCATCCCACGTCGCACTCCATTCGATCTCTTTGAAAACCAAAAGAAACGCAATAACATCAAATTGTACGTGCGCCGTGTCTTCATCATGGACAACTGTGAAGATCTCATCCCCGAGTACTTGAACTTCATTAAGGGTGTTGTCGATTCTGAAGATTTGCCTTTGAATATTTCTCGTGAGATGTTGCAACAAAACAAGGTGCTGAAGGTTATTCGCAAGAATTTAGTCAAGAAGACCATGGAGTTGATTGAAGAATTATCAGACGATAAGGAAAATTACAAAAAGTTTTACGATCAGTTCAGCAAAAACTTGAAATTGGGTGTGCACGAAGATAGTAATAACCGCGCCAAACTTGCCGATTTCTTACGCTTCCATACCTCTGCCTCTGGTGATGACTACTGCTCATTGGCCGACTACGTTTCACGCATGAAGGAGACACAAAAACATATTTACTTCATCACTGGTGAATCCAAGGATCAAGTCAGTAATTCAGCTTTCGTTGAACGTGTTAAGAAAGGCGGCTTTGAAGTCGTTTACATGACAGAACCTATTGATGAATATGTGATCCAGCATTTGAAGGAATACAAGGGCAAGCAACTTGTGTCTGTCACCAAGGAAGGTTTGGAGTTGCCAGAAGATGAGGAAGCAAAGAAGAAGCGTGAAGAGGATAAGGCCAAATTTGAAAACTTGTGCAAACTCATGAAATCCATTCTGGACAACAAAGTTGAGAAAGTCGTTGTCTCAAACCGTTTAGTTGATTCACCCTGCTGTATTGTCACCTCTCAGTTTGGTTGGTCTGCTAACATGGAACGTATCATGAAGGCTCAAGCATTGCGCGACACCTCTACCATGGGCTACATGGCTGGCAAGAAGCATTTGGAAATCAATCCCGATCATGCTATAATTGATACTCTGCGCCAAAAGGCTGACGCCGATAAGAACGACAAGGCTGTTAAGGATTTGGTTGTTCTTTTGTTCGAGACCTCGTTGCTGTCATCTGGATTCTCCCTTGATAGCCCACAGGTGCACGCTTCCCGCATTTATCGCATGATCAAACTTGGTCTTGGTATCGATGAGGAAGAGCCCATGGCCACCGATGATAATCAAAGCGCTGGTGATGCTCCACCATTGGTTGATGACACCGAAGATGCATCACACATGGAAGAAGTTGATTAAGCGTAGTATTAAATTAGCATAACAATAACACTTTTCCTTATAAGCTTAAGTAAACTCACTTAAATTTTCATCAAAATGGACAATTCCAAATTGTAGCTTTTAAAAGAAAACTTTTATTTATATTTTTGAATGTTGATCCATTTGTTTGACCGCGTTTTAAGCGGTTTTCATTTCAATTCATTTTTAAATTCATACATAAAACAAAGTTTTACATCGAACACATATATGTATGTAGAACAAAAACAATTTCAAGGCTGTTAATAAATAGTATGGCTACATATGTAAAACAAATTGATTTTTTGAAATTAGTTTTAGAATTTATTTTTCATTTTAGTTTGATAAAATAGAATTGAATGGATGGAAAAAGAATGTTTTAGTTTCATAATATGAAATAAAAGAAAGTAAACAACTTAAAAACAATAATCTTAAAATATGGTCTTTCATTTTATGTGGTATAAATTTTAGTTTATATTGGCATAAAGGTGAAGTCATCAAGGGACATCAATACAGTTTGCAAGAAATTTTCATTTTTGTGGAGGAATTTTTGTTTTTCTGTGGAGTAAAGGCTGAGTTTTGGATTATGGCAATAACACAAACACCTGTTCGGAAGTCATTGTATTTTCAATTACTTTTCATTAAGGATGCTTTTTGATGAAAATTGTTAGTCGAACGATAAAAATACTAGAAAATCTTTTTGTGGAGATTTGAAGGTTCTACAAATGGTATTGATTCGCATTAACGAAAAAATATTTTAGGAAATATTTTCAAAAAACCGGAAAAAGTTGAAAATTTAATTTTATCGAACATTTCCTAAAAGGTTACTTTTTCGTGAATATAAATCAATATTATTTGTAGAACCTGTAATTCTCAATAAAAGAGATTTTAATATTTCGCGTGACGCACCATTTTCATCAAAATGATTCCGAAATGAGAAGTTATTGAAAACACACAGATAATGGAACAGTCCTGAAATTTAAAAATGTTCAGGCCTGTTCTGTAATCCGTGTAGTTTCAAGTACTTTTCATTGAGGAGGCTTTTTGATAAAAATGGCGAGTCACACGATAAAAAGTATTAGAATCTTTTTTACGGAGAAATACAGGCTCTACAAATATTGTTGATTTGCATTAACGAAAAAGTAACCGTTTAGGAAATATTCATAAAAAACTGCGAAAAATTCGACTTTATCGAATATTTCCGAAACAGTTACTTTTTCGTAAATACTAATCAATATTATTTGTAGAACACTCACTTTTTTGTTTTTCCTTTATGCGAATTGGAGTTACTTCGCAGGGAAGATTTTCGCCCGGAATTCATAATCAGGTGATTTTGTTTGACCAAATGTATATATCATGCCATATGTAAAAGGGAAGTTTGCATAGATCTAATAACACTGGTCTACACGATTTTCGACTGGAGCAACCAAATAGTGTTCCTAAAGTTATTTGGTGCGCTGAATTCGAATCAGCAATCGGTTTTTCTCTGTCAGGTCAGGTTTTGGAGATAATCGACTTTTTCGATTTTTGAAGTTATAGCTCCATTTTTTCGAACATATTTTGAGAAACCCAGTTTCGATCGAATATGTTTTCACATTATTATAGAGAAAAATTCTTAAGCTTTCAACTAATGTACCAATATCTAAGATCTGATTCAAATTGGCTGAGTTATAGCAACGAAAAGTTCATATTTATAGTAGTTTTTTACACTTTTTCGTGTTTAAGCCAAATTAAACACGGTTTTTTTTTTGCCAGTAGCTTATACAATTATATTGTCGGGTTAAAACTACAACTAGACATCTACATATATTGATAATTTGAGTTATGTATACAGAAACATGCAGAAAGAACGGTTCTATGCTTCAGTCTAGTCGGTTTTTTGAAATGTAGTACCCATCCAATTTTATATAAAGAATTAAAAGCAAAAAACTGCAAAATCCCATACAAAAAATGAATTTCAAAAATCTTTAAATGGTTTTTTCTCAAATCATGAAAAATGTAGATGTCTAGTTGTAGTTTTAATCCGACGATATATTTTTTATATTTTAGTTCAATAGTGTATTTGATTGCAAATATCTGAAGTTCAATTTTAGTAAAATCGGATCATTTTTTAAAAAGTTATTAAGGTTTAAGTGAAATAAGACCATTTCGATTTTGATAGAAAAAATTAATTTTTTCAACAAAAATTTAAAAATAATTTGTTTTCTATGAAAATCGAAATGGTCCTATTTCACTAAAACCTTAATAACTTCTTAAAAAATTATCCGATTTTACTAAAATTGAACTTCAAATATTTGCAATTAAATACACTATTGAACTGAAATATAAAAAATATTTATTTGTATAAGCTACTGGCAAAAAAACCGTGTTTGATTTGGCTTAAACACAAAAAAATTTAAAAAACTACTATAAATATGAAATTTTCGTTGCTATAACTCAGCCAATTTGAATCGGATCTTAGATATTGGTACACTTGTTGAAAGTTTAAGAATTTTCTCTGCAATAATGTAAAAACATATTCAATCGAAATTGGGTTTCTCAAAATATGTTCGAAAAAATGGAGCTATAACCTCAAAAATTTAAAAGGTCGATTATCTCCAAAACCTGACCTGATAGAGAAAAACCGATTACAGATTCGAATTCAGCGCACCTAAATTACTTAAGAAACATCATCTTCTTCTCCAGTCGAAATTTTTTTCGAAATTTGTCGACCAGTGTAATTAAATGAAAAACTAAGGCCACTTATGAGTATGGCAATATATCGCTATTTGGTAGCCCTCGGGCAACTCCTATTGCTAATGACCAGTTTAAGAAAAGCAACTGATTTGCGATACTTTAATAACACGCTTCTATAAAAAATGTGGGATGGCTTCTAGTATATCACTTTCGATAGCCATTGATGAGTAGAAAGAAACTGCCAAAGGATTTTTCCAAGTTGGGTCGCTAAGCGGGACTATGAGGTTAAAAAAATTGAGTATAACATGAGAAACAGTTTATTTGGGTTAAAAATTCAAATTTTTATATATGAAATCAACATTTCTCGTTTATGATAACTTCAGCTTGCTCCAGTAATTATTTTCTTGGAAGATGTTGGAAGCAATCTTTTACAGTTTTTGGACAAAATTATAGAAAATTGTTAAAAATGACAAAGTACCCTGCCACAATCAATGCAAAATTTGGGATGAGGTCTTATACGCCATTATCGTTAGCATTTAATTTAAAGAGAAGCACAACCAAGGGATTTTATAAAGTTGAGTCGTTAAGCAGCTCTAGAGTTCTAAAATACACACAAAAAATGTATTTTCGAAATTTTACCCTGCTGCAACTGTAAATTTTCATTTTAGATAAATCTTGTTTCAAGGTCACCATCAAATCACGCAGTCAATCAATTTTCTAAAATATCTTAAAGCATTATATCCTGTTTTTAAGGGTCTTTTGAGCCATATATATAAAAAAAAATTGGGTTATGATGGGTTAAAGTGCTCCATTTGAATCTGATCGAAATATTACAAAATTTTTACCTTACATTGATCGTATACTAGAAACGTTTAAGCGTCGAAATTAAGGATTGAAATAGTGAGGGATATAAAAAATTAGTGCCATATCACTTGGGAAAGGATAAAAGTCAGAAGACAGTTTTTTGGACAACTACTGTACAACAATAACCATTAAGTGTAAAGGCTGATCGATGGATTTCCTAGGTAATAGATAAACAATCATCTTTATAATTGATGGGGTTAGAAGGAAGGGGTTAAAAGTGACAAAAAGTGAGATTTCGAGTAAAATAGAGTTAAAGTCAACGTTGCTTCATAAATTCTAGAGTGAGTTTAAAAATAATACACTGAGCGTTATATAATCTTTAAAGTATCCTTCATCTAATGTATTTTCAGAATTTTTCTGTGAGTCCCCGTTTGATAGTTATTAGTATTTCATTGAAAGCCTACACCATTTTACTGGAATTTTTTTTGTAGTAAAAATTAAGTAAAGTTAGCACCTCGTAGCAACTAACATAGCAAAAGAAAAAATGATATACCATAACTTTAAGAATCGTTGAAAAATTCTCTGTTGAAGGTATTTTTAAAAAATTTTCTAGAGGTCCGCGTTTAAAAGTTGTAAATATTTTCTTGAAAACCCACCAAACATTAATTACCCTCTACTGCAGTATTTTGAAAATTTTTCTTGTATGAGAGGTGCCACGCCCTATTGTCCAAGTTCACTCAGTTTTTGCTCAGAGCTTGAATTTATAGTTTTTTTTTTAGTGTCTGAGTGAAATATGGTTAATTATCTCAAAAAAAGTTTTCAGTATGTATAGCGTTTTGAAGCTTTTGCTTATATGGGATGTACCACCCTCTTGTCCGAGTTCGTCTAGTTTTAGTTCAGAGCGTGCATTTATGTATAGTCCTTAGTATTTGGATTATCTCAAAAAACTTTAGTATAGCATTTTGAAACTATTGCTGATTTGGGAGGTGCCGCGCCCTCTTGTCCGATTTCACCCAGTTTCAGCTCAGAGCTTGCATTTGTAGTTCATAGTGTGTGAGTAAAATTTAGTTCGATTATCTCAAAAAACGCTTTCAGTATAGCGTTTTAAAGCTTTTGCTTGTATGGGAGGTGCCTTGCATTCATGTGCGAACTCACCCAGTTTTTTCACAGAACTTGCGCTTACAATTCGTAGTATTTATGTGCATTTTGGTTGCATTGTCGTGAAAAATACTCCTAAAGTTTCATTTTGAATATATTTTTTGTGTCCGTCGACCGATTTCGCTCATTTTCAATCCCACGAGCTAACTTTGACGGCGGAGGCAGTATACTAAATTTCATAGAATTATCTTGCTCAATTTTCCCAAAAAATGTATTTCCTCGCACAGCCAGCCTGCCAGCCGGACAGACGGAATGGCTATGGCTAACGCTGAGCAAGAAAATATGGAACAATTTTACATGTCCGACTGTTGTTGTTTTTTTTTTATTTTGTTTGCCCAAATAGGGCACTGGGAATTAATTACAACAACAACAACAACAACAACAACAACCTCTGAGCGGATCTACTTTCGGAGATATAGCCATCGGAAGGTCGGGATATGTCTTTTATAAAAATCGGTATAAGTTGGGAGCCCCTGAATATTGGTGTCATATGAAAGGTATTTTACCGGGCTATATAATTGCCATACAAAGTTTTTCAATTTGAGTGATGGTTTTCGAGATATGACAATTTTTCAAAAATTCACCCGATTTTTTTTTGCAAAAAACCGTTATTTTTCCCAAAAAATGTGTTATTAACCTATAATTTTAATAACTAAATTAGAAAGCCTAATTTATTTCCTTTCATATGATATGCATTATGTATCTGAAATTGCATCATTAATAAATTTTTATAGAAAAAAACAAAAATGGACCAAATCAAATCTTCAAATTTGGAACTTTAAACAACAACAATGCTAAAACAGACAACAACAACTTTACTACTACTACAACAACAGTAATTTTACATAAGAGTAGGGGTAATTGGGCGGCCTGTGGCCGCAGCTCAGGATTTAAAACTCCCAAAAATCCAACACCGGCTTCGCGGCGACCTTCGGCCGCGGATCAGTCTATAATATATCCAACACATAGTTTGCTAGCCAAATTGCGCGCGCAATTTTTATTAAAAATTTTAAATTTTTTTAATATAATAAGTAGCTGATCCTCTTTGTTGTTGTTGTTGTTGTAGTAGTATCCAAGTTGTTGTTGTTGTAGTAGTAGTTGTTGTTGTTTTTGTTGTTGTTTGTTCTGGCATTGTTGTTGTTTTAAGTTCCTAATTTCAAGAAAATTGATTTGGTCTATTTTTGTTTTTTTCTATAAAAAGTTATTAATGATACAATTTCAGATACATGTTGTATATCAAATGAAAGGAAATAAATTAGGCTTCCTAATTTAGTTATTAAAATTATAGGTTAATAACACATTTTTTTGGGAAAAATAACGGTTTTTTGCGAAAAAAATGGGGTTAATTTTTGAAAAATTGTCATATCTCGAAAACAATCACTTAAATTGAAAAACTTTGTAGGGCAATTATATAGCCTGATAAAATACCTTTCGTATGACACCAATATTTTTGAAATCCATCCAGGGGTTCCCAACTTATTTTTATAAAAGATATATCCCGATCTTCCGATGGCTATATCTCCGAAAGTAGATGCGCTCAGAAGTTGTTGTTGTTGTTGATGTGACTAGTTTTCAAAGCTTTATCTGGGCAAAAAAAAAATAAAAATAAAAACAACAACAGTCGGACATGTAACATTAAGCCGAAAATATATACTTTTCTATATCTGCCACGCCTCCTTTTCTGCGTTACAATCGGAAGGACAAAGTGAATAGGGTGTTGGGTATAATAAGAATAGAGAACGAAATCACGTCCATCAATTTTAAAAACAATTAACAATTTAATTTCCTATCCTTACTTTACAAATAAAATTAACTTAAAATATTACATGTTTTATAGTCTTTCTTGTAAATACTATGATCCGCTCTCTTTTTGCAGCAGTTCCCGTATAATGTCCGGCGTGGTGACACCTTTGCTAATCAAAATGATTTTATTGCGTGATCTTGATCCTTTGTCTAATGATACATCACTTTTTCGTAAACCAAAGACTTTAGAAAGATATTTTACTAATTCCGCATTGGCTTCACCTTCGCTAGGTGGTGCTGCTATTTGGACTCCAACACCTTCGGTGGTTATATCAGTGATTCCATTTTGTTTAGCACCTGGTTTTGCGAGAATTCGTATGCAAATATTTCCAGATTTATCCATTTGTACTGGATCAGTATCAGTTTTCGATACCACCGGAACAGGAACGGTAGCCTTCACATTCTTTTTACTTTTCGACATTTTATAAAATTGTATACAAAACGACCGGCGCATGAATTTATTTATTTTCTTCAAATGGTAGAGGTTATTTGTTGTGTCAAATGTGATGGATGCAAACAAGGTTTAAAGGCGAAAGCAGATCAAAAGCGGTCTGTTTAATTGAAATCAAAACAAAAATTATTATTAGGGCTAGTCTACATAGACATTCATTATTAAGGAAATGTCTATACGGGGCGACTCGCGTACGCGAAAACTCCTCTCTCTCTCTCTCAATTTACTCAATTAGCGTACGCGAAACTCAATTAGCGTACGCGAAATCCAGTGAAGTTTTTTCCCCCGGGGAACTTGATTAATTTATGTACTGATCCGCGGCCGAAGGCCGCCGCGAAGCCGGTGTTGGATGTCTGACGGGTTTAAATCCCGAGCTGCGGCCGCAGGCCGCCCACTTACCCCTACTTTTATGTAAAATTACTGTTGTAACGAAGATGCGTCCCGGGGGAAAAAACTTCACTGGATTTCGCGTACGCTAATTGAGTAAATTGAGAGAGAGAGAGGAGTTTTCGCGTACGCGAGTCGCCCCGTATAGACAGACTCTTATTTTAATCATGTAATGAATGAGCAAACAACGCCACTTCACGAAATCAAACAGAGTTGTGTGGTTGTTCGGACGCAAATTGTTTAATTTAAGTAAAAAAAAAATTAACCATCTTTAGCGTCAGAGCAATAATCTATCTAACCTCTTTTTAGTTGCTTGGACATTTTGAGAGTTTTGAAATTTACGATTACAAAAACATTTCCTAAACGTAACTTTAAAAAAAATTAACTACATATTTCCGGGCCGTCCACACGTACAGTCTTACCTGCGCAAACCTAGTTCGTGCAAACTAGAGAGTTTGCGAATACTTTTTTTATCGCGTCCGACACAGACAAGTCTGTGCAGTTTTCAGTATACATACTTAATTTTCATAGCAAAACTTTTATTTTCGTTTGAATTGTTTTTTCTTTTTTTATATTTTCCAAAATAGATCAATGAAAAAACGCATAGTTTTCATGACGGAGCTAGCACATGCAATATAAATGCATTTGAAGACTGCAATTTAATTAAACGACAGATTGAAAGCACGTCCACACGTTCCAACTTGCCTGCGCAAGCTTAGTTTGTACAAAAAAATCTTCGGAAATTCAAAGAAAGCACAGGCCGTACTTTTGAACTGTGCAGACTTGTCTTTTGCCGTCCACACATACAGACTTACCTGCACAAACCAGTTTGCGCAGGTGAGTATTGAAATAAATTTGTGCGTGTAGCTAGCCATTAACACCACTATACGGGCATTCATTGATGAGCAGTTGCATAGATTTGTTATTGAATGTTATTAATTTACTTAAGTATAATACAATTAGATATCATTTATAGTACACTTAGAGCTGGTTCACACGACAGACTTAACTTTAGGGCAATAGTACAATTTGTAGGCAAGCGGTGGGAAGCGGTCCCAGTCTGTCGTGTTAACCAGCTCTAAAACTATACCACGACGCAATTGCATATCAACGTGGGAATAGCCCTTTGATATCGCAAATGTTTGAATTATGCACTTAGGCCTTAACATTGCCATTTGCTGTCCAAACAAGACTTTTGACAGATTTGCTAAATCTTCCACTAAACACTGCTTTGCTCATATATTAACATATATTAAACAGAATTACTTATCAGCTGTATTTGAAGATGCAATCATAGCGACAACAAAGCCGAATATAATTTTTCATCTTAAATAAAACTTTTCATTAATTAAATATTCCTAGCATATCATCATAACTCATAAAATATGTACAACGGAGAATGCATCCCAATTAAAGACATTAAACCTGGACTGAAGAACATCAACGTAATCTTTATCGTCCTTGAAATTGGAGCTGCCACCGTAACAAAAGAGAACCGCGAGGTGCGCAATTTCAAAGTGGGTGATCACACAGCCTGTATTAATGTCTCAATCTGGGATGAGCCAGGCAAGTTAATAGCACCAGGCGACATAATTAAACTGACAAAGGGTTATGCATCTATTTGGCGCCATTGTCTTACACTTTACTCTGGAAAAAATGGGGAAGTTTTCAAAATTGGCGAATTCTGTATGACTTTCAATGAGATGGTGAATATGAGTGAGCCGAAACGTCCAGAGCAGCAACAACAGCTTCCAACTGCACAGGGTATGAATGTAATGGGTGTGGTGCCACCACAGCAAGCATTACAAATGCCTGCCGTCGGAGCAATGCCGCCAAATAATGGAAATGCTAATAATGGCAATGCTGGTGGAATTAGTAGTAACCAAATACAACAGTCTCGTATTGTACAACCTGGAAATTTGAGCGGAAAATCAACTGGTATGCAACAAGTTGGAAATGCAGCGAAACCGCAGATAGGCTTACAAAATGTTGGCAACACTCAGCAGCCTGCAATGCAACAACCATCCGGACAGCAGCCACAAGCTGGAAAAAGTAATCGCGGTGGGCGTGGAAGTCAGACCAGAACCAATCTTAAGGCTGACCGTAGATAATTTTGTATGTAAGCTTTATAATAATTAGCATTTACGACGAAATTTGAAATTTGTAAGGTATTAAGACTTTGTAGAAGCATAACAACTTTATGAAAAGTAATAACATTAAATATTAAGAATTTACATACAAAGTTAACGTTTTTTTTTTTTTTTTCAATCGTACACTGTTTTGGATTCTTTAGTGATTTCTTTTAAATAATTATTTTTATTAACCTCTTGAATTTTTTAACAATTTTTAGAAAATTTAAGCTGTTATAGTCCAATCATTAAAGCTTTACTTCTCTAATGTTTTCACATAAAGTAGGATTCCTTGTAAAAAATCCATAGTTAGATATTGTGGAGGTGCACTTTTCGGCTTACTTTTTTTGGAATTTAACTTATTTCTTATACATGTTTTGTAATCAATGAAAAAGAACAGAAAAAAGGTGGAACTAGCTTGAAACAATATAAATCTTTAATTTCTGTGCACAAAATCAGTTGCTTCTTTGAGCATAGAAATATATCAAAACTCCAAGAATATCGAAAAAAGTTGAACAGTTTCAAATAGTAGATATTAAATAAAGCTGGGGGTCGATTCTGGTTCAGTGAAACTGTGAAGAGTAATATAATCTATCACTTTCATTTTCAACGAATCTTTTCACTTCACTTCATCGATTTAAGCGATTCCGGTATAATAGTATTTGAAATCGTGCTGAGTGAAAAGAAACTGTCATTGTGTGCCATTTGAACTTCATTTTTAGAATACGAATAAAATTTAATTGAAAACTAGTAAGGGTGTTACCTTCGGCCTGGCCAAACATTAAATACTCTAAACTGCAGTGTTTTTTAAAATTTTGCTTATATGGATGGTGCCACGCCCTCTTGTCTGAGTTCACCCAGTATTTGCTCAGAGCTTGCGCTAACCATTTCTAGTATTTATGTGTATTGAGGTTGCATTTTCGTGAAAAATATTCTTAAAGTTGCATTTTGAATATATTTTTTGTATGGGTGGTAGGCGTGTCCGTTGACCGATTTCGCTCATTTTCATTCACTCAGGCTAACTTTTACGGAAAATCCACTGTACCCAGTTTCATCGAATTATCTTGCACAGTTTTCCCAAAAAATTTATATCCACGCACACCCAGCCAGCCAGACAGATAGGCGGAAATGGCTATATAGACTCAGCAGCTGACGCTGAACAAGAATATCTTACTTTTCTATACCTGCCATACCTCCTTCCTTGCGTTACATACTCTTGTGCCGCGTCTGGATTATATGGATTCAAATTTTTACAATACATACTGATCCAGATTTGTGTATCAGATTTCTCGGACAGATTTGGATTAAAAATCGGATAAATCCATTTAAATCCAGGGAGTATGGATTGTTACGAAGGACTGAAATGGATGAAATAAGACGCAACCTATTTATCTATCTGAATCCATATTCTGATCTTGAATTGTTTACCAGATTTCTCGGATAGATTTTGATTCATAATCGGATAAATGCATTTTAATCCAGGGAATATGGATTGTTTAGATTATAATGGTTTAAAATACACGGTAATAAATAAATTTTCAACTTTTTACGGAATTTTAGGGTTGAAAATTGAATTTGTTATGAAAACCAACTTTTTTAGATGAGTTTTTAAACTTTTTGAAGTTGACACCTTTTTGTTGATACAAAATTTTGAGAAGAACAAGCTAATTTCTAAGTAATTCAACTTTTTTCTTGATTTTTTCAACTTAGCGCAGTTAATTTCTATGAAATTTTTTCTTTTGTTGTAATTTCATGTTACTGTGATTCGCAACCAGTCTATGCTTAAGAGTAAATGTATAAAGTATGCTTGAAAGTTGTTCACAATATTGGCAAATTCGTCAATGAGGCGACCTTTGGTTGGCTCTTAACGCAAACCATTCGTATTTTTTTTTTTTTTTTTTTTTTGTGGATTTGTATATTTAATTTTTATATCTGTGATTGGTTCGAAAAGTTCGGTTTTTCATCGGTTTCGATAAAAAAATTCTTAGCTCATTAAGCACATTTTTTCATCCTATAGGGTTGACAGTTTTTAACTTTTTTAGTACAAATTATCAACCTTTTAGTTGACTTCTTTCAACTTTATAAGTAAAGGAAACCAACCCACAGAGTTGACACAAATTTCAACTCTTAAGATGAAAAATTTAACCGAATTAAGTTGGATGAATATACCAACTTTTTAAGTTGAAAAATTAAACCGAAATTTATTACCGTGTAGACGTAATTTATCAATCTCTTTGGATTCAGATTTTTTTAAAAAAATAAAAAAAGATGGATTTGGATTCAGAATCAGAACAATGCATATAAATCCAGAGAATATGGATGGTTGATTTGTGATTATCAAAGAGGTAATATTTGGGCATGCACAATATCGTGAGTTCCTGGGATTGTGGTATTTCTCATAGGAATTAAAGTCCGACTCCAATCCATTTGAGTCCTTTTCAATCCAAGAATGCACTTAGAAAAAAAGCCCGATCAATGTCAATCCAGTCTAATCAATATAAGTCCAACTGCAATTATTTAAGTTTTTGTAAGCCTTTTCTGTTACTGCACTTTATAAACATCAAGTACATACAAATTTAAAGTGAAATCATTGTTCGAATAATAAGTTAATTTTTTACTTTTCAAATCTATTTCAATCCATAAAATCCATAAGATTGAAATAGATTAAAATGGATTGGTATTCAATCCAGAGGTTTCGTAGTCTGGATTGTATGGATCCGAATACGTTCAAATGGACACTTTCTTTATCCATAATAATCTATTAGAGTCTAGACGCGGCACAAGGGAACGGAAGGACAAAGTGAATATACCCTGAGTGTGGGGAATAAAAATCAATGCGTAAGGTCTGCCCGCCTTGACGTTCGTTGTATAATTCATAATTATGAAGGCGATAGTTTAGTCTGCCGTGTGTACGTTTGTATATGCATCAATCGAAGATTGACCGTTAGACGATTTTTTAGTCGGAGTTCGATTGTTTCTCAGTCTGCCATGAGAATGAAATTTTTTAATCGGCCGATAGAAAATCGCTCGTGTGTCCGCTCTTAAATGCCGCAACGGAGAATAGAACTATCGCCAGACTTTTCAGTCTGTCGTGTGAACCAGCTCTAAGAATCGATACAAAGCTGAAGAGTACAATAAGTACGTTTTTCGTTGAAAAAAAAAAAAATACTTCCAACATCATCCCTGCTTCTTATTGGAATTTTTTCTACACACCGGTAACTGTCAAATTATCTTTGTTTCCTCTTTAATAGAAGTTGATTTTTTGGTGTGGTTCGTATTTTATTTCCATTTTAAGTGAATTTGTTAAGTTAAACCTTCGAGTTGTGTGAATTATAAATAAATTTTAAGGTATTTATATAAAAAATCTGTTAAGAGTTGCATGTTGCATGAATTTACTAAGATCTGATCAAGTGTTGGTGTCGAACAAATTCTAACCTCGTTTCTCTTCGAATTGCTTGTTTATTGCATCGACCATGATGGGTGGCATTAGTTTACATTAGGTGCTCCATTTACATTTTGTATCAAATATGTTAATAATACTCGGTTTTTAAAACTGATAAAAAAATGCAATACAAAGTTAGGGCATCCTGCCAGTTTAGTGGAAGTAGCCATTATTGTCGCACATTTAGTTTCGGTGATATACCATCGGAAGTTGGTGGATGTGTCTTTTTTTTTAAAAACAGTATAAATTTGTAATTTATTGATGGATTTAGAGATCTTCCAAGGTAGACGTGTATATTAACAAGCTATGAATTTGGAATAGGAAAGTTGTAGGTCTGGTTTTCAAGATTTTTCTTATATGTATACCCATTTTGTTTTATATGTACCTTTTTTTATTAAATATTTATACATATCATAAACCCATAAATTTATTAATATAGGAAGGAAGCCTAGGGGAAAATCCTGTACCTCAAGAACTAGCAATGCAGGCCGATAAATGATAAATAGATCTTATTTAAACAGCGGTTTTTGTTATTTGCGTCGTTGTTGTGGTTGTCATTTTTTGAAAATTTCCCTGGGAACAGTTTTGAAATAGTAATTCACTATTTACAAAGGACACTGAATTGGTTCTAGTTCTTTTGTTTATATGGAGCCCACACCGCAATTTTCAATGGTGGCATTACAAAAACTTTAGTTCATGCAGTTTCAAGTTTTTTAAAAATGTTATAATTTGTAATTATTATGTTATTATAACACAAAAAGGCTTGTTTTGGTACATTTTTCGGAGAATCACCCACATCGATTATGTGAAAATTTGATGATGTTATTGATTATTTCTTTTATTTCACTTCGTGTCTTTGGTTTTCGAAATATAAGGTATACGAAGGGAAATTGAAAGTTGAAAAGGGTAAAAACCACGTCAACTCGTACTAGTTGTCAAAATCAATACGAGTTTTGACAGTTTTATGAGTTAACGAGGTTTTCGAGGCATTAACATGTTTTTACCTGCGGTCACTCGCGCGGGGTGTACTATATATTCCACTACTTCAAATCATTGCAATATTTTCTTTTCTAATAGTTTTTGAACCGCACCTAACATCAGCTGACACACGATTGTTTGCTTTGCTCACACCGTTACGGTGCAAGGTCTGAAAAATTTGACTGGGGTCTATGTTGCACCCCGCGAGTAACCGCGTATAAAAAACTTCAAAAAATCTAAAAAAGAAGCTATCTTTTTGTTTATAAAAAAAGCGGGAAAAGTTTTATTTTGTGTGAATAAGTTAATTTCAACCCTTATATATCCAATTCCTTTACAATAACTCTTTTATGTGCTCTGTACTTAAAGAAAATTGACTTTTTAGCTTGGGGTGTTTTGAGACACCCTTATGTGTCCGAAATATTGACCATAGGGCTTTAATTATTTTTTAAAAATTATTTTTTTAAAAATATTTAGGTTTCAATTTGGGGTGTCAGGGACATCCCGCAAGTAATGGTTTCCATAAACTAGTGTGCGAGTGACGGCGGGTTAAGGAATACCCTTTATGGTATATCTGCATTATGCTTTATCGTGACCTAGTTGCGAGAATTATTTATCTTGCTTCTATTATTGTTAGCTCAAAATTGTTTAATAAGTGTTCAACACTTTTATTTATTAGGTTTAGTTATAGTGTACTTTTAAAGATATCTTGTCTTATTGTACTTTAGTTAAAATAAATAAAAAAAATAAATAAAATTCGGCATACAAAAGTCGCTTGCTGCCTTGAGCAAACTAATAAAGCGGCAACACTGAATTTTGACAGTTTATTTTCCTTTTCCCCTTTTTGCCCTGTACTTCGCACAAAAAAAAAGAACTGTCATCGTTTTGACGTGTTTCCTTTTGTTGTTGTTAATAATAAATTCTGATTGCATCGTGATGTTGCTTAATTATAAATTAAATTAAGTTTTGATTTTCATTTTGTTAACAATTTTCAATCCTGCATTTAATTATTTAACTTTGGTGGTGTTATTGTGCTGTATTCATCATTTATTTGCTGCAGCGCCATACAAATGTCGATACAAACAACTTTGGCCCTGATCCTCACTGTTGTTGCCTCAGTCACCGTTGTTGCAATAATTATTTTATTAGGTAAGATAAAACGCTGCGAAATTAAATTAAAAACATGAAAGAAATCGAAAATTGCCATTCCATCGTGGTAAGGAGAATAATTTGCCAACATTGGGATCTGTGCACGTGGTTTTCACACTTTGACCCCACAATTGTTGAGTCACTTGTGTAGATTTCTAAATATCTGTTTAAGTTGTTCGATCTGATGCCCGAGTTAAAATAATATATAGTTTTTGGTATATTTTACTATTTGCAATTTACATAATCCCTATTAATGTCGTAAGCTCACGTAAAAACTACGATTTCTTTTATATTTTTCAGGCTGGTTACTGATTTGGAAGGCTTTTCTTTCAAAATTTCGTCTTGTTCGCGAACTATTGGGACACGGTAACGGAGACGAACAACCAGCGCCAGGCGTTGCAGCACAAAATAAAATTGATAGTCATCATCACACGAAGGTGAAAAAGTTACGAAAAGATTAACAAGCCTACCTACAAATAGATTACGATAGTTCTGTAGATTAAATTAATAAACACATCAGATCATAATGAATATTCGTTGCGCCAAACCTGAAGATCTCATGACAATGCAGCATTGCAATTTGCTTTGCTTGCCTGAGAATTATCAAATGAAATACTATTTTTATCATGGACTGACATGGCCGCAATTGAGCTACGTAGCTGAAGATGATAAAGGCAATATAGTTGGCTACGTTTTGGCAAAGATGGAAGAGCCCGAACCCGGTGAGGAGAGTAAACATGGACATATTACGTCTTTGGCTGTGAAGCGTTCCTATCGTCGTCTTGGCTTGGCGCAAAAATTGATGAATCAAGCCTCGCAAGCAATGGTTGAATGTTTTGATGCGCAATATGTCTCATTGCATGTGCGTAAAAGCAATCGAGCTGCTCTCAATTTATACACAAATTCACTTAAATTCAAAATACTTGAAATCGAACCCAAATATTATGCAGATGGCGAAGATGCCTATGCTATGCGTCGCGATTTGAGTGAGTTCGCAACAAAACCAGCACCGGAAAAAAATGATGATATCCGAGAAGATGCAAATAATGCTGGTGTTCCTGAGATCACATATAAAAGTTCTCATAAAGGTGCTGCCCACGATCATAGCGGACATGACGGCCATTGCTGCTGAAACGTTAAAAAATTTATTTCTTTGTAAATGTACGAGTTATAACTTTGTAAGACTTTTTGCAGTATTTCACTGCATTTTAAGACTTTCTAGTAAAGCAAAATTGAAAGCAAGATAGCGTAATAAATGAGCTTTTTTTAAATTGTAAAAATGAAATAGCTTTTGAAGAACAAATTATTAAGTGGCATTTCAATGTATTTTTTTTTTTGCAATTTCAGTGAAGTTTCTAAAGAATATTGTTGTACATAAAAAAATTTAATGGAGAGTTCTTCTTATGCAAAATTAGAAGATTTTCTTTAAAATATGATCAGATAGTTGAAACATACTATAAATACATACTTTTCTACCTAAATAGTCTTTGTGATTCATAAAACTTTCACAATTGGAAATTAAAATAAAACTCATCGGTAAACTGCAAACATTTTTTTTTTTCTTTTTCGTAAGGAATCAGTTGCAATAATACCATATTATGGCCGTTACTCAAGAAGTATTTTTCTATAGCCATATTTTATATCAGCTTTAAATTTGGTTCCCTTTTTGCTTAATAACTATCTCAGTAAAGCTTCATAAATGTTTTCCGTATGGGGATAGACATGTCCGTGAATCGATTTCGCCCAATATCATCCTCACGGAGGGCATATGCCTGCAGGTTACTCAGTGTTTGTAGGCAAGCTGTGGGAAGCGGTGCGACACTCTTAAAATTCTACTTACAGTTAGTTTGGGGTAGCTCAGTTTTGTTTTGCTGGTTTTTTTTTTAAGCGAAAGACTTCGTTTTTTAGAAATGTAAGATGGGAAGAAAATTAGAAGAAACCACTCTTGAATAAAAATAAGTATAACGCGTGAGGACGGAAAAACTCTGTAGGAAATTGCAAGATGCGTTAGAAGAAGTATTTAGACTATGTTTATTTTGAAAGTGGCTTAACTCCCGTTTTTTGGGGTTTCAAATGGATATGGAATTATTTATGTTTTAGTGTTATTGTAAATGAAATATACAAGCAATTACATAATTTCTTTCAGCGCAGTTACATAGTTAAAATCCTGACATTATTGTCTCGAGATTCGCAACCGAAATATTCAGGATTAAGATCGGATTGCTTGATTTCAGCTTTGTTTTTTATCGAAACTATTTGTTTTTCAAGACTTTACTTGTTTTTTCTTAATTTTCTACTTGCTTTTAATTACCAGAACTTATCCCCAGTAAAGTGGCATCGCTCACTGCAAAAAATGCCCCATTTCACATTTACATATCTACCAAACTTTTTCAAACCGTTCTTTAGACATGTGACGAAATATATTACATATGGGGCGAGACATCGCCAAGTTTTTCAGCGATTGCTGTTTGTCCTGGTACCACTTACGTATGTACCAAATTTTATTTTTCTGTGTCTGATAGTTTCAGAGATGTGATGAATCGAATTATATAAAGGGAGTTCCACCGCCCATTTTTTCATTTATAAACTTTCTTCTGATCGACGATAACATCCTAGGTAAATTTTATCAGTATCAGATGGATAGTTTTCTAGTATTCATATTTTGTATATACATACATAGATTTTAAGATAAATTTTTTTTCAATGAGAATTGTGTTTGTTAATAAATAAAAAAGTGAATTTTTAAGTGGCTTAAGTTCATACATGACCACCGAAAGTCGGAGACCCCCGTCAGGTGCAACATGTTAAATTAGAATATTAAGTTCACCTATATACAGGGTGGCTGATTCGAACTGTTACCAACTTCAGATAGACTTATCTGACAGATGGAACATGACAGCTGTCTAAAAATTGGCATGATGTTAGTTCATTCTATTGTCAACAAGTAACCAAAAGCATTTGCGCGTCAATTTATTGAAAATAAAAAATTTTCGAAATGGAATTCAAACGTAATAGTGTGATTGCTCTTTATTTGGCTGGAAAATCGCAATCAGCAATTGTTCGTGAGCTGAAACATTTAAAAGTGAATAAAATGTTTGTGTATCGGACCATAATACGTTACAATGGTACCGGCAGCGTTGCCAAACGACATGGTGGTGGTCGGAAAATAACTGCAACATCACCAGAAATGGTTCGAAAGGTGAAAGCCAGAATTGAGCGAAATCCGAGACGCAGTGGCAGACAAATGGCTGCCGAGCTGAAAATATCGCGTGAACGAATGCAACACATATTGTCAAACACGCTCGGACTAAAGGCCCTCAAGTTCCAAAAGGCGCATGATCTCACTCCTGCTCAAAAAAAAGTTAGGCTCGATAGAGCCAAGGAGTTGTTGCGCTTGCACGCCGCCGGAAATCTGTCACAAATTGTCTTCTCTGATGAGAAAAATTACTGTATCCAGCAATATGTAAGCAAACAAAATGATCGGGTTTACTTGACAGAGAGGTCCTACGAAAATTTGAATGTTCGTTTGGCCACCAGGACGCAGGCACCACCGCATGTGATGGTTTGGGCTGCAGTGACTGCTGATGGGCGCTCACCACTCGTTTTTTTGGCCGCTGGCGTCAAAGTAAACGCCCAGGTGTATCGTAAATCAGTGTTGGAGGGTGCTTTACTACCGTGGGCACGCAAACATTTCGGTCGCAAGCCATGGACATTCCAACAAGACTCGGCACCGTCACACAAAGCTCGTGTGAATCAAGAATGGTTAGAAAAAAACGTTCCTAGCTTCATTTCTGCTCAACAATGGCTCTCAAATGGCTCTCGAATCCGCTGGATTTCTCAATCTGGGGTATGTTGGACAGGAAGGTCTTGACTAAAAAATACCAGAGCGTTGATGCGCTAAAAGTGGCCCTTCAACGAGAATGGCGCAAACTTCCACAAAATCAAATTCGTGCAGCATGGAACTCGTTCTTCGACCGTCTACGGGCCATAATTAAGGCCAAAGGTGGCCATATCGAAAATCTCAAGTAGATTCTTAAAATTTGAACATTTCCCAACAATTATAGCGTTTGATCAATAAAATCTGTGCATGGAAACTAGAAATATAGTCTTTTGAATTGGTAACACTTCGAATCAGCCACCCTGTAGTCGTCGCTATCAAAATCGCCATAGCTTTCATTCCATGTAGCTGGAATTAATTCTATGAATACAGAAATTTCTACATCCGACTCACGATTTATGTTAACGGAGTTTTTGCGATGTGCTACAATAACTAGCAATGTAAGAAAAAAGATTTTCAAACACCCGCTTTCGTCAAAAAACGTTACTGAATTTATTTAAAGCGTTACAGTGAGAACAGCACTGAAAGCTGCTTCATGCTTCCCTAGAAGCGCAACTGAAGTCGTTTCAAAGCGCTTCCGTTTCCCGTTTGGTTAGCTTAAAACTAAATAATTTTTTTCACCCAAACTACACATATTGCAAATATACTTTGAGTAAGCAGACAAATAAAGCAAGCTATGACAATGCAACAAATGTATGAAACACGTTACGGTATTCGAGATAGAAATATTTCGTACGAGTTATGACGCAGAAAGCGTTACAGTGTTAACCAAATTTGAAATGAACAGCAGTTTTACTATCATTCGTTTTGATTTCACTAAGAAAAAAAAAATGTCATCAAAGTAACCCTAAGGTGGCCGATGCCTTTGAGCTTCCGCCACCCTGCCTCAGTCTTTATGACCTACACCCATACGTCTTCCGTTGTTATTTCTGGTGATTGTGATGTTTTTAGCTATGGTTCGTTTAAAAAGCAATTTAATTAAAGTACCTCAGGACAAAAGGGAGACCACAAGTGGACCACAGAAAATGAACTTAATCCAAGGAGAACAATACAGCGTTAGAAAGAAGAAACCCGGAAAGTAATGTCAATTGCACAACTGGGCAAAATACATCGGTACAATCGGTCCAGTACGCAAGAAAAAAAAAAAAAAAAAACATAGACGAGTACTGCTTATCCATTGACACGCCATTTGGGAATTGGCCACAATTTGTTCAGCTTAAGCATTACCGATTTTGTTTTTTATTATGTATTTATTTTTAGGGTGTATCATATGGTGAGTGTTTATTAGTCCGAGAAAGCAAAACTATTCTTTGGGTAACGAGAGAAAATTATACTAAACTTATACTGGCTTTTGGTGTACTACGTTTTATAATTCTTTGCAGAGTCCACTTCAAAGCTTCGGTAAATGGCTTCCATGGAATATGTCTAAGCCACGCCCGTTGTGTACAAAACATGAGAAGACGATTGATTGATTGAATCAAATGTAAAAAATAAAAATGAGTAACAGATGTAATTCTTCATTGCATCCTACAATGACACGGCATCAGCGCCATCTAACGTGAAACGAATCATTTCTGACTGCTGTAAAGTGGGTGGCACAAAAAATGTTTGTCTAAATCACTGTAATGTGTTCTTTTTGAAAAACTATGTATTTTGACTCTGGAGAAAACTTTAATAACGGTAGAATTTAGTTTTGAGTCAAAAAACAATATTTGCATGGAAATCTTTTTGTCTACATAATGCGAAAAAAAGTTCACAAGTACACCCCGACTCGACGAGCAATAAATCATGCAATATTTCAGGTTATAACAGCAAAATATATAGTAGAGACACCAAAATGTTATGATATAAAAATTTCATAACATCAAATTACATAAATTTTGACATAAAAAAAAATAATGATATAAATTATATCATAAATAATTGCACGTCGAGGTGTTACATAAAAAATGTTAAGTTCTATCTGCATCAAAAGTTTTTGGAAAGTCGCTCCCTCCCTCAGGATATTGATTTTAGAAATAATGACAAATTTCAAACAAGTCACCCGTTAAGCGTTGTTCTTTCTCTAAATTTCCCATTCGAGGGGAAACTCAAGCTGTCTAACGGGACCTTATAGAAGACAAGAAGGATGATTAACCAATGGAGTATACTCACCAATGCTCTCTCACGAATACTTCCCGGACGTTTGACTGGATCGCCGACTCAATCGCTTCCTGTGTAACTGAAAAATGAACACTTATTACGAACAACCACGCGACGTATTACCAGCCGTTTAATTGAAACACCTTCTCCTTTTTAGTCTCGAACACTAACTGCGAACACTTAACCGAAAACTCACACGCGACGTACTTACCCCGCTTGACTAAAAAACACCTTCTCGTTTTAAGTCCAAATCACGGTAAGTCACACCGAAGAAACTCTGGAGTTCGAAGCACCGAAAGCAGATCCACGACACGAAAATCAAGCGGTAGTAGCGGTAAGCAGCAGCCATGATTCAAAGGTGCTAGGTAAAGTCATAGGTAGCCGATTAAGTCAGAAAGCAAAGACGTTGTCCAGAAAGAAAAAGTTATTGTTACTTCATAACAACTTTTTCTCCCATAAGGGGGGAGGGATGTTGTATGTTGGCGACGCACTGTGGTAATATTGCTTATAATAAACTGTTCCCAACTTGCTGTAACATTAAAACGGGCAAGCTATCATAAATGCTTGCCTATCTTTAGGGATAGCTATAAAAATAAAAACTAATTACACAGTGCATCGCCAACACTCAACACCGTGGAGCCTCAAAATATGCTACGTTTTTGTATAACTTCAAACTTTAACTTTTGTCGTAAAAGTTTCACGGCGGCATAGCATACCTTCATGCTTTATATTACTTGAAATTTCACAAAAACGTGGTATATTTTGAGGGTTGCATAAAATTTGTCACTATTTCTTAAATCAATATACTGAAACAGGGGGGAACTTTCCATAAACTTTTGATGCAGAACTTAAACATTTTTTATGTACCATTTTTGTGTTATGTAGCCAAACTGATATGTTTTCCATACAAATATTGAGTTTTTGACCCAAAACAAATTTCAGCGTTATTAAAATCTATCGATAAGCCAAGGAACATATTTTAGTGGTTACCAGAAAACTATTTTTTTTGTTGCATGGTAGTCTAGTATCTCACAAAGCACGATCTACGAAGTTGTTGCTAGAATCATTGAAAATAGGAGATTATGTATTGCAGAAACTATGGAAGGTTTCAACTATCGCCAGAAGTTGAGTAATAGTTTGATTCATTAAGTAGGCCGTGTAAGCCTATTAAAGAAAACGGTAAAGATAACTCTTTTTTAAGAACAAAGAAAGCAAATAACAAATAAATCGTGAGAGGGATAGAAATTACTTTGTTTGCATTAAAATTAAATGTCCTTGGTTCCCCTTAAATTTTACATAAGCGTACATACATACTTACATTACAAGTAAGCAGTAAGTTGTTTAGTGTATTTAATTAAAAAAAAAAAAGTATTTGGTTTGTTAAAAATGCCATAGGTACACCCTAGTGTATTGTATGTATATTGTTCGCATTCACATTCCATTTAATCAATTTCCACACAAGTTGTCGTAATTTCCTTTAGATTAATTTCTTTCTTCCTGTCGATTTTCATGTTTTTGCTCCAATATACCTTACACCCTCCTCTCCTTCCCCGAACGCTGTTCGTATGTACCTCTTTTTAAGCGCTTGAAATTGATCCGCATTCTTAGTTTGCTGTTTGTTCCTAAAATTGTGCATTGGAATGTTTGGAGTGCTTTTGAAATTAATGTTGATTAATTGGTTGAAATGACTCTCTTGTGGAGCGTAATTACAATTACAAAGTAACTACTTGCTAACAACATAGCTCCTTTTCACTATTCCTTGTACTTCGATAATGATGGGAATTGAGTGTGTGGCACTTGATTGGTTAAGTTTCTTAAGTTTTTCACCCATAAAGAAAGAAAATCGTCTTGTAATGCAGGAGAAAAGAATGCAACCAACAATAAAAGTGTTTAGCCAAGTGTTAATAAAAAATGGTTTTCGAAGACAATGGGTCTGAAGAAGGTTAAAAAAATTCAATTGTTGAGAAGTTTTTAAGTGCTTTTGAGTTGCACTTCAAAGGTTGCCTATCAAATGGGGCAAATGAACTTACATATTGTGGTCAGTGGAGTGTTTTTCGTAATGCCGGAAACCCAATTTTATATTACTTGAGCAGTAGATACGTATAGTATCGATCCCCATACAAAAAGAAAAAAAGTTCGCTGTAAGCCCTCCATTTTGAAGGCTTATCGGCTTTGATTTTTAAGGAAAAAAAAAAAAAAATTTTTTTTTTCGCGACCTCTAAATAATATGCTATTTGATTTTTTCCTATTGCTCCGCCATTTATTTGCATACCTACTGTTTGAAATGTCAAATGTTTAAAAAAAGAATATTGCATAGTTTTAGGGGACAATTTTTGTTTCTGAAACATTCTGTTTTCATATTTTGTACTGTGGTTTTAGATTAGCTATAACTTCTTCAATTTCATCAATTTTATGATTTTTTATGGGCCTTAATTAACACCTTAGGGTGTTAGAAACTGAGGTAATCAGTACAACTAGTCGAAAAAAACATTTGAGATAAACAACTTCTATGAATGAGATATAGCCCATATCGAGACATTTACAACTATATACCATAATTGATGATCGGACGTCAAACGGCGAAGCAATGGGAATCAAATATTTAGAGGTCGAAAAAAAAAATGTTTTCCTTGGTGTTGGTGATTCAGAATTAGATTACCTGGTTTATAGCTTCCTTGGGATAATGAAACTTCTCTTAATTTTTTTTTTTTTTAATTTTTAATCATGTATGTTAAGGTGGGTCGCCACAAAAAATTGTTCACATAACCATTCAAATATGTTCCTTGGTTTATCGTTAGACTATTCTCAAAATAATGCTAGAATATTTTGTTGATCAAACCAAATAAAAAAAGAAAATGGTTCATAAAAAAGTTGCTCCTTGCCTCAGGATATTGATTTTTGAAATACTCGTATGTAGTGACAAATCTCAAATATCAAACACGTCACCCGTTTAACATCTTACCTGAAAATATGCCACGTTTGCAGTAAACTTTTTATACCCTATACCCAGGGTATATTCTCTTTGTCCTTCCGTTTGTAACACAGAGAAGGAGGCGTGGCAGATATATAAAAGTGCATATATTCTTGATCAGCGTCAGCTCCTGTGTCGATATAGCCATGTCCGTCTGTCTGTCTGAGCAAGATAATTCAATGAAATTTAGTACACTGCCTTCGTCGTCAAAGTTAGCTCGTGGGATTAAAAATGAGCGAAATCGGTCAACGGACACGCCTACCGCCCATACAAAAATTATATTCAAAATGCAACTTTAGGAGTATTTTTCACGAAAATGCAACTGAAATTCACATAAATACTACGAATTGTAAACGCAAGCTCTGAGCAAAAACTGGGCAAATTCGGACAAGAGGGCGTGGCATCTTTCATATATGCAAAAGATTCAAAACGCTATACTGAAAGCGTTTATTGAGATAATGGAACTAAATTTTACTCCGATACTAAGAATTATAAATGCAAGCTCTCAACAAAAACTGGATGAAATGGGACAAGAGGGCGTGGCACCACTCATATAAGCAAAAGTTTGAAAATGCTATACTGAAAGAGATTTTGAGATAATCCAACTAAATTTCACTCAAATATTAAGGACTACAAATGCACGCTTTTTTTTTGTATAGTGGTCGATATATAGTAATCAATATATAAATATTCAAGCGAAATCGGTTCTGCTCCTGTTTCTATATCTAAATCTCATCATTCTCGTTTGATTTTTTGTTTATTGCAAAGGTTGTTAGGAAGAACAGTGCAGTTTTTTTCTAAGTAGGCGGTGGCACGCTCGTAATGGAAAAAACGCTCTCACAGCTAAACCACTGCATTATTATACCCTACACGCAGGGTACATTCGCTTTGTCCTCCTGTTTGTAAGGCTGAGAAGGAGGCATGGCAGGTATAGAAAAGTATATAATTCTTGATCAGCGTCACCTCCTGAGTCGATATAGCCATGTCCGTCTGTCTGGCTGGCTGGCTGTATGTGGAAATACATTTTTTGGGAAAGCTAAGCTGTATAATTCAATGAAATTTGGTGCACAGCCTTTAGTTAGCTTGGGGGATTGGAAATGAGTGAAATCAGTCAACGGACACGCCTACCGCCCATACAAAAAATATATTCAAAATGCAACTTTTGGAGTGTTTTTCACGATAATGCGACCAAAATACACATAAATACTACGAATTGTAACTCAAGCTTTGAGCAAAAACTGGGTAAATTCGAACAAGAGGGCGTGGCACCTCTCATATAAGCAAAAGGTTCAAAACGCTTTACTGAAAACATTTTTTGAGATAATTCAACCAAATTTCACTCAAATGTTAAGAAAATCAAACTCTGAGAAATATCTGGGTAAATTCGGACAAGAGGGCGTGGCACCTCCCATATAAGCAAAATTTTCAAAATACAGCAGTGTAGGGTATTTAATGTTTGGCCAGGCCAAAGGTAACTACCTTACTAGTTTTTATGAAATTTGGTAAAAAGATAGATATAGCACTAAAAAACGCTAACATGAGCATTATGTTTTAAAGTGAGCGGTGCCACGCCACTAAAGAGAAAATGCACATATATTGTTATTGATGAGAATTTGTTTTCGTAAGCTAATACTTAGTTGGGTGGTGTTTATAGTACATAATCAAATCAGAATGGTCAAACTACGGCCACAAGGCAAATTCTAGTCTAATTAAAAATGGAGTTGCACACGTAAAAAATTTTGTATGTAAGTACATAATTAACTTTTAAGCCCAAAAATCTCAAAAAACCAAAGCTCAACCGTTAAAATGAATGGATCCACTAAGTTCAGCGTACTCAAATTGTGCTTATAACATAGAACCCGTAAACGCTAGAATTGTTTAAAAGCACAGTGCAGTATTCAAGAGTTAATGCATTTCCGGAACTGTATTTTCTGCTTTAGGGCTGCATTAACAAAAGTTCTATTGTAAATTTAATCCAAGTGAATTTCCCTTTACAAAATATTCTTTCACTTTTTTATTAAATCTCGTACATGTGCGTTTGTATATTGAAATTTTTTACCATACCAACAGGATATAAAAAAAAGAGGGCGTCCACGCATTTTTTCGCATTCGTTATGCATACTTTCGTTGCTTGAACATAGCTACACCTTTGACAATAATAAATCTCAGGCGCTGACTTCAAGCGAATTGTGAAAAAGAATTTTTCAGTTTACAACTGGCAAGCAAGGAATTATTCATCTTGTGCTGTTGATCGAAAGAAATGTGGCAACGCTCTTTTTTTTTGAAAAGGCATAGCAACTGTAGCATGCGAAATATGTAATAACTTTGGTCTTATTTCTGAAACAAAATTTCAATCTTAAGGCGACTAGGCGTGTGAGTAACAATTTTATTAACAACACACAAAAAAACAAAAAGGTTACTCATACGACATGTATTTTATAAAAATTTATTTTAAAGATAAGCAAAAACAATCCTCAGAATTCGAAATAATTTTAAACAAAAAAATCAACAAAACTCTAATAAATCCTTTCCATACTTATTTCATTTATTAAAACCGGAGCGCTAAATATGTTGTTTCATTTTCCTTGAAGTTTCTATCTTCTATAATTCTTTGAAGCTTCACAAAGTTTCGCCATATAAATGAAGCATGAAGATTTCAAAGAAATTTTTTGTTTTTCTTTAAGAATAAGGACAACAACTAAAATTGCCTAAACTTTTACTGAACAGACATGAAAAACGAAAGGACAATCGAAAAATTGTTGCTCTTCGTTGTTATAAAAAAATTGTTGTTGTTGTTGTTGTTAATGCTCCTGTTGTCATTGCTGTTGTGTTATCGTTGTCATTGATGTTGATTTTTATTGCAGTTTCGACTGGATTTCGTTTATTGTCAAACTCATTTTACAATAATTTTTATGATTCAATTTTCTGTCAGCAAGAAGGACATTACCAACATAATTGGATGTTGTTGCACGAATTCCGAAAGAAATAAAATTGAAGAAAAATAAAATAAAAAACAAATGTAAAAACTCATATAAATAAATTTACAAAAATTTTTTTTAAAAAAAAAAAAACAACAAAATTGAGGGAATTATTTTTGGTCTTGTTATAAGTTAAATACACCATATAGAATTAATAGCAAAAATTGGTTTGAAAGTTTAAAAATTCAAATAGATAATTTTGTTAATGGTTTAACGTCTCGGTAAAGTTTGAGAAAATTTTATATAGAGATTTCCTATACCAACTTCTCAACTCTTTACTTGCACGCTCTTTTGTCGAAACGTTTAATTTTTTTTCACTAAAAAAAAAAAAACTCGACTCCGAGTTTCAAGAGCGCATTACTGGTTTCTACAACCAGCTTTCATCCGATTAAACAGTGTTACAAATTGCTAGAAAAAAACTTTGTTTGAGATCTGGATAACTTTTTTAAGTTAAGTTGCAGCCCCTGATTCTGAATCTACTTAGCAACCGTTTTTTTCTATCAGGTCTGTGATCCGTTACCCTTACCTTTACATGCAGAAAAAGCTATATTCAGAGACATGGCGCATATCCTGGAAGCAGTGTAATTCACTTTTGCTAAAAGCATCTGATAGTCACAATCTTTTCCATTACAATTTACCTTTAAAGGTTTCCAATAGGATCAATACTTTTCAAGATATCATACATTGAAGTTATCTAAACCGCATATAAATTTCATAAGTCCATTATATGGAGTTGCCATAGCATTACTTTCAGTTGGAAGCTTAGAGATATGGTTTAGTTAGAAAGATTCAGACTTTTTGAAGCCATTGGTAAGAGTGAATCACACTGTAACGAACCTTTTTGCCAGCGGTTTTACTCGCCGGTGGCCAGGGGTTCGGCTACAAAAACTTATAAAAGAAAAGGATGGCCTCTTGGTCAAGTTCAAAGTCACGGGTTGAAGTTTTATTAATTTACTTCATTTTCATTTCTTTATTCGGTTTCTCTCAATATACAATATTTATAATAACTAGAATCGCTCCGTGATCAAAATTTGACCATAAATGTATTAAATAATTTTGGTACTTTTTGGACACTTTTTTTTGCTATTTGGTACGAAATAGAAAAGCTAATTTATTATCCCTGGTATAATTCCAGCGAAATATAAATAAAACAAAAAACATGAAATCTACGCTATGCTTTTCGCGTTTCTCTTTCTGCTTCCGCCTTTTTCAGCTCTGTGTGACCATGTATTTTGTTGTTGTTAATATTAAAAAAATTGTACTTAATTTTATCTAGCTTAAAGTTAAAATATCAACATAGTTTTGACTTTGTGCACATCTACCCACAAATACCTTTCTAATGGTGTATAATTTATAGTTGTACTCTATTTCTAACATAGTAAAAAAATATGGACAAGTTTTTGTCTTGCGAATTAATATATAGATATGATAAATTAAACATGTTTTTCTACTCCTCACCACTCTCTTCTCCTGTGCGTTGCTCTCTCTGCCACCAGCCGTGGCTTAGTTGAGTGTAGTTGTAGTTAGTAGGAGGTAATCGCGGCTCCATCAACTTTCCTCCCCACAATTCTATTTCCTGGATGTACTCCATATACCTGAAAAATGCATTTTTTGCATTTTACAGCAAGGATAGATCGGATCCTAGACCAAATAGAGAAAAACAGTTGGCAGATCCAGACTTTGAAATAACGAATGAATCAAAAAAATTATCGAGATCTCATTCATAATTTTGAATTGCACAGTGTTATCTCAATTTTATTTAGACTTTGTTAAACTCTTGCTCATTCTTTAGTCGCGATAATTTCAGCCCTTAATATGCTGCAAATCATAACATGCTACGCTTCCAGGAAGTAGTGTAAATTACTTGAGGTAAAGGTTAAGTAATGATCATTATGTAAAGTCAAAAAGTAAAATAAAGTGAATTACACTACTTCCTGGATATATGCCACACACTTGGAATCGGTTTAATTCAGCGAGTTGATGGCATAAAAAAAATTTTCATGTACAAAGATATTCTTCAGAAATGTCGTTTAAGTGGTTATACCAACATGATAATGGCCCGAAAAACTTTGCTTAATGAATTAAAGATTCTTTTATTGCTGCCAGGTCGAAGTTCTGAAGTTGTCTGCCATCAATCGCTTGATCCGAGATTTGCATGAAGTGAGCTATGCAGGTGAGACGAATTTCGATGTTTTTTGGTTGAGAATTTCGAGCTTTTCTACAGTAATTTCGAGCTGTCTGGGAAATTTTCCATTTTGTTCTGCATAGCTAAGTTTATTTTTTCAGCCAGAAGAATCCGCTGGAAGAGTTGGCGATGAAATCTTTTAACGCAGGAATTTCGAGCTACTTTCGAGCTGACGTTGAATGAAGTGTTTTCCTTAAATTTCCCCGGGAAATCCCAAAAAATTAAAAATTTTTTTTTCCTCTGTTATGTTCGAAAATTATTCGGATTATGTCCGAAAGTTTTTCGCGGATCAGCCTATAATATATCCAACACCTAGTATGCTAGCCACAGTAATTTTACATAAGAGTAGGGGTAAGTAGGCGGCCTGCGGCCGCAGCTCAGGATTTAAAACTCCCAAAAATTCAACACTGGCTTCGGGGCGGCCTTTGGCCGTGGATCAGTCGGTAATATATCCAATAATTTGCGGACATGACACCCATTTACGAAATGGGGATTATGTAATGGCACCGCTATAAAAAAGGTTTTTTGGGATTTTCCGGAAAAGAAAAACTTTTCGTTTTTGATGAGCTCGAAACTAGCTCCGAATTCGTGTGTCAAATGATATGATCGCCAAAAATTCTCATGGGTTCTTCTGGCTGACAAAATAAAGCAAGCCCTTAAAAAATTATTTGTGATTTTCCGGGGAAATTTAAGGAAAACATTTCATTCAAGGTCAGCTCGAAAGTAGCTCGAAATTCCTGCGTTAAAAGATTTCATCGCTTACTATTCCCGCGGATTCGTCTGGCTGAAAAAAATAAAGTTAGCCAAAAAAAAAAATTGTTTGGGATTTTCCAGGAAAATTGGGAGTTTTCCGGAAAATGCTTTTAGCTCAAAATTAGCTCATCGCTAACTCTTCCCGCGGATTCTTCTGGCTGAAAGAATAAACTCAGCTATGTAGAACAATTTTTCCGCTTTTCCGGAAAATTTCCCAGACAGCTCGAAATTACTGTTGAAAAGCTCGAAATTCTCAAATATCGAAATTCGTCACACCTGCATACCTTCCTTTATGGACCTTGTTCTGAGTCCCATTGAAAATCTGTGGGAAATGGTGGATCGGAAAAGTCAAAAGTTAAAATTTAATGAAGAAGATTATGGCTATCCGATGCCTTTGAAAAAAGTGAATTATATACACCGGAAGTTCGGCATACGATTCAAAATAGATTTACAGCATTTTGAAGAAAGGATGAAGCTGATTCCAGACATTATTATAAAACTGTTGCCAGATTCGAAACCAACGAAACACAAAAAAAAATTAATTAAAATTAAATATATTTTTTTACACCTTGTCAAACAGGACAAAAAAAAATGTAGTTTTTGCAAAAAATTAAAGAAAGCCAACAATGCAATGAAAATGTAATTTGTATGTATAGAAGGCGTAAACGGAAATAAAGCATAAGTGCATACAAAATCAACGCATAAAATATTTGGCTTCTTCGAGCGTCAACTTAGCGATTAGATAAAAATGCGCGTGTCCTGTATTTAGCATTGGATGATAGCAAAATGACAATAATCACACGCTCGTAAAATAAACCAGCCAAGCAACATAAACAAGAAAGTTATGGTCAAAATCAGAAAGGATACATTGGATCATATAAGGGGGAGTGACAAAGTGCGTGCGCTCATAAAATTGTGAAAACTCATCGAAAAGTTGGAAATCGATTGGCAAGAGTCCCACTAAAATAGATCATCTCATCTCATTACCCAATAAACACTTGGACACATAAACACATACCAATACGAGTATGTGCTATGTGTACATACATATGCATGCGTGCGATAGTTGTTTTTGTTATGTTATTTTATCTTTGTTTTTGTGTTGATACACGGTGTATTTTTACGCGTCCTGCTTTAATCCTGATTTATTAGTTGATTTATTTATTGACCTGAGATAAATTCTTCTAAATGGAGTCATTAACATTGAAAGATTATTTTTATGCAGCTCCCTAAATTGGTGTTAATGGACTGTGCGTCTATTTTTGATGAAATTTCATCAATTACAATGATAGTTGCAGTATGGAAATGTCATATTTTTGGCATTCCTTCCGTTTGTAACGCACAGAAGAAGGCGGAAGGTAGAAGATATAGAAAAGTATATGTATACATTCTTGATCAGCGTCACCTCCTGAAAGGGTTTTTTTGAAATAACCCAACCGAGTTGAACTCAAACACTCGGATTAGTAAATTCAAGCTCTGAGAAAAAACTAGGCGTACTCGCACAAGAGGCCGTGGCACCCCCTATGTATAGAAAGGGTTTTTTTGCGATAATCTAACCAAATTTCACTCAAACACTAAGAACATTATTTGCAAGCTCGGAAAAAAAATTAGGCGAAGTCGGACAAGAGGTCATGGCACCTCCAGTATGATCAAAAAATTGAAAACGATATGCTGAATGCGTTTTTTGAGATAATCCAACCAAATTTCAGTCAGCCACAAAAGATAGTAAATACAAGCTCTAAGCAAAAATTAGGTAAACTTGGTGAAGAGAGCGTGGCACCCATATAAGCAAAAGTTTCTAAATGCTACACTAAAAACGTTTTTTGCGATAATCCAACCAAATTTCACTGAGAACAAACAGTAAGTGCAAGATCTGAGCAAGTCAAATTTTCAAAATACTGCAGTGTAGGGTATTTAGTGATTGGCCAGGCCAAAGGAAACACCCTTACTAGTTAATATTTCAAATAGTTTACGAACGAGAATTGTTAACTTTTAGATGTCAACAATGCTTATATGTATCTGATGCATATAACCGAGCTTTTATATATGCACTTTTAAAGCATATAATCAAGTTGTTATAAATGTCATTCATATTTAGAAGCACCAATAATTCAGTATTTTCAGAAATGCTTAAAACCGATAATTTTTTTACTAAGTTCGGAAGAGGAGAGAATTTTAATAACTAAATTAAATCATAGGTCCTTCGGAAGAGGAGTCAAGAAACTAGCTTACCCGCTGTAACTTTTTTATGAAAATCGTGCGTCCGAATGTAGGTTCAGTTCAGATCTCTCCTAGATTTTCCATGAGGGAAGTATTGGTTTATATTCTATTTCCTAAAAGATATTTTATACACCCCCTTCACTGCCGAAATTGTTCCACATTTTTTAATAATATATTTGCTGCGGCGGGATTAATCTAGGATCTGGAATTCCGACATCTGGGTTGTGCGTTTCATACCGGCAGGGCTCTGCTGTTACCAAACCTTGTCGATAGAGTCTACGGGAATCGTTGTCCACTAGAACCATCTTTTTTGGTTGCAATTAAGTCCTGTCAGATTTAAATATCTTTTCTGATTAGTGCTTCCGACTAGCGGTGAGCACGTGCCTAATGTTTGAGGCCTGGCGTGATACGAACACGAAACAAGTACTTGAAAAAAAGCCCGGATTCGCACGAATATTTTTTTTAATGCTCGAGCCCGGCTCAGTGCTACAATGTTATGACATATAAACACTTTCTTAAGATAAATCAAATCCTTTTTTTAATGAGCAAAAATCTAACATTATAAATGAGGAGTGATTTTCAAAAGGGCGTAGAACCATGTTAAATAAATTTTCGGTAATGAGAAAAAACTTTTAGGGGCTGTTTACAATAACTTATTTTTGTTTAATGTCTCCAGTGTTATAGTGAGTTGACCAAACAAACCCCTTAACATTTTTATTCTAACATAGTTGTAGTAATTGCAAAATGTAAAAAACATTTGGAAATAAGCCCTTTTGTTCTGAAATATTTGGAAACAAGCCCTTTTGTTTGGAAATTTTTTAAAATCACTCTTATTTCACCATTTGCAAACTTAATTTGCTGTCTATAGGCATGGTATGCAAGCACCCAAATAGCCTGAGGCATATAAAAAATATTAAAGGTTTTTTTCGGCGAATATTCGAAATACGTCTTTTTGTATCATACTCTAAAAATTTGTATGAAATTATATGGAAATAAGCCCTTTTGTTCAAAAGTGCGATTTTTTCACGTTTTTATCTTGGATGAATTTTGAACTGCAGGATGCATTTTAGCAGGGTAATGGCGATAGCATTCTCAGGTTTGTTTGAGGTCGGAAGTGGTTTTACGCCCTTTTAAAAAATCACTCCTCAAATTAAGTGCTTATTTGAGGTTTTTGGTAGAATCTAATGAAGCTTTTTGTTAGAATTGACTTGACTTATTCCATTGCTATACTAAGCTCCACATTTATGGATTATTATACATATTTTTACGTAAGAAAACAATTTTTCCCAAGTTTGTGCTTTATGCCATTCACGAGCCTCTTATTTTTTTACTTTCGGGCTTTTGTGGTCAGGCCCGGGCCCACACGAAACCCGCAAGAAAATTGATTTCGAGGCCCAAGCCCGTTCCAGAAGAGTACAGGCCCGGAAGTTACGAAAAAAAAACACGGCCCGTGACCAGCTCTACTTCCGACAGTTTTTTGGACGCTTCAGTAGTTGATTATATTATCTGTCCATCTCGTCATATCTTTCGTGTTCTAGTATCTAGACTAGAGTTAAATTATTACTCCTAAAAAGTGCTTGGAGAGAAACTTAATATGTATTTCCAGAAAATGTCGACAAATATTTTAAAAACGCTTGATAGTTCAAGAAAATGGCTTTGTCTGCGTTCAATGATACGCCTGAGAAAATGAAAGCAAAGCTGTTTTTTCTTGTGCTTTAAATTAGTGGCATAAAGAAATTTCCCCATATTAATGAACAACTTTGAAAGGACCGAACAATTTTTTCCATTGCTATAAAACAAACTTTTTTTGGAAACAAGCAACTTAAATATAAAAGTTTTGTTTAGTTCACGTTTCTCACAAAATTTCACACAGCTTCACGTGACATGATATTGATATACAATTTGAAGGACATTTTTCTCACAGCTGCGCAGAAGATGTGCAAAAATCTCAAAGTGCCAAAAATGAACAAAGCTTTACACATTGAATTCATTGACGAAAACATATGATTTAGGAAATTTTTACACATTTTCGTAAGACAAACGCAATAAATTAAACGCAGAGAGCGAGAGAAAAAGAAAACTGCAAAAGCTTTTGCAAATATTTGGAAAAAGAGTGCAAATTCCCAATTGCTCGTGCAAAATTTATTTCAACAGCAGCTACAAAGACGAAATGAAGAAAATCGCTAGGAGCTCGTTGCAAAAACGCCTTGAACGTGAACGAACGCAGTTGTTTGTTGTACTCGTACGGAGTTATTTTGCCGTAGCAGCATAAAGTACGCACGCAAAACGTAACGTAACGTAACGAAACGAAGGAGATTTTCGCTCGGTTGCTCGGGTTTTTCAATGCGAAATATCTAATTACTGAGGTCAGTTCGAAAGGTGCGCTCCGCGTAAAAAGAAGTGACCGAACAGAAGTGACAACGCGCCGGGTTTTTTTTTTGTGTCAACAACGGACGTGGTTGTGCCGTTGACATTCTTCATAAGCAGCTGTCAAAGCAAAGGTTGGAAAAAATTTTAAATTATAAAAGAAATGTAAAAGTTTTTTAAAAAATATTACGAATAAAAATAAAAAAGAAAAAACAAACCCAAATTGAATGCAAAGAAAAAGAGAAAGTGTAAAATTAACTCGCGTATTGTAGGAAATCAATAACGAAATTGAGATGCTGCCAAGGGTGTGAACATAAAATCACAAAAAACGAAGAAGAAAATAAAGAAAACGACGACGACGAAGAAGAAGAAACAGTGAAAAATAGAAAAATAATAAAAAAACAAACAAATAAAAATAAATGAAAACAAAAAACAAGTGGAACGAAGAACGCGTTGTGTGTTGTCAAATCGGGTCAAAAGTTCGCAATATAAATACACACACATATACGCACGCATAATCAAACTCACATACATACACATGCACACATTAACGGATGTCTTAACGGGACTTGCTTGAGCATCGCAATCGTTGTCACTGTTGTCTTCGCCATTGCAATGTTTTTAACAATTTGCAGGTTTTCTTTCCTGCTCTAACACGCGACCGACCTCAAGAACCTGCAACTTGCACTTGACGCAGCGCCGCTACGGTTCACATCATTATCATCACCATCATCATATGAATGCAATGCAGAGTGACCGTGTAGAAAATGTGTCACTCCTTTGCGCGTTCGTTAGTGATGCTAAATAGAGTGGTTTTCTGAACGGTGGCTTTTTATTGCAGCGTGGTCTTTTCACGCCAACGTTGAATGAAAAGTGTAAACATTTTGATTACGTTTGATATGGATATAGTCAGCAATTGCTTATGTTGCAATTGAGTGGTTGCTGCGCTTTGTCTAAAACTTTTATGCATTTTTTGTGCTGAAAGCAACTGACGGTAAAAATAGCAATTCATAAAATAAGCCAACAAAATACAATAATAAATCATTGCATATCTCAAGGCGCATAGACTTACGGTTGCATACGTTTTATTAAATCAATGCAGCTAATTGCAATTAAAAAAAAAACAAAATCAGTAGAAATACAGTTAAGTTTTACAAGTACCTATGTAAAAGTGAAATAAAAAAAAAAAATAAAAAATAAATATTAAAAACATAAATAAAGATATAAAAAAAATGTATAACTATCCGTATGTAATTGTATTAATAAACAAAAATGTGCTAAACAAAATCTAATTTATAAATTCGCATTTTTAAATCAAATTAAAAGAAATAGTGTTAAAAACATAAAATTTTTTTTTAAATATAAATTTAAAAAGTTACCGATAAACGGATACATAACAAACATGGCATAAAACATTTTTTCCATATCAACTAAGAAGAAACATCTATTGATATCAAAAAAAAAAAGGTAAGATAATTCCAAATAAATTTGGCTGAGGAGATTTTGTTAATCTTTTTTATTGCGACTATCAATCTGTTTTACAACTTGAAAAATCTTAGTCATTTAAGATTTAAAGACGGTCTATGCAAATCTCAATATCAACAAAGCCGGCTTGTTCTTGCTCTTTACGCAATCTTTTCAGAATTTTCTACTCATGTGGTGAATTTCCATTATGTTAAAAAGTTTCTTATGTCCAGCCAGTCTCCAAAAAAGTCAAAGCTACCAACTTTAACAATTATTGACTAGTTCAAATATGCTCTCCAAATTAATGCAAAATGTAACTAACTTCGTCCTGATGAAATCTCCCCTAACACGGGCCCTTTTTTTGTTTTTATCGATGACTTTCTTCCATCGACTATCAACCTAATCCACTTCTTTTGCGCCTTTATTTGATCTGTGCATAAGCAAAAATTATGCATGGGGTATTATTCATCAAATTTACAGTTTAGAAATTGATTATAATTTTAAATTTTTATACCCTACACCCAGGGTATATTCACTTTGTCCTTCCGTTTGTAACGCAGAGAAGGAGGCGTGGCAGGTATAGAAAAGTATATATATTCTTAATCAGCGCCACCTCCTGAGTCGATATAGCCATGTCCGTCTATCTGGCTGGCTGTGCGTGGAAATATTTTTTATGGGAAAACTAACCAAGATAATTCAAGAAATTTGTTACGTTGGCTTCGTATTTAAAGTTAGATCGTGGGATTGAAAATTTGCAAAATCGGTCAACGGACATGCCTACCCAAAAAGAATATACTTAAAACGCAATAATAAGAGCCATTACACACATAAATACTAGAAATAATGAACACAAGCTCTGAGCAAAAAATAGGCTATTTACGACTAGAAGGCGTGGCACCTCTCATATAAGCAAAAGTTTTAAAATGTTATAATAAAGGCATTTTTTAAAGATAATGCAACCAAATTTCACCCAAAATACTAAAAATATTTATTGCAAACTCTGAACAAAAACTAGACGAATTAAGATTAGAATCGTACAAGCCAAATTTCAAAATACTGCAGTGTAGGGTATATTATTTTTTGACCAGGCCAAAGGTAACACCCTTACCAGTTTTCTGTTAAAAAAGATCGAGCACGTATTTTTTAATTTTTCGTTTTGGTGAAAATAAAAAATGTTATGATTTTTTAAAGTTTCTTGGTTTAGGAAAATACTTTTTTTTGTTATGTATATATCTCAGAAACTATAGGATATATTGAAAAAGTGGTCATAATGTAAAATGTAGATCATTAACTGAATTTTTGAAATATGTGAAAACGTGTTTAAATAACACAGTGCGACACATGAAAAGTGAACTAAAATCCGTTATAAGGCGTCGAAAGTACTCGCCGAAACAATTAATTCTGCCAGAGCGTTTTGCAAAGTTGGCTCATATAAGGATTTTATGGTAATTTTTGCGATTTTAAGGCACTAGATAAATTTTTTTCGGTTAAGTTTGTTCGGCATTTTTTTTCTTCTATTTAATAGCTACAACATTGCTGAAGTCATCAAAACAATATTTTTGGCTCGTTACCGAGATATAGCCATATGAACAAAATCAAAATCCAATTTGAGGCACAAAGTTGCAAATTTTCAGCTGGATAATTATAGCCATAATTATAATTATAGCCATAATTATAATTATAGCCATAATTATAAATATAATTATTCAGCTGAAAATTGCAACTTTGAGCGATTTTGAGCGATTTTTCGATTTTTTCATATGGCTATATCTCTGTAACGAGCCGAAAATATTGTTTTGATAACAATTATAGCGTTTGATCAATAAAATCTGTACATGGAAACTAAAAATATAGTCTTTTGAATTGGTAACACTTCGAATCAGCCACCCTGTAGGTTTTCATCAAAAAGCGAAAGTCCGAAATCGTGTCGGTTAAGTCTTTTTGGCGGTTAGGGCTCGATATGAGTTGCCCAGTTTCATAAACCGACACCTGACATAAAATTAAAATTAATCGACTTTTTGGTATCGTTGGATCCAAATCGTTTTTTTTTTTTTTTTTTTTTTGTAACAAAACTAACAAGGTCAAAATGTAAAAAACTATAAAAAAGTTAATTTAAAAAACCGCTCGGTTCCAAAACCAAACATCTCTTAATAGGGCAGACAGGATAGAATTTTCTTGAGTATAATATCCATCACAGACCGCATCCACAACAACAATAATGCATGAAATCAAAATGAATTATTACACAGTGCGACACATGAAAAGTGAACTAAAATCCGTTATAAGGCGTCGAAAGTACTGGCTCATATAAGGATTTTATGGTCATTTTTGCGATTTTAAGGCACTAGATGATTTTTTTTGGTTAAGTTTGTTCGGCATTTTTTGTTCTTCTATTCAATAGCTACAACATTGCTGAAGACATCAAAACAATATTTTCGGCTCGTTACTGAGATATAGCCATATGAAAAAATCGAAAAATCGCTCAAAATCGCTCAAAGTTGCAATTTTCAACTGGATAATCGCTCAAAATTCAATTTGAGGCAAAAAGTTGCAATTTTCAGCTGGAGCGATTTTTCGATTTTTTCATATGGCCATAAGGCTGTATTTCATTGAAATAACTTGCTTAGTTTTCCCAAAAAATGTATTTCCACACACAGCCAGCCACCCAGCCAGCCAGCCAGACAGACGGACATGGCTATATCGACTCAGGAGGTAACGCTGATCAAGAATATATATACTTTTCTATATCTGCCACGCCTCCTTCTCTGCGTTACAAATGGAAGGACAAAGTGAATATACCCTGGGTGTAGGGTATAAAAAACTGAAAAAATTGTCGGCAAAACGCTAAAATGGGCAAACATAACAACATGAGTTATTGATACATTGGCTGGAAATATTGCAACCTACCACAAACTTGTAAAAAAATTAACGCCATCCTGACTAAACTAAAAATATTTAACACCAAGTGTATTTTCTCCCAAAATCATATATTCAAAAAAATCGAGTTATGTTGCACGATAAATTTTCATACTCAAATTAATACCATCTGATAGCTCAGCAAATAGAGAATAAACTCTAAAAAATTCAAACCATTTGCTTCGGTCTTAACGGTTTTATGGGCATGTTAATAGACCAATTTCAAATATGCGCTCAGTTTTGCACTCCAGTGTATATTACTCGAAATTACATTTTTTAACCAGTCTAATTTTTTTTAAAAATTAAAACAGCTTACAAGAATAAAAACTCATACCTAAATATAGTGCGTAAATTAATAAATTAAAAAGAATAAAATAAATTTTTAACATCTCTATTTTCTATTCTCTCCCCAACGTTAAGAAGTTCCTTGAAAAGATTACTAATTGCAGATAAAACTAAGAGTCAAATTATGAAAATGATAACTTAAATGGATAATTTTAATATTTCCTCTTGTCCTTCAAATAATATCCCTGTATACATACTGCATGTATATGTATTTGTGAAAGTGTTTCCTTAGAAAATTTAAGTAAAAAGTATTACAAAGTTGCAAAAGGTGTGAATCTGTAAAAGATTATGATGATAAAAAGCTGCTTTTTATCTCTTCGCATTTATGTTCACAATCTGTGCTATGGACAGTGTTGAAATAGACTAAGTTATTTATTTAAAATAATTAAAAAAGAATACTATACATAAATGAATCCACTGCTACTTTGGAAAATAAGGTGCTTATCTCTTGTCTACTTATAATACTTTTATCCTCAAAGTAAGCAAGAATATAAAGCTTTTTACATTTTTAATCAGCCATTAAGTGTATGGATGAGTGTAAATTTTAATTTCAGGCACTCATGTTTGCTTGAAGCACAATAAAATAAAATCATAAAGTTTCATGGAAAAAAGATTTTATTTTATTATCTTACTAAAAATTTACTATGAAAATCTGATTGACGTTGTTTTTATACCCTACATATTTATTATGAACATTTTCCAAAGAAAGCAGCATGGTAGTTGTATATAAATATGTATATGTGAAGCGTCGTGAAAAAAGCGACCTTATCTTACCAGAGGTCAAATTTAAGTTTTTGATACTATTGGATAAAGAATAAACTTCTAAAGGAAACGCAGTAAAAATCGCTCAAAAATGTTTAAACTTGGCGAAGTTGTGGTGTTTTGAATTTAATGATTCAAAAAGGATAGTTTTGAGGTTAAATTTTGACATAAGCTCATATTTTGTTCTGTACTGAAAATTTTTGACAAGCACTGGTCGCGCTGAAACTTTTTGTAATAGTACATTAATCGATTTGACCACACATATTTTTTTGTTTTGCCCAATGAGAGTTCCCTTTTAAAATTAAGGAGTAGCACCGCCTTCCCCGCGATAGGCGATGAAAGGATCAAGATTGATAACGACGGATAGCTCTTTTAAAATTATTGGACAAGTAATTTTTAATTTAACGTGCAGTTTTCAAAATATTTGACAATTCTAGGACTTTTCGGACAACCTGTAGAACTAGTCAGTCTTTAAGCAAATAAATATATAAATTATATTCAATTCATCCAAGCTAATAGGTAAAAAAAGGATGTGAGCTTATTTAGCTAATGCAATTTTTTTCCTCTTACTGTCTATCATATTCCAAAATAGTTACTAAGTAGTCATGCGTTATTATTAAAATTGTCATAACCTTAAACCCTTGCTTACTATCGAATTGATACTGTTCTGTAGCACTTAATTCGAACTCACTTACCTTTAACATTATTGACATAGTTTCTTTAAGAACATTTGTATATTCATTTTTTTTTGATTATGGAATTTTCTTAAAATTAATTTTTACTTTAAAGTAAAAACTTAAAATTTTTAAATTCTTTGTAACATTATTATGTGCCTCTTTGAAGTGCAGAAAAATTCGGAAGAAAAATTATTGACAGAGAAAGTCATTGCTTTTATGAAAAAAAATGTGGTCATTCAAATTTTAAGTATTTAGCAATTTATGTGTTTTTATTTTTCGTACTTTATGCTCAAAAGAATTTCTGTATTTTCAAAAGGAAAGTACTTTTCGGTATTAATTTCATTTTTCAAAAAGTCAATGTGTATTGGTCTTAAGTTGTCAACAGTATTACATAAAAAGATTATTTGTTCGCAAATTCCTGACCATTTGCTTTGAGATGTTGCTTTCAACGTTATTGGTTTATTAAGGAGTAGCAAAAATAGAAAAGACTCGAAACTATTTTTCTGGAAATAATATTAAATCGATAGATCAGGTATCAGCTGTGAAAGTTTTTACATACAAGAAGCATGCAGGACTTAAATTGTGTACCTACTACCTTACTAATATGTAACTCTTTATAAACTTTGGTCTAAATAAATACGTAAAACAAGTTGACTGGAAATACCATCCAACCTAGCCTAGTTTGCTAGATCTACTAATTTAACTAACAATCTTAATAGTAATAAAAATAATCCACCAACAGTAGGTTAGGTTAGCGCGGGAGGTGGCAATTGCCATCATAACTTAGGGCAAGATTGGGCGCATTGCATACTTGATATATAACTTTTAAACTCCAAAATGGATTTGGTACTCTTTTGAGCGATATTTTCAAGATACACTTACAGCAACTCAATTTTCAACTGCTCCAAACGGTAAAAATTAAAAATTTATAATAAAACTGTAATAAAATAGTTTCTAATGTTTTCTTCTTGATAATTGTGGCCTCTTATCTTTATATAAAGTAACAATATCGGAGGAAATAGCTTGGCAATTTTCCAATTTTAATGGAAAACTGGATTGAAAATAGAGAAAACTTGTCTTCTACTTAACCTGAAATCTTCAAAAAGTCTCTCGAACTCCATCTTAAATCATGAAATTTCATCTTTGCAAGCTTTGCTTGTTGGAAAACCATTTTGTAGATGTTTTTCCCACAAAAGTAATTTTGATTTAAAAGCCCTAATTTGTCCTTGTAGTTTCAAATTCAAATCTGGCAAGTTTTTCGTTAATCAACCATAAAGAAAAGGTCTTGCATTGATTTTCCATCAGATAACAGCTCAGTACTTTCTCTCTTCATTTCTAAAATATCTTTACCTCGACTTTCAAGTTCCAAAATCTTTTCAGAATAACAGAGCATGATAGCCAGGGTTCCCATGGAGAAGGAACTTGTTTATGGATGTAACGATTTCGTCCAGTCTAGTTAATTTTTGAATTTTAGTCCCAAGATTTACATAGACGAATTTCTTCTAAATAAAAGAATATTTATTCGCTATTTATTCTTAGTTCAACGTTAGGGTCGCAGATTGAAAGATAATACGCCACATGAAGCCCGCGGGCCGCGAGTTTTGACATGACTGACCTACAGTGTACATTATGGGGGTTATTGTGAATCAAGTTTCCTGGGGAATTTTCTTTAACTGCAACAGAGAATGCACGGCAATCTGAGAAAAGTCCCCGGAAATATTTATTCACGATAACCCCCTATATAATGCTGATACAACGTTAACGTCCATATAGACAGCAAATAACAGTATACAAAAAAAGGTTTGTAGATACAGATTTTATCCTTTCACATTTCTAGCGTTCCTAATATACACACATTTTACTATATAACAATGTATTTTGAATGTCCATGTAAATAAATTTTCATTTTATTATAAAAAGGCATCCAGAGAAGTACACAAAATCAAATCCAGAAGAAAAATAAATACATAAATATTAAAGGATTCATAAAAATCAACTCAAAAATCAGGTTTTTTTATAGGTAAGCAACCCTTTTGTCTAAAATAGAAAACACAAAACTGAAAAAAAGTAGAGTTTTTCATTGTGTTTTGTTACAAAACACAAAAAAGGGTTCGTTGCATTAACCTGTAAAAAGTGTTGACTACGCTAACGATTTAAGGGGATTTCACATTTTCATTAGCAAATTAAAAACGGAACAAAACTGTATGCCTACATATCTCGTATATAGATGAACGAGATTATCGCACAATAATGAATGACATGAACTTTGTTCTAAAGTATTGGAGTGTAATCCCCTTTTAGAAGTGCAGAAAGAACAAAGCCTAGACATTAATATACGCTTATAATGCCAGCAAAACTATAAACACAAAAGAACAAGATTTAAAAGTTTGTGAATAAAAACGTCATCATTTAAAGTGCTTGCAAAAAAAAAGGGTTAAAAAGAAAGAAAATGTAGAGTTACAAAAAAAAAAAAAAATCAAATTTAGGAGAATTACAGTCGGTCGAATTTAAAGATTTCAATTCATTTTTTATGTATGAAATTCAAACAAAAATTGCTATTAAAATCTTATTCAGCGTAATTATTTCCTTTACTAGCATTTACTTCTTTCCCAGTAACTTCCAGGGAGAGTAGACAATGGGATTTTCTGCAATGATTTTGATACAATTTCACGATTCTTGGATTATCTTATACCAAAACATTTTTCACGTGAATTTTTATTTATTGCGTTTTCTACTGCCTTCTGTTTTCAATATATGCGCGATTGCAGAAAAAAGCCGCATTTTTGCGTCAAATTTGACTTTTAAATGAAAAAAATTCTTTCTTGTCTAACGTTTAATAAATGTTATATGGGTAACTGTAGTCGTTGAAGTATTATTCAACTACACAGGACCCCTGATTTGGCCAAAATCATTGTACCGTGCCTGTATTTGGCGAGAAAAGTTGACTTCAGACCAAGTTTAACTGCATTTTCAAGTTGAAAAATTGGAAAATTTAATTAAGCTTTCTTAAACCATTACAATTTAACTAAGTCTTGCGTAATTAAAAGCTTGTAACATTGAAGAATATAGAATTAAACTGGAAAAATGTTTTGTCCTCAAGTTTTGATGAGTTCGGCTCTAATTTGACTTATCCGCCCTTGGATCACAATAGATAAAACTAAATGTTTAAAATTAGGTACTACAAATTTGTTATCTTAAATAATTGTACTAAATTTTTTCGTCTTGCAGAGTTGGTTATTAAGTTTCTATGTTAGTCTTTAATGCAATGTTAATTGAACAAACACGTATGGCTTTACCGTGGTATAAAATTTTTCTTCTCTTTATGAGCACATACAGACAACACCTTGAGCGGAAAAAACTTAAATATTTATTTTGAAGTTTTTCCGATCATTTTAGTGCAAAAGAGCTGCACCGTGTTAAGTTTTTACTGTGGATATTTTTAGATATTTTAAAATTTAGTATGGAAAAGTAATATATAATTTTCTGATGAATTGAGGGGGTTAGAAGCAAAGGGGTATAAGTAACAAAAAGTAAATTTTGAGTAAAATATAGTTAAAGTTAACGTTGTTTCATAAATTGCAGGGTGAGTTAAAAAATAAAATATTGCGCGTCAAATAAAATTTAAAGTATGCTTCACCTAATGTTTTTTTCAAATTTTTTCTATGAGTCCCCCTTTAAAAGTTATTAGTATTTCAGTGAAAGCCTACACCATTTTACTCAAATTTTTTTTTTGTAGTATAAATGGAGTAAAGTTAGCACCGTGTAGCAACTAACATATCAAAAGAAAAAACTAAGTACCATAACTCTAAGGATCCTTAAAACGTTCTCTGTTAGAGGTATTTTTTAAAATTTTTATAGAGATCCGCTTTCAAAAGTTATTAGTACTTTAGTGAAAGCCTACCACACTCGTTACTTTTCATTTCAAAACGAAAATATTTTATTCAATATTTTAAACTCGTTTAGAAGCAAAGGGGTACAAGTGCGGTAGACTTTCACTAAAGTACTAATAACTTTTAAAAACAGACCTGTAGAAAATTTTTAAAAAATACCTTAAAAAGGGAATTTTTCAAGGATTCTTAAAATTGAAGTAATTAATTTTTTCTTAACCTATGTTAGATGTTACGCTGCGCTAACTTTGCTTCTTATTTACTAGAAAAAATTTTTTTTGAATTTTGTTTTAAAGCAAAACTATAATTTTGTGAACTGGCTTACCTTAATTGGGCTCTATAGAGGCGTAGGAACTCAAAAGCTTAGATAATATTTGTTTCATATACAAAGCAAAGCTCCCACTACCTATTCTCATACTTAACTCAATTTTTCGTAATTTGTCACTTGTACCCCTTTGCTTCTAACCCCCTCAATTATCATTTTTATTATGACAACTTTAATCTATTTCAACTATTAACGGCCTCGGAAAAACAATTATTTTTGCTTTATTGTAGTCAAAATTTCGGCTATTTTGCTGAATAGCCCATCACGGTGGTTTTTAAAAAATTTCAACTTTTTGAAATACCACCCGCGATTTTTTTCGGGGATAGTGTTGGGGGACCCTTCTAGTATCAGAATCCGGGAACCGCGAAATCGAACGTCCAGCCGTTTTTTTTTTTGACATTTTAGTTTTTTTAACGATTTTTGAGGATGTCTCGGATTTATATACATATAATGTACACACATATATGTATATACGTACATACATATACTTGTATATGTATATATGTGTAATATATATATATGTATATATATATATATATACATACATACATACATATAAAAGGTATCGTTTCCGCACCATTTATTTTAAAAAAAAATCGGTTTTTTCGTATATAAAAAAACACAAACAAAAACCGGATACAGCAATAGTTACTCCAGATGTGATTTTTGATGCTTAATCCGAATCCGGTCTTAGAATTGCTCTATTACTTCTGGACTTTGAGATATCCTTACATAAATGTTTAAAGGACACCATTTTTTTTCCTATTTTTGAAGTTATATAACATGATAAGGTAATATTATGCCGTAAAATCTGGTATGACAGTTAATAGCCCTAGTTTTTTTCTTGAAAACTCAATCAAACCGATAACGATATCTTTTTTTTTATCGGAGATATCTTTGCCTAAAATGTTGAAAAAGTGCAAAAACACGATTTTTGGCTATATTGGATGTTATATACAGGACACACAAAATTCTTCTGTGCATTTCTATTACAAGAAGCATTTAGTGCTTTCTTTTGGCTTTCAATTGAGCTATTAAATGTTCACCTGCAATATTCTTCTACAAAGTTATGACCATTTAAAAATTACATTATGAAGTGCAAACTCACAGGGGCGCCACTAAAATATAGTGTACGAGTATTTCTTACATGCGTATTGCTGCAACATGTCGTCTTAAAATAGTCATAACTTTTAAGAAAACTGTTACAAGAGACCTTTTGTTAGCTCATTTTGAAGATAAAGAATGGTTTTAATTGCTTCGGTTAGTAAAAAAGAGCAGACGAATTTCGTCCGTACTGTATACAACCTCAAATATAGCCGAAATCCGAGATTTTTCACTTTGAGTTTCATGGTGTGATTTTAAAGTTAACATAACTTTGCGGAAAAATATTGCAGATAAACATTTGGTAGCTCAATTTAAAGCCAAAAGAAAGTACCAAATGTTTCTGGTAATAGAAACTCCCAAAAAAATTTTGTGTGTCCTGTATATAACATCCAATATAGCCAAAAATCGTGTTTTTGCACCTTTTCAACATTTTAGGCAAAGATATCTCCGACAAAAAAAAAGATATCGTTATTAGTTTGATTGAATTTTCAAGAAAAAAACTAGGGCTATTAACTGTCATACCAGATTTTACGGCATAATATTACCTTATCATGTTATATAACTTCAAAAATAGGAAAAAAAATGGTGTCCTTCAAACATTTATGTAAGGATATCTCAAAGTCCAGAAATAATAGAGCAATTCTAAGGCCGGATTCGGATTAAGCATCAAAAATCACATCTGGTGTAACTATTGCTGTATCCGGTTTTTGTTTGTGTTTTTTTATATACGAAAAAACCGATTTTTTTTAAAAATAAATAGTGCGGAAACGATACCTTTTATATGTATGTATGTATGTATGTATATATATATATGTACATATATATATATTACACATATATACATACACAAGTATATGTATGTACGTATATACATATATATGTGTACATAATATGTATATAAATCCGAGACATCCTCAAAAATCGTTAAAAAAACTAAAATGTCAAAAAAAAAAAAAACGGCTGGACGTTCGATTTCGCGGTTCCCGGATTCTGATACTAGAAGGGTCCCCCAATACTATCCCCGAAAAAAATCGCGGGTGGTATTTCAAAAAGTTGAAATTTTTTAAAAACCACCGTGCCATATACTACATACATACATTTTGTATGAAGCAAAATAAAATCATCCCGAAACCGACTCAAAATTTAGAGACACTTTTAAAAACGATCTGCATAATTTTTTTTTTTCATTCCGAGAAAAACCAATGGAGCACTTTTGATTCAACTGAAGGCCTATTTTGGCTAAAAGAACAGATTATGTTCTTACACAAATTTTGGCGTTTACATTTTTTATTTTTTTGGGGTATAGATATTTGGTTTCAAAAATCGATTTTTTACGTTTTTCAACAATGAGGTCGGAAAAACGATTTTTTACTCAAAAGCAAGGGAACTTACGAAAAAAGTGTATAAGGTAAAAAATGCTTAAAATTCCTCAAAGAATACTTGTGAATCTTTTCGGAATTTTTTTCCATGTTCAATAACCAAATGCACTGGAATTTATTCTTAGACTTAAAAAATGAAATTCCCAATGGGTGAACAAAAAAATTTCGACCCGAGATGGTGTCAGGAGGTCGTTTTATCTAAAAATTTTGGGAAAATCGAAAATTCCGATAATATACGGGAGAGCACATATTGCAGAAGTAGTAGATATGTTACGGGGCACCTTTGCAAATATTTTGGAGTAAAATTCAGAAAAATCGTGTATGGGTCGTGGCGACAAAATGGGTTAAAATGTCTAAATCGCTCATTACGGCCAAATAACAGGTCCTAAAATTCTGAAAAAATTCTAGTCAACTCTTTGATGAAACATAAATTGATTTTGTTTATGATATTTTTTTAAAAAATTTTTCTTAAAACCTGGGTCATATAAGAGGATCGTTTTTTTTTTTGGAATTTTTCCCGCAAACGGATCAGTAACGGATCCGTAACGGGTAAAAAAGCGAAGATATGAACCGTCTGGCACACTGGGTAGTCTTGGTTTTGTTCACGACTGCTTTTCAGTCTTGGTAATTTATAGTTAAAAGTTGTTTTACGTCCGTTTCGAAGATAAAATCATCTCTCAATTTGGGTTTTGTCATCTTAAAAACCCAACTGCTTTGGAAAAATATGGTTTTGAAATTTTGAATACTCAATATCTCTGAAAATTTTTTCAAGACTAAGACCGAGACCAAGACTTAATGGGCAAAATCAAGGCCAAGACTAAGACTCAATATCAAAACCAAGACCAAGACTCAATGTGCAAGAACAAGACTAAGCCCAAGACTGCTATGGTCTTGGTCTTGGTTTGCTCATAACTAGTTGGATTTCTTTTAAATTCAATTACGAACAAAATGAGTCATGTTAGATCAAAATCGGTGCTTGTTCAACAAAATTATGTGTGAAAGAATTTTTGGGGAATGGCCATTCATTTAAACAAGCTGACCTTAGGCTCATACTTATCAAATGCAATGATTCATAGTTCACATTTTCTTTTTAAAATTTTTTATAATATCTCAATATTCATTGAAAACTTGTGTGCATTCCATTTAGTGTAGGGTGCAAAAATTACACTGTTAAAAAATGACAATGTAAGTCGAGAGATTAAAGTTGGATAAAAGAAAAAAAAAAAAAACAAAAACAAAAAAAAAATTGCAAAGGATACAAAAGCGTTAAGCCCTAGTTACGTAAATCCTTTCACTTTCAATTTGAACCCATTAACCTAAACTTCCACCTCAGGTCCACTTACACACGGGCATACACACATACACACTGACACAATGAGTATAGCAAACGAATACCGCTAACAAGTGAAGCAAAGAAAACTGAGTCCTTTTTTTTAGGAGCAGTCTACAGACCTCAAGTGTTACACCAACCAAGCATCCAAGTGTTTCACTCAAGAACAGAAGGAGTACGAAGTAGATGACGAAGACGGAGATGAAGAAGAAGAATGCAAAGCTTAATACAAAAGCAAACAAATTGCGGTACAAAAAAGAAGCGGAAATAAGAGTATTACAAAAACAACAGCAACAACAATATTAACAAAAGCATTTGGATATAAAGAGTTGAAAAATGAGCGAAAAAATGGCAAGGAATCACACACACACACACTATAGAAAACACAATGAAGAAAAGGATGTATGCATGTGTGTGCCTATATTTGAGTCTAAGCAATTTGTAAGATTTTAAAGTTGCGTTAGCATTGCGCTTACGTATTTAATTTATGTCAAATCAGCAAAATAAAGGAAATGACAAAAAGCACAAAAAGAAAAGCCGGAAATAAATAAGAAAATCTAAGAATAGAACAAACCTGAAACAATCAATCTCGAAAAAATAAGGTAAATGATGTTCCACATACTGTTCTTAATATGATATTGACTTTAAATTTCAGTCAAAAAATATATATTCTTCAGTATATCTGAATTTTATACATTGCCTTTGGTGAAGAACAAAATATACTCTTATCTCCACTGAGATTATGAAAAGAAAATGGCAATATATAAGCCATACGATCAAGTAATGGCTTTGAAAGAACTAAACAAGATCTTCAGGATAGCCAACTTGGACGTCGCATAGACATTAGGGACGTGCTCGAGAGTTGTACTGGGAGTTCTAACGGAACTCACTCCTCTTCACCTCATGGTTAAGAAAGAAGCATCATATGCGTTCCTCAGACTACCTTCCTTACATAAACTTAAAGAAGGCATTCTAATAGGACATGTCAAAACACTGAATGTGTTTGGGATCCACCATGTCTTACATACTCCGATAAGATGAGTAAAAGTTTGTTTTCTTCAAGAAATTTAAAGTGATCATCAAAGACCGCGCCGATTGGAGGAGGAATGATATAAATATAAAACATGACTCACCATTATGCTACACTGATGGTTCCAAAATGGAAGATGGTAGCGCAGAATTCATGGGGTCGTGTGACGAAGATTTCGAAAAGCAGTTGCATTGGGGAAAACGGTTTCTACTTTTCAGGCAGAAGTCTACGCTTTTAAGTTGTGCGCCAGAAAATGTCTACGTAGGGGTACTTCCACCACCGACACATACATTTATTCGGATAGTAAAGCGACTTCAAAATCATTAATGACTTTTTCAAAGCACTCAAAGCTAGTCTGGCAATACCTTGAACTTCTTCAAGTCTTATCCAGGAGGATTAATCTGAACATCAGGGCACAACAGGCATAAGGCAACGAAAAGGCAGATTGCTAATCAACCACTGGAGAGCCCAGAAGGGCATTAGGCAAGCAAATTAATCAAATCAAAACATGTTAAGGTAGAAGCTGCTTTAAACATCAGCAGAAAAGGTATAAAAACATACCGCGAAAAAAAGTCAGCTAACTGTAAACTTTATTAACACCTAAAGAAGATGGGTCTGGTAGAAAACGATTCTTGTAGACTTTGTCAAGAGGACTTGCAAGCAGCAGATCATGTTAGTGATGAGCAAACCAAGACCAAGACCAAGACCATAGCAGTCTTGGTCTTGGTCTTGTTCTTGCACATTGAGTCTTGGTCTTGCTCTTGGTTTTGACATTGAGTCTTGGTCTTGGTCTTGATCTTGCTCATAAAGTCTTGGTCTCGGTCTTGGTCTTGGTCTTGAAAAAATTTTCAGAGATATTGACTATTCAAAACCATATTTTTCCAAAGCAGTTGGGTTTTTAAGATGCCAAAATTCAAATCGAGAGATGATTTTATCTTCAAAACGGGCGTGAAACAACTTTTAACTATAAATTAGCAAGACTGAAAAGCAGTCTTGGTCTTGCCAATTATCGTGAGCAAGAACAAGACCAAGACCATAGCAGTCTTGGTCTTAGTCTTGCAAAAATATCAGCATCTTTGTCTTGGTCTTGTTCTCGCAAAATTATCAAGACCAAGAACAAGACGCAAGACCAAGACTAATTTTGCTCATCACTAGATCATGTGCACCCCGATGTGGTGAGACGTAGAATTAAGAACTTAGAGAGTGCCGAGATTTTAGATCCAAATAACCAAGGTAATATCAATTCCACAACAGTGTCGAAATTTATAAATAATCTAGAACTGTTTAGATAGATAAACAGGTTGTACAAAAGATGTTTTTGGGTCGCAGTGCAATCCAATAATAATAATAATAATAAACAAATGGCAACATCGTTTCAATTACTATTTATTATCAGTACTAGCGACCTATAGGGTATTTTGTCATATTTAAGCCTAAGGCGCAGTTTTTTCAAGTCAATCTGTTGAACACTTTTTAGTCTATAGCTGCAACTTTGTTGAAGATAGGAATAAAAAATCCCGAACGAGATATAGCCTTAAGAAACACTACATTTCCTTAAAGAAAAAGCCATTTTGAACCCAAATATATGTTTCTAAATCCGACTTGGAGCCAACATGCAACATCATGTACTCTGAGAAATAGCACTCAAGAAGTTGTTTGCATACAATGACCACAAAAATGTTCTACAGCTTAAAGCAAACGCAGGTGAATTGGACAAACTTTCTAGAAAACGTTCATTGTAGCCGCAAGTCCCTTGAGTGGAATTGAAAAGGCAGTAGAAAACGTGGTAGATTGACAAACCGTAGACTCGCTAGAAAAGGTTACAACCCAATAAGCGGGAATATGGTGGAGGAAAATTAACGTCATTGTAAAAGCCGTGTTCAGTTCTATGTTTCCATAGAAGCTGTAGGAAAAGTAGAAAAATAAAAAATTCAAATGTCCAGCAGTTGCACTACACAAGTTGAAATTACATTGAAAACTTGCTACAAGAAAACATACAAGCAACGTTTCTGAGAACACAAATTGAAAAATTGTTGGACAATGTAGACACCAGCTACAACTCATCGAATGTGACAACAAAATGGCAAGGATGCCCGGAAGCACATGACTTATTTTTTAGTCTATACTATTTGGAAAAAACTTTGTAAAAAGAAATTGAAAGCGTTGTTTTTTTTCGTCGTTGTGCAAAAAAAAACGAGACTGCGTCACAAAAAAGTAAAACAGAGCCCAAAAGCCAAAAAATGTCACAGCCTCAAAAGAAAATTTTAACACAATAAAAAACTCAAGTTAAGAAAAAAAGGATATAAGGATAAAAGTAAATAATAAGAAAATAAACCAACATCACCACCATTATAACCCCCGCAAGCAAGGCATAATGCACAGAAAAAAGAGGCCCTAAGACATTGGGCGGGCAGTATGAAATGGGACAAAAAAATAAGTCAACATCATGTGTATAAGAAAAAACCGCACTGCTGTTGACTCAAATCGAAAGTGTGTGGGGTGTTAGTGGGTAGGGATAGGGGTGTGTCACTAAAGTTAAAAAGTATGTGAATGATGTGTTAAAATCTGAAGTGTCTGAAGAACCACACAACAGTTTCAGCAACACAAAAAAATATACACACTGAGAATACAAGTTAGCAGCTACCCTAACGCCCTCCTATTGGAATCTGCAATGTACACACAATGCTCTTCAATATTTTAAATTTGAAAAAATAAACGTTATTTTACATCGAAATGCCGACAAATGCAGATTTAAGTGGATACTTAAGAAATTTATTGTTTAACGCGAGCGCAATCATTTTTACGACATTTGCAGGATAATTTTGTACGCACACAAACGCTTAAACTTTTTTACCGATTAGGAAATGATTTTGAGGTGTTTTTGGCATTCTCAGTTTTCTAAAATTTGTATATCACAGGCCTGTTGATATGCGATAATCTCTTCCCTCTATGCAACATGAGTATGAGACTTTGCGTAATCCATCATACCAAAGAGGAAGCGGATATTGTCGTTTCAATGAAATTCTCAATGGTAAGGAGAGAAGCTAACTGCTTTTATGCTACATAAAAATCCACCGCTGGCTCAAGACATTGATTTTAGCAGCCGTTATTATTTTCAAATTTCAAATATACCACCCATTTATTTCTTCACTCCGCCCTAATTTGTATGTTTTGTTTTGATTCAAGTTCCAAAAATTAATAGCATACTTTCAGGCTACAAATTTTACTATTTTTTAAATCAATATCAAGAGCCAGTATTAGATTTTGAATAAGAAAAGGGTTGGGATCCAGTCGCCAAATACCAACGCGACCTATAAGGCCTACTGTACTAATCCTGGTAAGACTTAATTAAAATTAGTCCATTAGCGTATAGCATTAATAAATGCCAGTATGTTCCTTCGTTGCAAGGCGCTTACTTCAGAAATAGAGGGGTATGCGAAAGAAAAATAACGAAGTCTGTATCTTGCTAGACTGTTACAGTGAAATAGAATATCTGTGGACTTTTGACAAAACAACCTAAGTCGAGATAAGACAATTCTCCAGGATTTCAGTCCAAAATATAAAAATTAAATACGCTTCTATTGGTATAATTGCCATGCCTCTATGATTTCTTATTCCAGATATATAAGGGTGTCCCATAGTTTATGCAAGATTTGAACTAAGCGCCATTCGTGCGATAAAGTATTATGAACCAAAAGAAAAACATAATTTGCAAGCTGACATTTTAAAATTAGTAAAAATGTATAGAAAGAGGAGATTCACTGCTGCATCAACGAAATTGAGCCACATTATTGAAATGGAGTTAATCAGTTTTTAGGCGCTTCTGAAAAGTTGCCAATTTCGAGTTAGGTTGTTTTGTCAAAAGTCCACAGATATGTTCTGCTGTTTCCTCTTCTTCATTTCAGAATCAAAAGAATTTATATATATTTAATTTAATTCCATGTTAGAGAAATGCTTCCTAACTGGGCACTGTCCCATGAAAAGTTTGGTAAAGTAACTGTTTTGTTCTTTGTTTGGAAACTCTGGCATTAATATCTGTTGCCGAGGGTGTTGTTCCAGCCTTCTTGAACTTTTCTCCAAGGCGTCATCTCTCAGTTTTTTTTCGCTTCTTCTTTTTTCAACAAGACTCAACGTTTCCTCGCTCATCCAGTGTTTCTTATTTGAGGGTCGGAACCCAAGTATTTTTTCACTGGAGTTTAAAAAAGCAGTCTTAGTGGCACTCAATGATATTTCAATGCTTCCAACACAATCGATTGGAGCTGTTTTAAGTTCTTCAACGAAAGACCTGCGGATCTCGTCGTTCTTTAACTTAAGCACGTCGAATTTTTTTGCCATAGATTGTTCACTGGGACGTTTAGTAGCGGCAAGTTTTAGTCGAATGACCGCGTCGAGAAGATGGTGATCGGAGCTTATGTCAGCGGCCTTCTTTACTCGTACGTCCAGAAGACTCCATCTGCATTTTCTGCTAATGCGGAAGTGGTCGATTTGGTTTTCAGTGATGTTGTCTGGAGAGACCCAAGTAGCTTTATGTCATGTTTTGTGAAATGGCTTGGAAGATGGCAATATTTCTAGCGGGGGTTCGAAATCTGCAACAAATGAGCCTTTCGCTTACAGGTTTCCATTCCATCACTACCTTTACTGCATTTTTCTTAACAAAAATCAAACTCCATCTATTTCAAGTTTAAATTTGTTTAATTCTCTTACGGCTTGAGGTTTTTTTGCCTGTATCATTAAGAGTTCGGACATTCCAAGAGCATGTTCGAGTTTTCATCGAAAGGATTTTAAAATGTTGATGAACCATATCGGTTCCGATTATAGGAGAATCATTCCTAATTATGCATGTTTCTTGCACCTCCAAATCCGATGTGCATGCTCACGTGGCAGGTGGATTAACCACACTTTGGCAGCTGACATGGAAGCCGCCCATTTTTGGGTCAGACGCTTCAGAATTTCGACAAGATGCTTTTTTTAAGGCTGTATCGACTTGCCTTGTCAGTGCCAGTTACGGAAATTGTGGGTTTTCTTTCCAGGCGCAATGCTGTCCAACGCTACGCCTTTCCACACCCTGGCTGGTCACCCGCTTTTAGTCGACTCTTACGACAGGTATGCTTACCTCGGATATATTCTGACCCCTTACTCGCAGGGGGTCTAGAACTACATAAAGATAATAGATCTGACTTGAAAATATTATAACTATTCCATTGAGAATGGGTTCAAGAATATTTATTTTTCTTTTTTTGGTGAATATGGTTACATTGGTCTTTTGGGGATTAACCTTCAGACCAGAGTATTCACATCATCCGGCTATTAAATCAAGTGTTTCTTATAATCTGGAAGAGATTGCGCCTTCATATTTACCTCAAATAATGATTGGATCATCGTAAGCATATTTTTGCGCTGTAAAACCGTTTGAGCTGAGAAGGTGCAGAAGCTCATCAACGACAATGGGCAAAATGATCGGATATACGTATAATACACCACCCTGAGGACAGCCTCTTGAAATCTGAGCATTCTTGTTTTCAGTGTGCTTAAAATCCAGGGCTAGAAAGTACCATTTCAAAATCATTTGAAGTGAAAAAAAAAACCTTTCCCATGCAAAATTTGTGTTTTTTACCCCAAAATTTTCTAGTCCTCGTAAACTTTTCACCACAGACAAAATATTTTGCGCACGCTCTAACAATATACCATGAAGCATATTCTAGTTGTTACCATAAAGCCCTTATTTTTGTATGGTGGTCAACCCACCTTTATGTGCACATATGATATATTTTCCAGCTGGGTAATGGAGACACAAGAGCATATAAAGTTAATATGTAGCTTAAATTAAATTTCTTTAGCATTCACTAAACATCAATGAAAATGCAAATTTTTAGTGAAGAAAAACCAAGACCACGCCCATCAACAACACCAACGCCCCATTTACCAGCTGTTACCAACAATATGCGTGAGCTGTAGGTTCATTCACAGCAACAAACGATGATAACAGCTGCAGATAGCGCATAATAAGACGAAAAAAATGTTGGCATGTCCGTCCGTCGGTCTGTGTGTATTTCTTTCATTCTGTTTGTTTGTCTGTAGAATCTTAAAATTTCAACATCAATTTGTAAATCATCGGGCTGCCATTGTTTGGCGTGTTTTCTCCTTGATAAGCAGCAACCACTGTGCGTGTGGGTGTCAATGTACACGTGTGTATGTAAGCGCGCTTTCATGTGTATGTGTATCAGTGTGAATGGCACTCTGACTGTCTGCGCGTTTATGTTAACAACGATTTAGTTGTGTAAGTATGTGTGTTAAGCAGCTTTGGTTATTAAGTGCGAATGATAAATGGATCGGCCAGCCAGCCATTCGACGAGGGTCATTTTAAACTCTGCTTGTTGTTGTTTTTTTTTCCGTTTTTATATATAAAATTCCATTTGATTTTTATATCTTGTATGCCTTTTTTACGTTTTTAACATTAAATGAAATGCAACTGCTTTTTCAAATGAACATCGTGTCTTATTCAAGTAAACGCGTGTAAACAAAACAAGGCCAATTTAAATTTTTTAATAAAAAGGCAGCTGCTTAGAACGAAACACGCTTAATTTAAATTCAGTGATGCCCAAATTGCGAAAGAATTCAGCACAAGATAAAGTAAGTATAACTTTTGGCAGCACCATCTACATGCGATTTTCCCAAAAAGAGACCCAAACACTTATCAGTTATCATTATCAAAACTGTTTAACATATTAAGATAAACTTATAAGTGGCATTTATTCAGTAACGAAATATTATCTTTTAAATTTTCGTTCATTTTTTAAAAATTTAACATTTTACTATCATGCAACCAAAACCATAAATGATATAAACTTGAAGTTAGCTCCGCTTTTGTGTAATTTCCCCAAAAAAAAAGTTGTGCTGAGGTGTACTCGACTTGTGCTGCGTTGTGCCGTATTGGAAATCAAAATCGGTCCAAGGATTCACGTTTAATGGGGACTTTGGTGGCTGGTTCTGAATATGGGATCCATTATTTTCTATCAGATCTGTAATACGAGTAATCCTTACTTTGATGTGCAGACAACAGACATATCAAGCTTTAACTGCCAAAAAAACTCAACCGACAAGAAACAAATTTTACAGTAGAAGTTGTTTTTGAATTTTCCTTGCTTTCCGTTTAACTTCGTAATGGTACTTTTTACAATTGTGTATGAAATTTGAAGGGAAGACGTATATGAGCGCGAATTATCGATTTCCATCAAAAATCGAAAATCTGAAATCGTGTCGGTTAAGTCTTTTTTGGCGGTTAGGGCTCGATATGGCATACATTCAGGAGTAGTATTGCCACAATTTTATAATAATATTTATAATAATTAACTCGTCAATTTCATATATTTTATAAAAACGTAGTTTTTGCAGAGGAGCTCCCTAAGATTTGGGGTAGGGGGAAAAAATGGTTGTTGGTCTTACATATTACTCCTCTTACAGCGACACCTGGGCAGCTATGGGAACATTTGTCGATCATTTTCTGAGCTATAATATTAGTGATCAACACTTTTCTCTAGAAGTAACTGTCAGCTAGATATTCATGTTGATATACGTATAATGGGTGATCCAATAAGAGCTTCCTACTTTGTTTTCTAAATGAAATACATAAAAATCAATGTATTGATACAAATCTTTATTAAGAATGAAAACTTGATTCCTACAACTCAACGTTTAAAAAAATTATTTCGTTTAAATGTTGCCCACGACTAGCTCTTAAATGGTTCATTCCGTGGGTCCAATTTTCGACAACTCTTTCGAGCGTATCGGCCGGTATTCCTTGAATAACACGAGTTATGTTGGTTTCCAAATCGTCAATAGTTTCGGGTTTGTCGACATAAACAAGTGATTTAACACATCCCCAAAGAAAGTAATCCAATGGCATCAAATCACATGATCTTGGTGGCCATTGCTTGAGATGATGTTTTCATCGAACGTTTCTCTCAATAAAGCTATTGTTTCCCCAGCTGTATGGCATGTTGTGCCATCCTGTTGAAATCAGAGGTCGGCTACACTAATATCCTGAATTTTTGGCAATAAAAATTCATTCAGGCTAAGATCTAAGATGTTCAAATCCTGAAATCGGCAACGAATGGATTGTTCTTGGTTTTCACGAACACTCTCTGCTAGTGCAGCAATATTCTCTTAATTACGGGCTATGCACTCTGGTTGAATGATGAATGTCCAATAGTGCAAAATTGTTTTGAATTTGGTGATTCTTTTTTTCTTTAACTATTGAAGTGGGAATCTTCTAAAGATACTGCTTAGCAGCATACCGATTCATACTGATTACTGGCTTACCACATTCGGGACCAACGCACGGAAATAATCTTAATACGCCGGCTCGTAAAACATGTACAGAGTACATGCAATTTAGATATAAACATAAGTTTGTAAAGAAAATGGTACTCAGTTCTACACAAACAAATGTATATAAATACATGTTCAGTATGCCTACGTTGCTAAACCCTAACTGCCATTTTAGTGCCAAGTGGTACCGCCAGTCAGGTCATTTCTTCGCTAGGCAGGGCTAGAGCAATTAGGCTCTAATTCTTAATTTCATCTCGTCTCAGTTGCCGCATAATCGTTGATATGACGTGATTAATTTGATCCCAGGGGTCCTTGCCCAGCAGCATATGTCGACCAATACTGGTACAAGTAACCTCTTCACCCATTATATTCTCTAGTACTTGTCTGGCCGCACTGAACCTAACGCACCTTGGTTGGCGTTTTCTACAGCTTCTTCACAAAACATGCAAAAGGGGTCATTCACGTACTTATACTTGTATAAATACTCTCTGAAACAGCCATGTCCAGTGAGAAACTGAGTGAGGTAATAATTTGGTTCACCATGTCACCGCTTGAGCCACATTTCAAGCAGAGGGATCAGATTGTAAGTCCACCACCCTTTTGTTGATGCTTGCCATCTTTGTTGCCACTGTGTGAATAGTTCTAAATCTAGTGCTGCTATGCGATCTCGGTCAAAGCAATTCTGCCGACGCAGGTCACGTTCGGAAAGCACAGCAAACTCTCAATGATTCTGGCCTGCGTGTTGCTACCATTGTTTTCATACACGATGTAAATACCATATTGGCGCTCCATACACTTGAAACTGAAGCCAATAGTTTTCTGGCTGCATACTTTGGCCCACCAATATTTGGCATAAGTCTGACGACAGCCGATCCCATCTGTACAGCCTTGTTACCAGCTGCTGTGAGATGCTCTCTAAAATTAAGACCTTGGCCCAGCAGGACTTTCAAGTACTGCTTAAAAGTACCGCTTCTGTTTTGTGCTCAGCCAGTTGCAAGCTCATTGATTGTAATCATGCTTGAACATTTAATATTGTGGTGTTGCACTTTTCAGCAAGTTCCGTGGTGTGTTTAGCTGCTGCTACAATTGCAATATCATCAGCATACCCAACAATGTCCACTCCGCTTGGTTTTTCAACCTCAAAAACCCCATCATACATGCAATTCCATGGAGTGGGGCCCAGTACCGAACCTTGTGGCGATGGTGTTATGAATAGTGCGCTCAGTTGGACGCTCATAACGACCAAAATGATGTTGAATAACTCTATTACATTCTCTAACTGATGACTGATTTTGGTAGTAAGTTTCCACAATTAATAAACGTTGTTGAGGAGGAGGTATATTCATGTCCGTCATATGGACAAGCCATTATGACTATCCGATGACATTAGCAAAAATTAATTACTCTATATAATATAGTGCTTTTTAGATCTGAAACGATTTAGAGCACATAGAAGAGAAATGACAAAAATATAGGGGTACTGGGACACTTCTTCATATAACGCACTTCGCCAAAACTCTGAAACTATTTTACGTAGCTGAAAAAGATTTGGTACATATGTAAAAGGCACCAGCATAAATTTAAGGCAAAGCGCATTGGGTAATATCTAGTCAGTTATAAAATTTGAGAATGAAAAAAAGTTTAAAATTTGCGGTAACTACAGTGATATGAAATGAGTAAAAATGTCAGCATTACAAAAGAATTAAATAAATTTTAAAAATCAATGGAAATACTATTTTTCCAACGAATTACAACAAAATTTGTAAATGCACCTCCAATGTTTTTATACATTGCGTTTTTTCAATCCCATTTTCGTTGTTGACAGTTTTAATTAAAAAAACATTCCATATTATTAAATGCAAAAAGCCAACAGTGTTACGAAGTTATATTTTTAAACAAGTTGATTCAAAATGACCAAATTTGCATATAAAATAAATTGAACCACGACATTCTACACACGACACACCCCTTTGTGTCGTGGCTTGGTCAGTGCGTGCGACTGAATTTGCACCTGATTATGAGGTTAACATGAATTGACGCTATAGAGATTTCGCGAAAATACCAAAAATTTATGTTTGTACTCATATGAATATTAAATTATTATTACGAAATCTCTATTATAATATTATTCAGGTATTGAAATTCACAAAATTTTTAAATAAAATAATTCTATAGCATTGGGTAACTTTATAGCGAATATTTTGCAAAATTAAATTCTCAAAAAAAGAAATTACGAGTTTACTAGGGTTTTTGTAATAAGAGTATTCAGAAATAGTTGTGTTCATTATTAGAATATTGCTGTTAATTAAAAATGTAAAATATTTGGCAAAATTAGGCAACGTGTCTTTTATGCTGAAAACTGTGCAATGAAAAATAATTAAATTTTATATACAACAAAAATAAGTTACTAAAGTTGTTTGTTATTGTGTTGCATAGATTTACGCCTTTGATATCAAACGGGAACAATGCTTCGATGTGGCGCGAAATTGAGTAATGTTGTGATTTCATTTAATTATAATCTGGTGAATACTAATATTATATGAAATTTTCGAAATTGACTATATATAAGGGTGGGCCAAATTTGTTTGTAAGAAGTTTTACCTACCTCAGCTAAGCCCTATGTGAAAGTTCATTAAATTTTAAGAAAAAATGCCCAAAGAATGATACCTCTACGTTCAACTTTAGTTCGGCGCATTTTCTATTGAAAATTTTAGCTTGAATTCAAAATATTTTTATTGTATTTTGAATAAAGGTCTGCACAGTTACCAAAAAATCACTTGTTTACGTAATTATTCAGTTTTCGGTTTGATTAGTTATGAGTACAATTTTTTTAAGCTAAACAGCTACAAGTTAAAAAGTGAAAGAAAAAACCGAAATATGTGTACGCATACGTACTACGTAATTATCGGTTATATGTATAGGATAAGAAAGAGAGAATTTACTTATACGCAAAAGCGTTGCCAGAAGGTGGTATTTGTAAAATAAATTGTAAATAAAAAAATAAAGTTAACTTTTGGCTAAACATGTGCACCAGTCGATGGGAAAAGGTCGGAAAATAAATTTTGGACATGACCAGGGGTGTCCCCGACCCCTCTAAGTAACCGTTTTGGGCCCATTTTTGCAAAACAATTTTATTGCACCAATCGATGTGGAAAGGTCGAAAATAGATTTTGGACATGACCAGGGGCGTCTCCGATCCCTCTAGGTGACCTATTTGGGCCCATTTTGGTGAAAAAATTTTATTGCACCAATCGATGGGGAAAGGTCGAAAATAAATTTTTGACATGACCAGGGGTATTCCCGATCTTTGTAAGGGACTAAAACGGTCACTTAAAAGGGTCGAGGAATAATCTGGTCATGTCAAAAATCTATTTTCGATCTTTCCACATCGATTGGTGCAATAAAATTTTTTTTCCAAAATGGGCCCGAATCGGTCACTTAGAGGGGTCATGTCTAAAATCCATTTTCGACCTTTCCCCATCGCAGGGTGAAATCAATTTTTTTACAAAAATGGGCCCAAAACGGTCACCTAGAGGGGTCGGGGACACCCCTGGTCATGTCCATGATCCATTTTCGACCTTTCCCCATCGATTGGTGCAATAAATTTTTTTTACCAAAATGGGCCCAAATCGGTCACTAAGAGGGGTCGGCGACAGACCTGGTCACGTCCAAAATCCATTTTCGACCTTTCCCCATCGATTGGTGAAATCAAATTTTTTTACAAAAATGGGCCCAAAACGGTCACTTAGAGGGGTCGGGGACATCCCTGGTCATGTCCAAAATCCATTTTCGACCTTTCCCCATCGATTGGTGCAATAAAATTTAAACAATGACAACCAAATTAAAAAAATAAATTTCTAATTTTGGCGTGATTGCCACAAATTGGCAACTTTGCCTACAATCTCAATAGCTATAAAAAAAATAATTGTTATAATCGTTTACGCATATTATGCGTACAGCTAGTTATATGTAGTTAAAAGAGATATGAATAACTAGGTAACAGAAGTACGTAGAAAAAAAAAAAAAAAACGATTGCGTTTTTTAACGTAATCTATTGCTTTCGGTAACAGTTATATCGGTGAATGATTTAACTGATGCTGACCTTTTATTTTGAAGCACTACATTAAAACTTACATTAAAACTTACATTAAAACTTCAGAGTAATTTTCGGCAGCTCGATATTGATTTTAGACTTATTGTTCCTTGAACATAATCTTTAAAAATTTTTCATAGATTTTCTTGTTGCTACATATTCTCTTTGGCAACTTTTTGCTTTCCGAACGAATTGACCCGGCCTAATATATAATATAATATAAAATTTCGCATTCCGCCAAAAATTCACATTTTTTCCCAAAAATTTGCGTTTTTCGTTGTTTATAAACAAATTCGCTTGATTTTTTTCAGAATTTTAGGACCTGTTATGTGGGCATAAAGAGCGATTCAGACTTTTTAGCCCATTCTGTAGCCACGACCCCCATACGATTTTTATGAATTTTACTCCAGAATATTTGGATAGGTGCCCCGTAACATACCTACTACTTCTGAAATATGTGCTCTCCCGTATATTATCAGAAATCTCGATTTTCCCAAAAATTTTTAGATAAAATGAACTCCTCTTGGGTCGAAATTTTTTGTTCACCTATTGGGAGTTTCAGTGTATACGTCTGGGAATATATTCCACCACATTTGGTTATTGAACATAAAAAAAAAATTTTCTTAAAACCTGGGTCGTATAAAAGAAAATTATTTTCGGATATGTCCATATATCTATTTTGAAATACGAAAAGAGAATTACTAGAGAATAGGTTTATCAATTTAAAGCCAGAAATGCAGTAAAACGATTAAAAATCTGCATTACCTTCTAATGTGATTATTGGACCGTTATAATTTTCATAAATTGTACACCTCAAAGTAAGCTTTTCATGAAAATAAAACCCAATTTTTTTGATTACTAACAAAATGACAGCTTATTCATATTATAGCATTTCTTTTGCAAAATTTTAGAAAACTGAATTGTTGCAGATATGGAAAAGTATATACATTCTTGATCCGCGTTACCTCCTGAGTCGATATAGTCATGTCTGTTTGTTCGTTGAAATCATTTTTAACTTTTTTGGGATCAAGATAATTCAATGAAATTTTGTCGTCAAAGCTAGATTTATTGAAAATGAGCGATATCGGTCAACGGACACGGTTACCGCCCATACAAAAAATATATTTAAAACGCAATATTTAGAGCACTATTCGCGATAAAGCAAACAAAATACACATAAATACTAGGTATAGTTAGTTAAAACTTAGAGTAAAAACTGGATGAATTCGGACAAAAGAGCGTAGCACCTCCCATTTAAGGCAAAGTTTCAAAACGATACACTGAAAGTTTTTTTTAAAGATAATCCAACCAAATTTCACTCACACACTAAGGATAGTAAATGCAAGCTCTGAGCAAAAATCCCGGATAGGAGGGAGTAGCACCACCAATATAAGAAAGAAACGTATATTAAGTTAAAAGAAAAACTTCATAAATGCACTCAACTGGTGTAGAAGAAGCTTTCAATTAAAGTAACCGCTTTCTAACTTTTTTAAATTTAAATAAAAACCTTATCACTCTTCAAAAAAAACATCATTATGGCGAACATAAAAAACCATGTCTACAACTATGAGCCTAAATAGGAAAACAACAACACCAAATCCAACATCAACAACAGCATTAGTGGGTTGCTGCCCTAACTTATAGCGGGAAAATGTAGGTCTTTCTACCGGGTGATTTGCTTAGTGTTTTTTTGTTGTTTACTTCTTTCTTTCTTTCTGTTACCATGAACGTTGTTGATTGTTGTGTTGTTGCCAATGTTGTTGTTAGCATTTTTGTTGTTTTTGTTTTTGTTGCTGCACTTCAATAAGCATTACAGCAGCTAAAACCGCATCAAACTCAACGACGCACAATTAGATTTCGTCCAAAGAGGATTTCAATGGATTTTCCGTGACTTAAAGTCGGGATTTGCTGTTGTTTTTGTTGTTGCTGCTGCTGAATATAAAACGACATCAGCACAGGACAAATACGAACAGGATAATGGAGATGGTAAGCAAAGTAAAGAGAGTACAGCTGCCAGCGGAATATCACTGACAGACATTGACTGTGGCGGCGTAAATTGTGAAAAGTTAAATACTAAAAGCACAGCACAGCAGAAGGCGAGGTGAGAAACATCCCGCTGTTTTAAAAAATGACAAGTATTTTTTCTTTTACCTCGTAGTTATGGAAATTTCTCTATATAAAAATAGGGTTTGCTGTTTGAGTGAAAACTAAAAATAAAAGGGCCCACATGTTGTTCTCAATACACATAAATGAAGCGAACAATAAAAGTGAAAGCAACAAAAATACCAACCGTATTGATGGCGATTTACTCAAACATTTACTTACTTAGTGTTGTTGGCAACGCTTTTTTATTTTATCAACATGAAAGCATCATAAAAATGCATATACAGGGTGCTCAAATCATAATAAAGAAGGTTTATATGAAAGAAAAATGCAATGAATTAGCTGAACAATTTAAGTCAAAAGCTAAAATATCACCTTTCGTGTACTTGATTTTGTGAAGCCTATCGAGTTTTATGCGCTTTTTCAACATTTTTCAAATCTTTTAACGTTTTTCTAACCATTTTTCTACACTCAAAAGTTTGAATTTTTAAAAATATTTTGACTTTTTCAGTATTGTTTGAACATTATGTAATTCAGCAATTTTAACTTTTGCATTATTTTTCGAGTTCTTTCAACATTTTTTGACATTTTAAATTTTGACGGTTTCTAGAAAAGTTTTCAAAATTTTTTAAAATTCTTTCCTATTTTCAAAAATTAAGATTTTTTTTTTATATTTTTCGACTTTTATCGGATTTTTTAAATTTTGTATAATTTTCGACTCAACATTTTTCGAGTCCATGCTTCTCGTTTAGGTTTCTCAAACATTGACGACCTTTGTAGAAGTTGTAAAGACCCTGATGTGGAAGAAACAGTCTTTCATTTCTTTTGTGAATGTCCAGCGCTTGCGCTTAGACGTAGAAGGAATTTTGGTCATTTCAATTTGGAATCGCTTGACTCACTATCTGAGGTGTATCTTAAATCCATATGGAAGTATATATGTATGTACATCCAAGTGGTTCTCTTAGACCTTCTCTGCTAAAGCTCTCAGTATCGGGTATACAATGGGCCCTTTCTCGAGGCCTAAGTTAATGATGACAACATGTTCATCTCCCGGATCTAACCTAACCTAACTTGTGCGCAGTGCATGCTCCGAGGGGTTTTCATCCTAAAAAAAAAAAAACAAAAAAACGAAAGAACACTGTGTCAAACACTGAAGTTGTACCGTTCTAAGATCTTCCTGAAAGTGTTTGAACCTCCAACATAAAATAAATAAATAAAGTTTTTTATCATTTTTCAACATCATCATCGAGAATCTTAAATATTTTTTGAAGTCTCCAACTTTTTTCAATATTTTTCGATATTTTTAAGAATTTTTTAAGTGTGTTACTTAATGACATTTTATATTGAAAATTGATTTTATTTAATTGAACTTTTAGTCATATATTTGCAAAGATCGATTTACATATAAATCCATCAATGCATTTTTCTAACACATAATTATGACAAATCAAATATGTAAATCGATCTTTGCAAATATATGACTAAAAGTTCAATTAAATAAAATCAATTTTTCGATATTTTCAATACTTTTTCACCATTTCTAGGCTTTCAAAACATATTTCATCTACTCATGTCTGGCTTATATGTTAATGACATGTACATACAGCTATTGGAAAAAATTCAAAATGCATCGAACACAAAAAGTTTCAATAGTATGTAGTTTAGTTCGAAAGAAGATAATAACAGTATGTAGGGTAAACTGGGGTATCTCTGACACTTAATATTTTAAGACCTATATTTTCGACAATTATTGTACGATCTTAACAGCCCGTACTGAATTCGAAACAATGTTTCGAGAATAAAAAATAGAAAACAGAATTTTTTAAAAACTACATTGTTAGTTTTTTTTTAATACTTTTTCAAAAAAGTACATTTGAACTTCACCTAAAAAACAAAAAAAAATAAAAAATAGAAATAAATAGCTTATCTATATGTATATTAATACGCATGACAAAAATTTGTCCTACCTTTTTTACTGTGTTAGAAATAGAGCACGACTTTGAATTATACACCATTAGAAAGGTATTTGTGTGTTAATTTTAATATTTTGCTATTTACCTAGGTAAAATTGAACGCAGAGCTGAAAAGAGGATACAGCACATAGAGAAAGACTAAAAGCTGACTGACGACACTGACTTTGTTTTTTGTTTTCTTTTCGTTTCACATTTGTCATTGTACCAGGTATGATAAATGAGCTTTCCTATTTTGTACCAAATAGCAAAAAAAGTACTTAAACTGTCCAAAAAGTACCAAAATTTCCAAAATTATTTAATGCATTTGTGGTAAAATTTTGACCATTGGTCGATTCTAGTAATATTTATTACTCGAGATCAAAACTATGCAAACAATTTCATTCAACTTAAAGCTGTTTTTTAAGTATTTTTCTAAGAAAGGATATTTTTTCAAATGTGTCTGAAATACGGGGCACATTTGATGTTCACTTAAAACACAATTTCATAAATAGCTTTTTTTAGTTGTTCTTTATAAATTTTATATTGGCTCGTCATTAATGTAGTTTTCCAGGTTATTAAGAACACTTATTTAGTTTTATTTTATTTATGTTTATTAAATATTTAAGGTTATTCGTTGTTCACAGTTTTACATTTTTATTTCATAACTTTTACTTTTAAATCTTTTCTTTACGTTTTATTTATTTCATCTGCTCCGTTCAATCGTCCGTTAAAAACTTAAAAACTAGGTCCTTTTTACGTTTCTCAAAATTGTCCACGCTTCGTTCTTTTTTCGTTCTTTCAATGTTGTCTGTCTGTTTAATTTGTCCAGTGTTGCTGCTGCTTCTGTCTGTAAAATCCCTCTATTATCCAATTGTTCGTCACTCTGAGTCAAATCCTACATTAATTTAAACTAAGAACTTTAATTTTAACAACATCCAAGCAATATTCTGCAATATGAAGCATGCTTGACAAATGACAAATGTACCCTCTTGGCAAAAATCAAATGTGACTCAAAACCCCTTGCTGATTGTATTTAGGCAAAAATTACTTTTGTTTTATTTACTACGCGTATAAAGTTAGTGCTAATAATCTTTGATACTAACTAACAAGTAATCGCGATTCACGATACTCTTACACACTGGTTGTCGATAACTATAACAGAAATCGGAAAAACGTAAAACCACATGATAACGCCGAACGAGCTGAAGGAGAACTGTCAAAATTCATGGCGGTAGTTTCTCCATTTCAGTTTTTTGGATAGAATGCTGTTTTCACCCCGAAAATGGAAAAGTCAAATGTGCCCCAGTGCCAAAGGTAACCCAGTTTACCCTACTTCAGACGAAAAAATTGTTAGCGATTTAGAAAAGCTCTGAGAGCAATTTTCATTCAAATGTTATATAATTAATTTTGATGCACCCTATATAAGGGAAAAATTATACGTACATATGTATGTATGTATTTACTTATATGTATGGGTAAAAACATGGTCTCCGGAAACTGTTAAATGGCTGCAGTTGCACTTGTTGTTGTTGTTGTTGCTATCTTGTACATCTGCAATATGCAAATTAAATTCTGCAATTTACGCGCATTGCAAGCGCCCTCTGCCATTACCATCATTGATATTTGTTGTTGCATTTATTTATTTTGCGTGTTTATTTCTTTTGTAAATGTTGTTGCTGTTAATATTTATTTGTGTTTTTATTGCTGGTGCTATTTTTACTGTTGTTGAATAAATCATACTTTTACCCATCACGAATATCTTACATATACTCGTATAAAGTATGTGCCAGCACAGTAGAATACAATTTTTAGTGCTAATGCTCACCGATCCCCCTCAAAAATCAATGAAAGCAAACCCGCACTCAATTTAGTATCTGTGCTTTGGACAGGAAAACTCTTTTGCCAATGCAAAGGAATGAAGGAAGTGTTTTTTATTATGCTAGAGCTTTAAACAGTGTTTTCCAAACCCTATGCCCACGGGCACTTGAGTTTTTGTGCTTAAAAGCTTTCTGTATACGTATTTGCTCACAGATAAGGGTTCAACTGTGTCAGTAGTTGTGCAGATCGGAGTCACTTCCCAATGGGGAATGGAGCGCATCAATAGCGCTTCTGAAGCGCTCTAAAGCAGCAGTGAAGTGCATCTCTCTCGTTGCCAAAAGCGCTGAAATTAACATTGGCATGTCATTGGAACGAAGCGCTTCGCTCTCGCTACCAGAAATGCTCTTTGGATGCGCATCGCTCTCGCATCCAGAAATGCTGTTTGGATGCGCTTCGCTCTCGCTACCAGAAATGCTCTTTGGAAGCGCATCGCTCTCGCATTCAGAAATGCTCTTTGGATGCTTTTTGGATGACAATAAAAATATTTAAAAAATTTATTTTTAATTTAAATTTTACGTCTTTCGTCACAAAGACACATAAGACTATTATTTTTTTTTTGATGTAATTATAATTATTTTTATTTTACTAAATTAATTCTAACTGAAAAATTGCAAGTTGAAAACTTTTGTGTTAGGTCTGGGCCGGAGTTGAACCGAGGACCTCACGGTTGCTACAACTCTCATTCGCAGTGCCAGTCGCTAGACCACTGCTCTATCATCGCGCTCTTACGAAGACGACTTATTGATTTATTTTGTTTTGTACGTTAATACGTGACCGAAAGCGCTTCGTTCTCGCTACCAGAAATGCTCTTTGGATGCGCATCGCTCTCGCATCCAGAAATGCTCTTTGGATGCGCATCGCTCTCGCTACCAGAAATGCTCTTTGGATGCGCATCACTCTCGCATTCAGAAATGCTCTTTGGATGCGCTTCGCTCTCGCTACCTATCGCGCAGAAAATATGCGCATACAAATCAGCTCTTTAGATGCGAGAAGGACGCGCATCGCTATTGCATCTTGGGGATGCGCATCGAAATTTTCTGTTGGGTTGCTTGTAGCTTATGCATAATAAGAAAGCTTTCAATGAGCTTTTGCACATTGACAAAATATGATAGTAATGAGTTTAGTTATCACTGGCTTAAAACCATAGTTTTCATGTCGCTGGGTTAAAACTGTTGGATATAGCAACATCTATAGTTTATATATGTACTTTGTGTTTAAACACTTGTTATAATAATATTGAGTATTCATGAAAATTGTATTATGTCAATTGTAAAATACTTAAAATATTTTTTAGTCTCAAATAAAAACTTCGTACATTTTAACAGGTTATGGGCCCAGCACGCTTCCACTGCGCGTTGTGAAAAAAAAAAAATTAAAACTTTTTTTTTTTTTTTTTTTTTTTTTTTTAAATTTTAAAATGTGGCGCCAATTTAATGTATGGGCCACAAAAACAAAATAAACTCTCCAAATTTGGGGCATTATTTCCTATTTTTTTGAGCCAGTTTTCATTTTCTGGATTGGGGATTTATTTCATTTGTGAGAATCGCCCCAAAAGTCGGAAATGAAGAATTAACCCAAATAAAATATTGGGGCCCAATTTCATTTTGCTTTTTTTTTATGAAATTATTATTATTTTAAGCAAATTCAGCGACGAACAGTTATTAAATCCTTTTGTAAGGTGTTAATTACTTCTCCTAGAAGTCCACTGGAAGAAGTTGAGGCCTTTAACTTGGCACAGGTTTGGATGAACTTCGGGATATCCCAAGACGAAGTGATCCTCAGGTATTTTCATACTGCTTGTATAACGGAGGAGGGTCATGGCTCATTTTGCATATTTTCTTCCTTTAAAAGTCTGGATTTGTTGTGGGAGAACATTTTACCAGAGCTTCGAAAGTTTTTGATGGATGCAACATTTAAAGTTGTTCCACAAGAGTGCAGTATGTCGAGTATGCCAACCAGATAGGAGCGATGCTTATAACACAGTACTAGTTGAAAATTTGGTCTGACGGGAAATAGGTCATTCTTACCTAATTCGAGCATGGAGAATTAAGTGGTGTTAACCGTTTTCAGTGGCGGATCCAGCATTGTCAAGAGGGGGGCCGATTGACTAAATTTCTGGATAATAACAGAATGTTTTTAAAATCTTAACATATAATATGAAAAGGGGGCCTATCGGCTCCATCCCCCCCTTGGATCCACCACTGATCGTTTTGCTGGATTGGTTCATCGCCCCATACAAAAAGTTCACATCAAAATTTTGTCTAGAAAGTGGTGTTTATTATAAAGAATCTCTTAGTAAATTGTGATGTATGATGTATTAATTTGCAATGGAGTTGCTAATTTTTTATCAATTTATCGGATACTTCTTAACTTTATCTTTGATTTTTACCAAATTTTCTTATAGAGTGAGCGCTAGACGGACTTGGGTATGCAAAATATGAGTACCAAAAACGAAAACTTTGTGTGGGGTGATGAACCAATCCAGCAAAACGGTTAGCATCACTGAATTCCCCGTACCCGAATTAGGTAAGAATGACCTATCTCCCGCCAGACCAAAAAAGAAGGTCCCAAAAACTAGTACAGTGTAATTTATTACCAATTTAAGATTTTTCTAAAAAAGTTTTGGTTTCTCGTAAGTGTGCATCATAAAGATTGGCAGTGAAGCAACTCGACGATGCAGAACATACGTTCTTCAAATTCCAAAATTGGGCGGAGAGAAGACGGGAGTTACAGGATCGCATTGGTTCACTTACAGTCGGAAACATCATACCAATTATGCTTGTAAGCTAAAAAAATTGGTTATAAAGTAATTGGATGATATGCAGAGTGCGTACTTTGCTTAAAGAAGAGAGACCTTAATGCTTATCAAGCTGCCGGCCTTATATGCCTTAAAAGGAACCTCTCTGATGCAATGCCAAAAACGGTTTCCCAGGAGGGCGGTAGTCCCGATGAAAAGGAGATGCTTTAGTCAGTAGTACGTTAAAGAGAGTTCGCCTGGTAACTTTCCGTGATTTGGTTTCGAAAAACAACTTCCATAAAAGTTCAAATTTGAAAAACTAAAATATAAATAGTTCTGCTGTGACCTCATACTATGTATAATTTAAAGATAACAATCCCACTAACTTAGCAAAAAAAATTACAACCTCATATCGATGATAGTTTGCGAGCAATGGCCATTCATTTCCGATGGAAAATTAAAATATTCACTTTTTCTGAAATAATAAATCACAATTGTGTTTTAAAGCATGTCACGCCCGCAATTCCTAATATTTTGACTAAATTTTAAAGCTGCCTTTCTTTTGATATAAGTATTTACTACCAAATGGCATTAAAATTTTTCAAATCGGTCAAATTGTTTTCTCTGTGTATAGACAAGTTTGAATCTGACTCTGAAATGATTTCTCACCCTTAAAAGAAAATTAAAAAACAAAATCTGAATATTCCCTACATAGTTGAATTTCATAATTAAGTTGAATTATTTCAAAGGCAAAAAAAAAAAAAACAACAGTCACATTATTTAAATTTCTACGCATTTCTACTCAACGTAAATTGTTTGCTGCAATGGCGGTGGAAAAGGCTTCCGCTAACGTTTTGTCATTCAATTTACCATTCTCTGACTCCCTCGCACGTTTTTGTTTCTTCTGCCATTCACTATCAGTTGCTATTTCTTTTATTGTTGCTGTCATTCTTATTGCGCTAACAGTAAAAGGATAACAACGGCGGCAGTAGCAACATTTTAAAAATGTCCTGTGGTGCAGCGCTTTGACATTTGCATTCCCTTTCTTATTTGCAGAAATTTGCGTGTTTTGTCTCAACTATGAAATTTTGACATCTCTATACAACCCAAGCAGCTTAAAATTCTAAATGTATCACACCCCCCAATGCTTTTGCTCGCGCTGCCATTGTTTATCTGTATCGCTGCGCTTGTTTGTCATATCTCTGCAACCACTGCTACTGAGTTACGCGCGGCGGTAACAACCACAGAGTTTATTACCCTCAAGTTTTGTGCTGCGAGCGTTGTGTCTAAATCATCTTCATTCTCGTCCATTTCCTTGACAATGTTTCACTTTTGCGCGGCGCACGTTTTCTAAATAAAAGAACCAACTTTTGAAATTTATTATCATAAAATTATTTGACTTAATAACTGTGCAAAACCAAACAGTCTCACAGGATCTACGAAATTAACATGTTTAGTTTATTTGTTTAAAATGTCAGCAACTCTGTCCGTGCGCACTGCGTCCTGTTACCGCTATCTCACCTGCCTGGTTGCCTGCCAGGCACACCGCATAGCTTTTGGTTCGTTTCACAGTTGAGGTTGAGGAAAACTAAAAAAAAAAAAATGAAAATAATAATAAAAAAACACGAAATATGTACATGACTGGCAACATAGTCATTGCTGTTGACAACCTCATGTCAACACACACATACACGCACACACACATTCGCAAACAAATTTATATAATATGGGGTGGCTCCTGTTAGCCCATTCGAAGCGGACACCTAATTTTAAGAATTTTTTAACGAAAATTTACAGATAGCTTATTTTATGTTCCTAAATATGAAAATAAAAAAAAAAAATGTTTGAGCCACCCTAGAAACTTTTCTAATATGAAGGGGTTCCATATGGTACCATCGCCTTGACGCACTACCAATCCTTGAAAAAAAAAATTACACATAGAACACCAAAATTTTGTATGGAAATCGATTAAAATTTCATTTTTTTGGGCGGAAAATTGATTTTTTTTTGTTATTTTATGAGAAAGACTTTTAATAACTAAAATACGGGTCCTCACATTGTATAAAAACTGAATAATGAAGGAAAAGTATGATCAGAAACCTAAGATATCGGGAAAAATATACGTACCCCATGACCATTTAAATTTATTCCTCATTTGAGGAACTGTTGTTGGAATGTCGATTGTTGGCCCAACATAACGCCATGTGCCAGGTGAGTGCCACATGAGAAGACGTCGAAGCTGTTCCGGCACTTGTATCATCATCTTGTACAATTTCCACTCATTTTTGTACTTTTCTCAAAAAAAAAAAAAAAAAAATTTTATTCACTTTTGCAACTGAAAAAACCAAAGCACAGAAAAATAGCGGAAGATATGCTTTGGCAGAAACCTTTTCGAATAATATTTGTAGGATTTGGCAGTATAACTTCTGAGACATTCCAAATGGTTCCTAATGGAACCGTAACTTTGATCGGGTTAAAGAGGTCTGCCCATTTCTTTTCCACTGCATAATATTAGATTAGGTTAAGAAGGTTGCTAAAAATATCCGGAGACCGTTTGCTCGCTGGGATACTCACGTTCGAGTACCCGAAAGAATCTAGAGTTGAAGACTAGTCTGATTTAAAAAAGTTTTAACGATTTATTCCACACAGTGCTTACTTTTGTCGATCAGATTTTAAATCCTTTTCTGTCCAGGATACAAACTGAAAATTTCGAGCTCGAGTTTTTGAAGATATTTACTAGACTCTAGTAACTAGAGTTTTATGATTACGAATGCTTAGACTTACATATATGCCCTGGAACGTTTAGAACTTTGGGTAAGAACTTACGCAGTCTTGATGCTTTGTTGATAACATTGAGATCCTCATAAAATTTCAAAAATTACATTAAGGGGATTCCTTTAAACTCGTAAAAGCCTCGAAAAGCACGTAAACCTCGAAAACTATCGAGTCTCGTAAACAAAATTTAAAAATTTGTATGAAAAAAAAATTTACCAGGCCTCGAAAACTTACGAGGCAAATTTGATGCGTAAATAGACTCGAAAAAGTACGAGAGCGATTGTTGTCAAATAAATGTATTGAAAAAATATTTTTTGTTTTGAAAATTGAATTTGAATTGAATATTTTTCTAATTATATGACAGCTGATACGTTGCTTACACGTTTTAAGAAATGTGTGTTCCTAAAAACAAGCTCGTAAACTTTGAGTTTTTCATGGTTTACGAGTTTACGAGATTAAAGGTATCCCCTTATTATTTCTTTTTCATTGCAGCATTTTTGAAAGAGTTGAAGCAGATTCTACAGTTGCTTCATTCTATATATGGGCGCTTCTAGGAAAAACTGTAATTTTCCGTCTCACTTATTTTGAAAATTTAACACTTTTAATTTTACTTTTAAATAGAATAATTCATTACTGTCTAACGTTTTTATACCCTACACACAGGGTATATTCACATTTTCCTTCCGTTTGTAACGCAGAGAAGGAGGCGTGGCAGATATAGTAAAGTACATATATTCTTGATCAGCGTTACCTCCTGAGTCGATATAGCCACGTCCGTTCGTCTGGCTGGCTGGGTGGCTGGCTGGGTGTGCGTGGGAATACATTTTTTGGGAAAACTGAGCAAGATTACACAATTGATTGAAAATGAGTGAAATCGGTCAACGGCCACGCCTGCCGCCCATACAAAAAATATATTCAAAATGCAACTTTAGGTGCATTTTTCATGATAATGCAACTAAAATAGACACAAATACTACGAATTGTAAGCGCAAGCTCTGAGAAAAAGCTGAGCAAATTTAAACAAGAGGACATGGCACGTCCCATATAGGTAAAAGCTTCAAAACGTTATACTGATAGCATTTTTCAAGATAATCAAACTAAATTTTACCCAGACACTAAGCAAAAGTTTCAAAATGCTATACTGAAAGAGTTTTTGAAATAATCCAACTAAATTTCACTCAAATACTAAGAACTATAAATGCACGCTCTGAGCTTAAGCTAGACGATTTCGGACAAGAGGGCATTTCACCTTCCATAAAAGCAAAATTTTCAAAATATTGCAGTATAGGGTATTTATGTTTGGCCAGGCCAAAGGTTACACCCTTACTAGTTTCTGCTTCAGAACAATTTTGTCGGGAGAAGTCAGCTCGCATCTCTCGATTGCCTTTCGGCCACATTTCGATGGCTTCTTTGGGGTGGCTGCTTGTAATGGCCCAATTTTATTCAGAAGCGATAAAACGCCGGTGCTTCCTGACGGGGCTGATACAGAGCGATAAGTGGATAGCTCACGAACCAGTGTGGTTCACAACCCAGCCATGACGCTATTTTGTAATTGTCAAAAACACGGACATTTTCAATCATATTTCGACATAACCAAATATTGGATCGTAGAATAGAATCAAAATACTAAATAAATATACACTATTGGCCAAAAGTATAACGCACCCCAAAAACTGCATACTTTATGTTTTTCTAATTGAGAAATGAATAAATGCTGATCATAAATACGATGCGTGGTTTATTAATCATTACATAAAACAATAAGCGTAGTTTGCTTAAGATCATAAAACAAATGGTGACCAAAAACAAGAGGCTCGGTTTTTCGTCTTTTATTGGTCAATATTTTTTAATTTTTTTTTTCGGTAACCCAAGGAGTAAAAAAGCTTTTATTTCTGTTTTAGTGAAAAATTTGACAACTAATCGATTTTATATTGCCAAAAATAAACGATGAAAGTTAGAAAATCAGTGGTAAATTGTGGCGTGCTTTACACTTTTGGCCAATTTTCTATTGATTTTCTAACTCTTATCGCTTGGAGTACCGAAAAAAAATTAAAAAATATTGACCAATAATAGGCGAAAAAACAGAGGGCAAAAAAAAACTAGTAAGGGTGTTACCTTTGGCCTGGCCAAACATTAAATACCCTACACAGCAGTATTTTGAAAATTTTGCTTATATGGGAGGTGCCACGCCCTCTTGTCCAAATTCATCCAGTTTTTTCTCAGAGTTTAAATTTATAGTTCTTAGCATTTGAGTAAAATTTAGTTTGATTATCTCAAAAAACGCTTTCAGTATAGCGTTTTGAAGTTTTTGCTTGTATGGGAGTTGCCACGCCCTCTTGTCCGAATTCTCTTGGTTTTTGTTCAGAGCTTGCGCTTACAATTCGTAGTATTTACATGTATTTTGGTTGCATTATCGTGAAAAAAACTCAAAAAGATGCATTTTGAATATATTTTTTGTATGGGCGGTAGGCGTGTCCATTGACAGATTTCGCTCATTTTCAATCCCTCGAGCTAGCTTTGACGCCGAAGGCTGTGCACCAAATTTCATTGAGTTATCTTGCTTAGTTTTCCCAAAAAGTGTATTTCCACACACAGCCTGCCAGCCAGCCAGCCAGACAGACAGACGGTCATGGCTATATCGACTCAAGAGGTGACGCTGATCAAGTATATATATACTTTTCTATATCTACCACGCCTCCATCTCTGCGTTACAAACGGAAGGACAAAGTGAATATACCCTAGGAGTAGGGTATAAATATTCTTTTTCTGATTTTTTTGTGGGTTTTGGTGGGATGAAAAAAATCAGCAATTAATGACAAACATTGCTTAGCAAAATTCTTTAAAGTTTTAATACTTCTTAACCGATTTTCATGTTTTGACCTATCCTCGATCTATGGAACGGAATGTCACCCGAACTTGCCACGCGGCACAGCCAAAGAAGTTTGTTTTCAAACATATACATAGTTAAAAGGAACAATTTTTCTCAATTAATGCACACCCTAACACATTTTGGCTTACTAATTCACGCGTCATGCCGAACAACGTGATCCAGGTTTCAGGTGTAGCTACGCGCCATTTTTTGTTGATATTTCATGTTTTCATGTTGGCCGCACTGTCTGTGTCATATACCATGAAACCATATTGTTGTTGTTTTTTCGTTTATGTTGTTGTAGTTGACATGACGCTTTAACTGCAAGCAAGTTTTTGTTGTTTTTTTCTAGTTATTAAAGTTCCTTGAATTTCGTCCTAGTTGTTTGCTGTTGTTGTCGTTGTGGTTACTGCAACCATACACGTGCTTGACTATCGTAAATTATTTTTAATATTGGGAGTTATCGTGAATAAATATTCCCGGGGAATTTTCTCAAACTGCCGTGCATTCTCCCATTAAATTGCTGCTGTTCTATTCCCATCAATCCCCTAATACCTATATTTAATACCCACAAACACAAAACACGTTCATTTTTTTGTGCTCTCAATTTATTTGCTCTTAAAACGTAAAAGTTTTAAAACTTTTATTTTATTATTTTAACATATAGTTTTTTGTTTTGGTTTTTTCTTTTATTTTGTAGAGTTTTTATCTTTGTTGGCCATTTTTTGTTATATAAGTATATAGATATAAATGAACATTTTAACAACCAGCACTAACTTAATTGTAGAAATTGCATCTGCTTTTATTTGTAGTTTTGCACCGAGGTTATGGTTATATTTATGTGTGAGTCACATAATGAAATGCTTCAGTTTTGCACGTATCTGCTTTTTATAACTTCTTGTTATTGTAAAACTTCCACATCCTCATTCATATTATCCCGCCTACAACCACCGCATACATTTCTACATTGTCCCTCACATATAAATTTCTCGCTTTGATCCCAATGCTAACCCCCTTAATAGCTTGTTTCGCATAAAGCGCAGCGCATTTATAATGACCTTTTTGACCCAACCCATCGGAAGTCGCTGTCGCATCCGTTTGACTTAAAATTACACTCATTAAATCTGGAAAAAAAAAAAAAAAACAAAAACAGAAAAATACAACACCAATAAAAAATATTAAAACAACAAAACTTTTAAAATGTTCGTGTTGTCATGATTTAGTGTTCCATATAGTTATGTACCTAATAGGAAAAAGTCTCTTTAATGACAGTTTTATTCTTCGGAATACGAAATTTTTTGTGTTTTTTAATTCTCTCGCAACAATTGGATTTTCATAATACCCCTCATCAGTGCTGTTATTACCACTACAATTGTAGTGTTTCACTCCATTTTTTCACCATTAACACTTTACCATTTCGCTTTTGGTTCTCTTCACTTTTTTCTTAAATACGTAGGGTACTATTTATATTTCGGGAACTGGCAACACTAATGTCAATAGCTAAAATCTGACAACACCATAATAAAGTTTGACATTTTTTGGCATAAACGTACTCACAACGTTTTGATGTATAAGTGCTATTTGTTTTGTTTACAGTGAGTTAAGAAAATCAATTTTGCGAGCCACTTTTTGAGCGATTGATAAATTATGGGATATCCAACAAGAACAAACTTTTTTACAACTATACGTTCATGCAAAGTCGAATGTATTGAAATGAAACTAATGTGCATGGATGCCTCTATCACTATGTCACATGACGATCTTGCATTATCAGTTCATGCACTGCATCGATATTTTGTGGCACAACAACCGATTTTGGACGACCTTCACGCAATTCGTCGGCGACCGAACTACGCCCACGATTGAATTCACTAGACCAGCGATATATTGTGGTATTTGATGGTGCTTTATCGCTATACAAAGGACTGACACATTCTTGTTCAGATAATTCACGTCGAAAGTTGTGATAAATAATCCAACGAAAACCTTCTCTTGAAATTTCCATTTTTTGGCCAAATTGATTTTCTTAACTCACTGTAAACAAAACAAATATAACTTTCACATCAAAACGTTGTGAGTACGTTTATGCTACAAAATACCAAACTTTATTATGGTGTTGCTACATTTTAGCTATTGACATTAGTGTCGCCAGTTCCCGAAACATAAATAGTGCAAGGGTGCTTCTCCAAAAAATGTACCATTCAATGTTCCGGGGCTTAAAACCATGTTTAAATTAAATATTGTATTTGATATTCTTACTATTTAATACAGATATTTAACCAAAGTTTCTAAACGAATAGCTTGAAAAAAAAAAAAATAAATGTTTAATATTTTATATTTATAACATAAAGTGTTAAGAACTCATTCTCCGTCCTGTCCCTAACCACTTTTTAGTGCACTTAATTTGCCCGTTTCGCGTATTACGTTATTTTCCTAAAAAAAAAAAAAATGTATACGACATTGTTTATATACATATTTCAGCTACTGTTTTTTTTGTGTTAACTCTTCGAAAAAATTTTTTTATGTAAAATTGGCATACATAGAAATTAGTCCCTCATTTTGGACTATCTTCGCTCAGTTTTTCTTATTCAAACTGTAAATTTTTTAAATATTGAGTAAATAGAGAACTGGAAATCAAGAGAAAGAGGAGATTTAGTATATTTTCAGATCTGTCAGTTTTGGTTTTTCGATAGTGAGTGTTCGTGTTTTTTTTTTAAATTAAAAATTTTGTAAGGAACGCAGGTGTGCATCATTCTCCGCGAAAGTTTTTTTATATTACTAAACACATTACTTTATCTTTATATAATTTAATCAATAAAGAATGAGAGGCGCGATCCACCAGCTTAAACTTTTTTAAAAATAATTACTATTTTCATTTTCATATTACTGTTTATACAACATTTTGTCATTCTCCGTTTCATCATTCTCCGCATTTTTTTTTGCAACATTTCGCCATTCTCCGTTTAGCTTTGCTTAGACTATTCATTTAAAAAATAAAAAATTTTTCCTTAAAATACTTAAATAAACTTTTTAAAAAACCAGGTTGCCTCCTGGTTATTTTCGAAAATTTTATATAATTCTTAGTTTTTTGACTAAATTGAAATTTATGGTTTTAGATCTGCCCTTAACTGAAATTGAAGAAAAATTTTCAGGGTTGCCATCCGGTCCTTTTTTTTTGGTAGTTTTTTCTAAACCCACTTTTGATTCGATGAGTTTTAACGATTCAAGCGTCGACCAATTTTTAACGATTTAAACTATTATTTTTAAGTGTGTAATTATAATGGGGAACGTAAAAAAAAGTCATGTGGCAACCCTAAAAATGTATTTTGGATTTTTCAAAGGCGTTTTGAGACTAAAATAACATTTAAATTTTTTAAGTGGAAACTTAAAAAAAAAAAAAAATATGGCAGCCCTGAAAGTTTATGTTAATTTTTTAAAAATGTTCCAGAAGTTAATGCCATCATATTGTATACCTTCAAATAATAAAATAATAATAAAAATAAGTGGGGACAAGAAAGGCATGTTTTGGCATATTTCTTGGAGATTAACCCACATATATGGGACGTTTCACGTCAACTGGACCAGATCTGCTTCCAAAAATTGTGTAGATGAAAAATAAAGTTTTGGATATCGCAATTTTTGTCATTTTAAAGGCTTTTAAAAGACGATTGGTGTTTAAAAAAATTTCAATATGGCGACCTTGTGACACGCCTCGAAAGGGAGCGTAAAACTATACATCCACCTATTCCGATCAAAATACATAGCTTGTATGGTTTGTGAGATATGTAGGGTAAGGGAGGGAAACATGGACCACCCATCTTTCTTTTTTAAATAAAACCCAAAATACATAAAACAAAACAATTAATTTTATGTCATTCAGTAAAGGAAACAATTTGCCTTTATTCTGATTCACTTTTAAATAAATATCTCATCAGGATAAAGAAAAAAAAAAAATAAAAAACTGAAAATACTCAAAATGAAGATAAAAGAAAAGTGTAGAGTAATATGAACACATTTTTCATGACTCCAAGAACGTCAGATTACACATTCAACCCAAAATTCGCCAAGTCGATCTTCTGAGTAAAGGGTATTACATTATATGCATTTTTTATCATCTTTTTCCTTTGTAGTTAACGAATTACATATAATGACCATCAGACTCGTCATCAAAACTGCAACTAGATTTCCCATCTGGAGAAGATGATAAATACATTTGTTTTTGAGGCTTTTTTCTTTGGTGATCCATATTACCTACAGCACGTGTTGGTGAAATAAATGGATTTTTTACCAAAAACTCTTGTGGTTAATGAACGAATTTGTGCTAATAAATTATAAATGGTATTCACTGACTTTATATAATTAACCATTTATTTAAAAACGGGATGTCTTTAAAGTGAAATAATGAAATATACTCACTGGAAAAAAATTATCACTGATCTTTTTTTTAGAAAAATCAGCTTTGCAGAAACATGCGACTTCACCGAACGCTAAAATCGCCCTATTATAAGCTTTAGGTATTACCAGAAAGTTTGAACATGAATAATGGTAAATCCTATGTATGCAGTGGGAAATAACCGTGTGGTCCATATTACCCACGTAGTCCATATTTCCCTCTCTTACTCTACTAAAATCTCAAATTATGAAATCGTTAATATTTTGTGTTGCATTGAAAATAACCTTTTTTCAATGGCTTTTAACTCGTTTAGTTGGAATCCAAACGAACAATGGTATAAGTGTGGCTTGTTGAGAATAATGTTGGCTATACAAATCCAAACCTCAAAACAGTGATTAGTGCCTTTTAACCAAAGATATCTTAGGATCCTGACGTGAGTGGTTTTCTACAACAAAAATTTCTTATTTAAGTATAAGTTCATACAAATTTATTGTCGACTAAGTCTTCATCTCTTCACAACATTAATAGCAAAGAACAACCACATTTTTAGCCATTTATAAATACTATGACACATTCAAATTATGACATAACTTTTACACTTATGCACATAATTATTACTCATTTCTAAGTCTGAAGTTTTTCCATTGTTGTTAAGCTTAAGCATCAAAAACAAACATTTCCAAATGGGAGATTCAATGAATATTTATGTTATATAAGTACATACATACGTATCTATGTATATTATTCTAAACTTTTATTTAGCACTGCTGTTATTATTATATCGCCAGCATGCAGCATAGATACCAAGAAGAATCCCTCTTTTATTTTGCTTACATTTTTATAGGCTTCATTAAAATTTTAATTTTTTTTTTGCTAACGCGAAACTTTTTATCGCAAGTCCTTGCGTTGCGGGCGTGTTTTCTTTTTTATCCACCCACCCATTTGGTTGCCACTACGCTCATCTACTTCTTTCTGTTTCTTGCCATTTAAGCTGTGACATGCTGAGCTGGAGCTTAGCTACAATTGCGAGTTTAAATTTTATTGGCCATGTTGATGAAATGTTTTGCAATTTCTGTGCGCAGAGGTCATTGTGTGACTATTTAAAGGTTCATTATGTTTTCATAAAATTTTGATAGATGTTGTTGTGTTGTTATGTACCATTGCCGCCGTAATGATGAAAATCATCATCAGTGACAATCGTAGCAAGTAGCTGTGACATTATGCTCAATGTTATTTCGTTGCAGGGGACAAGCGCCAAAAATTTGCTATTAAATTTTGATTATCACTTTAATTGGAAAATCTCTGGATCATATACACGATATCTGCTCATTTGAAATTTATTATACTTATGCTGAAAAGTTTTTGCGAAGGGCGAAATAAATAAAAATTTGTAACAAATATTTTTTTATTTTGCTACAAAAGTCTTCGATAAAATGTTTACTTGTTTACTTTTTACGATATTTCAGTTGTTTTTTACTTGGCTTCTTCTGATATCCTGCAGCGCTTTGTGTACGAAAAATACGTGGAAAAAGTTCATTTTTTATTTTTACTTCCAGTTTTTGGTAACTTTGTGCCAAAACTTTGATTCAATGACTCGCGAAAAATCGAAGTTCCAGAAAGCGGAAGTGAAGAACGCTTATCGTTGCACTCCATTCAAAATTAAATAATTGCAATAACAAAGTTGCCGGGGAAAAACTGTCAGAAAAGTGCCCTCTGTAGAGGATTGTGAAAAGTTCATCGTTATTTTGTTGCACCTTTTTTATTGTTGTTGTTTCTTGTTTTTGCCAACTATTTTCAGAATTGCATTGACTTGATATTGAATGCCTTGCAGGGAAAAAATGCAGGAATAAAAGGTTAAGCTACAATTTTTCATTGTTCGGCGCCTTGATGTTCTGGTTCTCCCTTTGTTTTTATCTTGCTGCGAGCGATCATGATGCATAAGCAAAACTAAACATTGATTGAGAATTTTGATTTGAATATTCTCAGCTTAGTTTGTGCCAAGATTGATTCATTTTTATTGAGGCCGATCATCTCAATTTTTCGAAATTTGCAGTTGGGTCCTCAGATTTTTATAAAAATTCACAGAGCTGTTCTAAGTGCTCAGTATGGAGACCTCTCATTGGTAGTTTTGCGAAAAAAAAAATTTTTTCAAGTTATGGGCATGGATCTTCAGAGTGTCCAAGTAGTGTTTTTGCGAAAAATCTATCCAATTTTTTGTTTTAGTCCAGCCATTTTGTCAAAAATAAATTTTTTCAATTTTTGTTTTCGGATTCTTGTAGAATTTTAAACGTTTTTTTAATTTCCATTTTTGAATTTTGAAAATTTACAAAATGGCGGCCATTTTTTGAAAAATCTTAAAAGTTTATTATCTCAAAATAATATTTTTATTTTTTTTAATTTTTTTTTTACAGAAAGGTGCAAGAAAAGAAACATTTTGTGGTATCTCAAAATAGTTTTTTTTTTAAATTTGTTTTTTACAAGGTGGATGAAAAAAAAAAAGTTATGTAGACCACTTGTTTTTCTCCAAATGGTTGCGAGAGCCATGGGAATTTTTTTTCTAAATAGTCACGTGACAATTTTTTTAACTTTATTATGTGTTTTGATTTACACCAACTAAATGGACAAAAAAAAAAAAAAAAATAAATTTCAAAGTAAGTAGAAGGATATAACTTCCATTGCTTAGAAAATACAAGGTATACAAAAAAACTAATATTGCCCATAAAAATCATAAGAAATTGACGAAATAACGGGCATGTTTCGAAAAATCTTATAAATTATTTTCCCAGAAAAACGTTTCATCCATCTTTCATAAGACTTAAAAAAATGTTGAGAAAAAAAATTTTTTTTTCAAAAATTGGTAAAAAAAAATTAAAATTTTTCAAAAAAATTCGCACGTATTTCTAACGGAGGATTCTAAGCTTTTTATGCTTTGTACACTTTTTTCAAAAAAATGCCTTTCTTTTGAGTAAAACAAGCGTTTTGCTTACCCGTACGTTCAACAGCCAAATACTCTCATTTTACGGCTGAATCCCATCTTAAATCATATATCATTTTAAAGCTTTTAAATTGGCCTTTAATGAGTTAGGATGAGTTACTTACAGTTATCAATTTACAAAGTTTGACGTAAGCTATACGTTTTTGAGTTTTTGAAAAATAACCGTTTATATTACAAAAATCCCCAACTTGAACACCCTGCACTTTAAAAATTGGACAAATACAATTGAGATCATCTCAATTTTTTCGAAATTTGCAGTTGGGTCCTCAGATTTTTATAAAAAAAGAACAAAATGCCCTGAAGGAATCAGTTCGTTCACCACACAGACAACATTTTTCTTTCATTTTTTTATTTTTTTTTGCTAATTTGGCGTGTGCATCCAAATTTCATAGACGAGTTTTTTTTTTTTAATTTATTGTATAACAAATATTTTATTTTATGATCTCGCCGCAATCCTAGCAAATATTGCCATATTAGTTACTAATTAATAAAAAGATTCATTATGATAAAAGTCTTTAGATTCAAACACATATTTGGTAATTACTAACAAATATGAGGTTGGACAAATGGTATTGCTCAAATATGCCGTTCATTAAATAATATCAAATATTCGATTCGCCTATATCAAATATATCATTTGTTAAGTATTATCAAATTTGTATGTATATAATCATATTGTTTTCTCGGTGTATACAATTATATAAAAGCCTTTTAAAAATTTTACTTTTTCAATTCTTTTTTAATGTATTGTCCTATGAATGGTGAGTTACGTCGCTATGGATATACTCATACACTAGATTATTCGAAAAATTTAATTTTAGACTCAAACTCGAAAATTGACAACCGAATTTATGTGGTTACTTTTAACTTTTGATGACCAATATAATCTCAATACTCAAAAAAATTTTATTTTTCTTAACTTTTGTGGCTACTCTTCCATTTTCAGAATGAGCTACCAAATTATAGTCTCCAATTTTTTCTTGTAAAACTATGGTCATATTAACATTTTTTGTTATTTGTCTTTGTTTCTGCAAACCTTTGATATTATAATTTCTTTTCGACTGGCAATGCTTCGCTGGAGTCTAATATATTCAATGGATATTATTTATGCAAAAAGTGAAATATGCTTAGCTTAGAAATTCTGCACCATATGAGTAGCCTGCTTAATTTATCTGTCGGTTGAAACAAGTGTATATTGGTGTCTGTTTTTCTTTTAAACTGTTTTGGTGTTTTACGCAAAGTACTATGCAGTATGTACGGAATGAGTAAATTAAAATTTTTAAACATTAGGTATATTTTTTACCATCTGAAACACAACTAAAAGTTTGTTGCCTTGTGTTAAATTAATGCTTTTGCTTTATAATTTCATGCCAACACCAAAATGTTGTCAAAATATTTTTGTGTCTGCAAAGTTTTTGTATTTCCTCTTTGTGCAATTTACTTGCAGTAAAAAGAAAAAAAAAAAAGCAGAAAAATTTTAGAAATTTCGAAACAAATTAAAAAAAATTAAAATTTTTGCCCGTACATTTGACGCTAAATTGTTATTTTCACGTATTTGTTTTGCTTTGAAGTGTTTTTGCTTTGCTGTTGTTGCTGTTGCTTTTATTGTAGTTATTGTTGTTTTTATTGCTTTTGCTGCTGTTACCGGCTGGAATACACAGCGCAAAGTTATGAGAAAAGTTGAGTCGTTATGCTTTCATTGTTGTTGTAGTTTGTCGTTGTTGTTGTTGTTGTTGATGCTTTAAACGCCAATATCTACTGTACAAAGGAAAAGCCGAAAAATTGTTGTGGGATGCAGTGAAATAACGAGCACCAACACACGGTAAGCAGACGCCTGGGAGTCTGAGAGTGTGGAAATGAGAAAATGAAAAAAACAAATCCGCGTTCAACATTCAAGGTTTCGCAACACCATCATCCAAATAACTCATACACTGCGGGCGATCTGCACGATTCACCTCACCCCACCCCATTCCAGTAGCATAAATTGTGCTTTGTTTTTTTCAACATTAAATTCCCAAGTTTCCTTTGACATTTTCGAAAAGATTTAGTTGAATTTCATAAACATTTGTTGCACTGATTTTCTATTAACCCTTTCGACCCGGCTGGGACAATATATCCCAATTTACATATATATATTGTCCAAGCCGGGTCGAAAGGGATAAGGCAGAAGTGCTTAGTAAAATATGAAATTTGAATAACGGGAACTACATGGTAAATAATATTAACGATCAATTTCGTAGGTATTAAAACAATTATTTCTTAATTGCAAATGAAATTATTAATTTTGGAAAAATTTTATTAATTTTTAAAACTTGTTATCTCTTTTCTAGCTTGTTTTTATGATAAGAGTAAAGCTTTTAAACTATGCTTTCACTTTCATATAGTATTATTTACTCTCTTTTTAATATGTGCAATAGTAATGGGATCAGTGTAACTACTACAATATTCTGCGTTATATCAATTAAGATTTTTTAAACTTATTGTTAGTCTCCTAAGATGAGAAGATTCAATAAATGAATTCAAGTATTAATAAAAAAAAAATATCAATTGCTCATTTTGTGAAACGTCCGAGACGAAAATATATAATTAGTTTTCGACAGAACTGCAAAATTAGAAAAATACTAATGCAGATATAGTCTATTGATTAAATAATTTTAAAAGGAAGCAAGTTGTTCGCGGGTTTTTATTACGGAAATCGGTCAATTGGTCATCAAAGATGAGTGCTATTAAGTTAGAGGGTGGATATCGAGGGAGAGAGGAAAATGCACCCTTTACAGTTTGTTCAAAATATCCAGCAAACGAAGCAAAATTTCGCCTTGGCTTTGAGTCAAAACCGTTTTTCCGACCGCATAAGAAAAATTTCCATGTTCCATTGGTCATATTTCGGAAAATTTTTAGCCTAAAAAATTGTTTAATAAATCATTTTAAAGGAAATTTAATCTACCTTTGTCTTTACTTATCTTACACAAGAATTGGTTTTTTTTGCTTTTTTTTTTGTTTCAAAATTTTTTGTATGAGAAATTTTTTTAATTTTTTGAATAAGCAATTTCGATGGCAAACGTAATTCTCTAAAAAAAGTTTTCTAAAAAATATATCGAAATTTTTTCCAAACAAAAGTTCGCTTAGTAGAATTGAAAAAACTGGATAAAAAATTTTTTAAATTTACAACTTTATTTTTCATCTGTTTGTATTTTTTCAACGGTATCGCCATTTATTTTGATATATTTTTGAAGTCGATAAATCCATCTTGAAAAATAGTCTTCAAAATCGGCTTTTTGCAGTTTTACAATTTCATTATTAACCGCATTTATTGTCTCCTCATTGCTGTTGAAGACTCTCCTTCTCAATTTTTTTGATGTTTTTGGAAGCAACCACAAGTCACAACACGCTAGATCTGTCGTTTTCTCAGCAGTGTGCGCTGGCGCATTATCGTGATGTAGAAAGTAGTGGTGTAGCTCTTTTTTATTGGCGTTTTTCCAATAAATTTTGGAAAACTTTTGGTAAGCAGGTTTCAGTGTACCACTTAGCAGTAATCGTCTGACCTTTTTCCAAAGGAATAGCAGCTACAACTTTCTCTTTGGTGAAGTAAACTGACATCATTTCTTTTGTTGCTTTGCTTTAACAGGTGGATTTGCAACTTCTGGGCTCCATACCATGGATTGTTGTTTGGTTTCAGGGTTGTACTTGTAAAACCATGCTTCATCACCTGTAATAATTTTCGTGAAAGTGTTAAACTCTCCGTTTTTGAGCATCGCTTAAAATTCTAGGAGCCCATCGTGAAGATTTCTTTGTGTATCCAAGATAATTTTTTAATAAATATTTGCATTACAGCCCTGGCATTCAAGCCCAGTTCCTCAGCAATAATTTCCTGGGTCAATTTTGAATCTTCGTCAATAAGAAGATTTTGGGCGGCCTTCTCGAGGTTTATTCTCCACAGAAAAATTACCTGTCTGGAATCTTCGGAACCACTTTGCAATAGTCACGAGGGATGGCGTATTAACTTCAAATGATATTTGGCATTCACTAAATATTTCCACAGGCTTGGGCTTACGTCGAAGTCCAAAAAGAATAGCATACCGAATCTCTTGCTGCGTTGGCGCTGGAATATCTGCTGATATTGTTTCATGAATTTTACATTTTCTTCTCTCCATTTTGATCAATATTTCTGAAAATTAAAATGATATATCGTTAGACTATAACAAATAGTACACAATTTTTTGATTTAGTAAAAATTTATAACATGATACCTACTAAGCGAACTTTTGTTAGGCCCTCGGGGACTCTTAGGCCAGATTCACTAAAGTGTAGTTTTGCACTAATGTGGTTTTCTTGTACAAAATGGTTCAATAAAGTTATGTCAGAAGTATGAAAGCTATATCTGAAATGGTTTAACAGCAAATGCAAAGTTTATTACACGAAAAAGCCAAATTTACATATAATTTTCATATATAAAAAAATTTCAAATAGCAATTTCTCAAATTCAACAATTTTCACATTCGTCGCCTAAAAGTGACGATATATTTTCAGTAGAAAATTCTTTATGTGTAATTTAAAAATGCAATATTTTTTCTCCTTATACTTTTATAGTTTTGCAAAGTTGACAACTACCAATTGGGGTCAAGAAAAGGAGAAAAAAAAAATATAAAGAAAATAGTTGGTGCAAAACTTACTACTTTAGTAGTACTACATCTCTGAATTATTTATTAGGTAAAGATGAATTCTGCAAACTCATTAATTAATTTCCTTTTGAATTTACAAGAAAATTACAAAGTAGAGACTTTGAAAATGTTAAAGTTTCTCATTTATAATTTTGCTCTTTGCAGCTTAATAATATTTCAAATTACTGCTATTAATAGCGAAATCTTAAACTTTTTTTTCATTTGCTCAACGTAACAACATTGCTGTATAGAAAAGTTTTTAAAGTGCTGTTTTAGTTTCAGAGTATGCTGGTTAAAGGATATAATTTCATTAGTGAATGCTTTGATCAAGAGAACTGCATTGAAATTTTTGGAAATAGAGTTTCGTACAATTTCGTAAATAAATGGTTGTAAAAGAATTATCAAGAACTTTATTTTCATATACCATTTAAAGGCAAACAAACATTTGATTTTATAAGCATTGAGTCAAAGCAGTGGTTCTTGAGATATACTCATATCTCGAAGACAATATGAAGATTTTTACCAATTAGTACGTTGACCTACTAAGGTTGCAGAGGGTAAGTAGAAAGCCTTTTCGTCTATTTTTTCTCAACATAAATAAAGTATGAGGTATCTTTGAACTTTTCCAATAGGAATTTTACTTTCCGAGGTATGATTCTTTAAAGAGAAAGTATTTCGGCCCATTATAAAGGACAAAATATTTTGGGGGCATGGCGTCGCCCATTTTAATCTCAGAGCCTTTCTCTTATTGACACTGACACATTTTATATTTTTGAGCAGCTTTTATCTCATTTTGAGTGTTTTTTGGCCATAAAGCGGTTAGAAAAGTCTTTGGTAAAAAAAACCTTTAACCCTAAAGTAAAGAAAAAACTGCAATGCCAATCTTGATAAAATTTAAAAAATTACACCTTTCTATCTATATCTACACTAAAATCAAATAAAATTTGATACCTTGAAAAAGATAGAGTGTCGCAAGTAAAACTAGTAAGGGTGTAAATTTTGGCCTGGCCAAAAAATAAATACCCTACACTGCAGTATTTTGAAAAGTTTGCTTATATGGGAGGTGTCACGCCCTCTTGTCCGAGTACACCCAGTTTTTTTTCAGAGCTTGCATTTATAGTTTTTAGTGTCAGAGTGAAATTTAGTTGGATTATCTCAAAAAACTCTTTCAGTATAGCATTTTGAATCTTTTGCTTATATGGGAGGTGCCACGCCCCCTTGTCTGATTTCACCCAATTTTTGCTGAGAGCTTTCATTTATAGTTTTTAGTGTCTGAGTCAAATTTGGTTCGAATATCTCAAAAAACGCTTTCAGTATAGCGTTTTAAAGCTTTTGCTTATATGGAAGGTGCCACGCCCTCTTGTCCGAATTCGCTCAAATTTTTCAGAGCTTGCGCTTACAATTCGTAGTACTTATATGTATTGTGGTTGCATTGTCGTGAAAAATACTCCTAAAATTGCATTTTGAATATAATTTTTGTATGGGCGGTAGGCGTGTCCGTTGACCGATTTTGCTCATTTTCAATCCCCCGAGCTAACTTTGACGACGGAGGCAGTGTACCAAATTTCATTGAATTATCTTGCTCAGTTTTCCCAAAAAGTGTATTTCAACACACAGCCAGCCAGCCAGCCAGCCAGCCAGACAGACAGACGGACATGGCTATATCGACTCAGGAGGTGACGCTGATCAAGAATATATATACTTTTCTATACCTGCCACGCCTCCTTCTCTGCGTTACAAACGGAAGGACAAAGTGAATATACCCTGGGTGTAGGGTATAAAAATTTGGAAAAAAATCAAACCTCAATGTGAAATTGGTTTTTTTTTTTCTCGTAAATTGATGATATAAATCACTAATTTGTGCCTCAAGTGAAGTAGTAAAGGAAGGCAACAGCTACGGAGTCGTCACACTAAAAAAGCCAAAATAAATACGCCCGAGATTCATTTCACTTAAAGTGCGTCTCAACTGCTTTACTCATCATTATGAAAAGAAGCCGCCGACGACGACGACGACGACGCATAGCAGACATAAAAAATGCAATAAAATTTGCGAAAATTAACCTTTTTCCCAAACATTTTTGTTGGCAATAAACATGCGTTCACGCGCCAAATTGTTTACTGTCTGTGTGCTGATGGTGATGCCAGAGTGCGCCACATTATGAGATTTTGTAAGCGCGCATTAAATAATGAATGTTGCGTATACGTCCCGTAGGACTATTTATTTGGATAGAAGGAAAAAAAAGAAACGTAAGAAAAAAACAAATTTCATTAAAATGCTAAAATGGCTTTGTGTTGTTATTGTTGTTGTTCCGCCATTCTAGCTAAAATGCTTTAAACGACAACAACAGCAACAATAAGTAATAAGCCTGTCTATAAACGTATGTATGTGTATGAAAGGCACCAGTATGCAAGTAGGTGAGGTTACATTAAAGACCATGGCTTTGCTTTTGAATTTAATTAATGGGAGTTGGTTGACTGGTTGAATCGGTTAAATTGGTTTCAACTAAAGCGCGCACCTCTCAAACACCACATCCCCGCTGGTTCCGGTGCTTCACATAATTAATGAATTACGAACGCAGCATGAAAACGCAAATTTTTAATTCAACATTAAAGAAAAAAAGTGGGAAAAAAAACATTTTTAATTTAACATCGACATTAATGATTGATGAACGATGAATAATACTTGCGCCGCTATTTAGAGCCTATGGCAAATTCTATTAGGAACTTTCTTTAAGGGTTAGTGTGAATCTTTTGAAATGAAATCAATCTTAAGGTGTTGGAACTTACCGAGAGCACATTTATGGAATGGCGCTCGCGAATAGAGTGGACATTTTTTTGTTCCGTTTATGAAGGAATAAATTTATCCAGACTTCAAGACCGTAAAAGAAATGCTACTTTCTTTCAAATTAATGCTCCGACCGTATTGGAACTTGAAGAAAAAGGATTGAATATGTACATCAGAAAAATATACTGATAGCAATGCGAATGAAAAGTATACTAAGAAAATTTTCCGCTGGAGTGAAAAATTAAAATGACAAACTTCTCAGTGTCACCTACAATAAAGAGGGCATTATCATTGAAGAAACACTAGTTCCACAAGTTCCAAGCAACATTATAGATACTGAGTAGATCGAATTTTTTGCATTAGCGAATCCAATCACTAGCGGTTTGTCACGGGCTTTCAGCGTAAAATTGCCTCAAAATCCTAGACCTAATGCAAAAAATATGACGCATCATAACTAAAGAACGATTAATTTGCTAGTTCTATCGTAGAAGAACTTATCCGCATTATGTATAAGAGCGATGTTGTCTGCATTCCCGACATTCAAAGCAAATATTACACAGTGGTCTAGAATGCAGATTTTTCAAAAAACGTTATATCATGAAAAAATTTTGGTTTTGGAGGTCTCTTTGTTCCTAAGTCAGGATCAACTTTTTTGAAAACAAAATGGCGAATCCAATATGACGGACAATTTTCTCAAAAAACAATTATATCACAATAATATTATGACTGGGGGGATCGCTCATTCCAAATTTGGAATCAATTTTTTTTTGGAAAGAAAATGGAGGATCCAAAATGGCGGACACTTTTCTCAAAAAATGATTATACCCCATATTCGGGATCAGTTTTTTTTGGAAACAAAATAGTGGATTCAAAATGGCAGACCAAAAAAAAAAACAAAAACTTTGGATAATATTTTTTGAAAACAAAATGGCGGACAATTTCTGATTATACGGAAAATGAATGGTGATGGGCAAAATTAGTCTTGGTCTTGAGTCTTGGTCTTTGTAATTATTCGAGACCAAGACGCTGACATCCTTGTAAGACCAAGACTGCCATGGTCTTGGTCTTGCTCACGATAATCATCAAGACCAAGACTGCTTTTCAGTCTGCTTTTCAGTCTTGGTAATTTATAGTTAACCCATTCGAGGCGGACGCCTAATTTTTCGAATTTCGTAATGAAAATTCACAGATTATATAATTTTGAGCTCCTGAACATGAATATAAAGTTTTTTTTTGGGCCACCCTAAAACCTTTTCTATTATGAAGTGGGTCCATATGGTACCACCGCTTCGACCCACTACCAAATATTGAAAAAAAAAAATTCACATAATATACGAACATGTATGGAAATCGATAAATATTTTATGTTTTTGTGGAGAAATTTGTTAATTTTTGTTATTTTATGACAAAAAACTTATCCAGGCAAGTTCAGAAATCTGATTTACTTCGCAATCGGAATGGAAGCAGTCTTCAAGAGCTCTGTATTGCGACAAATAAGATGGAATCGGAATTATATTTCAACAAATAAAGTTTGCTTATGGTTCCTATTTGATTTACCGAAACATAAATCCGATTTTGTGCTAATTATCAAAATGCGGAGCTCTTAAAGATTGCTTTTATTCCGAATCCGAAGTGAATCGGATTTCAGAACATGCCAGATTATAACTGAAAAAGTGATTCTTATATTATATATATATATCAAAAAATTTACGAAAAATGCAGTCAGAAAACTCAGATATTGTGAAAAATATGGCTATCTCTGATGCATGGCCAAAAGCAAAGGGCCACGTTGCATTTTTCACATTTTACGCGTGAACGATTTTTGCATGATGATTTTGCACGATTTTTGCATGGATAGTGATCATCTCCATCATGGTGGTCAGCCAAAGGAATGGACTGTAATGCATCGCCATGGAACAGGAGGAATGGGTGAAACATGAAATGACGTCGAAGGTCTTTTGTTATTTGCATCATTATCCTGATCAACTTCCATATCCTCCGTTTCTATCTCAGTAAAATCATCATGTGGGCCCCAATTGAATTCGACTTCAACCAACTGATGCAACTAATTATGATGCAAGTCGGTAATGACGCCTCCTTCATCTTCATTTGCATTGCCTTCTGCAAAATCGTAATTTACATCTAGTGGCTGTATGTATACGGCTGCAACTTTTTCTTCTTCTAATTCATCATTCAACAATGACTGTAAATAGTCCTGTACTTCATATAATTTTATAATAGCAAAAAACAAAAAATCCCGAATCATTTACAAACAATTCCACAGATATTCAAAACAAACAAATATATGAACAAAAAGTTCGAAAACCATTCAAAATCCATGAAAATATAGGAAAACATTTTTTTGTGATTTTATAGTGTGTCGAAGCGATGGTCCCATATGGACCCACTTTTTTCTTAACACAAAAATCCGCTTACAAGACACTAAAATTTTCACAACTAAAATATATTATTTTGTAGCTTATTGCCTCTATTTTCGTAATATATACACTTTGTTCCGATAAACATTTTAAAAATATTATAAAAGTGCACTCAAAACTTGCGACCATTCATTTTTTTCACATTTTTCTGAAAAACAAACTTTGATCACTTTTGGCGTGCTCGCTCAACCACAACTGTAAGTCAACTGAAAAAATCGAAGCAAAGAAAGATTGCGGGAAGTATTCCCTAGCAGAAAAGTGACATAGCACCAATTGTGAATAATATTTGTAGGATTTGGCATTACCACTTCTAAAACATTCCAAATGGGTCCATATGGAACCATCGCTTCGATTGGGTTAATAGGTGTTTGACGTCCATTTCGAGGATAAAATCATCCCTCAATTGGAAATTTAGGATCTGAAAAACCAAACTGATTTGGAAAAATAAGGTTTCGAAATTTTGAATGCTCAACAATCTTTAGAATTTTTTTCAAGACCAAGACCAAAACTGAGACTAAGACTTAATGACCAAGATCAAGACCAACACCAAGACTCAATATCAAAACCAAGACTCAATGTGCAAGAATAAGACTAAAACCAAGACCAAGACTAACCTACCCTTGGTCTTGGTTTGCTCATCACTACCTTGATCTGATCACGCTCATTTTCAACTAAGAGCTACATAGATGGTACCGATCAAATCTCATATATCAAATTTTGTTGTTGTTATTGGAATATTCCCGAAGTTATGGCGTTTTCAAATTTTGGACTAGATGGTGGGTGGGTGGTTACTTGACCAGACCATGCCTATTTTAAACAAATGGCTAGATGCTACTAATACCATACCATTTCAGATATTGAGCTATATTGCAGTACCTCAAATAGCTTTGCTATTGTAACTTTTACGAAACTGGTGCGTTGCAAGAATATAAAAAAGAAGAAAAATTCTAGAATGCAGTCAGAATGGGGTGGTTGATAATTGCACAGAACCTTGAGAAAACTTTATATTAAAGACCTAAATGATCAATCTGTTACAACTCTATAAAAGTTTTAAGAACTAACATGTTGCAAAATTCGTAAATTTGGGAATGTAAATCAGGGATTTTTTGTGATGACTCATATTTCTTTTTTTTTTTTATTTAAAAAACTAATATCTATGTAAGCAAATCGACCAATTAAGATTTACTAGAAGTTATCGGAGGTAGGACCTTACAAAACATTTCAAAATGGGAACAAATCTTATTGACAACCAAGTGCCATGCAATACTGAGCCAAGTATTTTGAGCGTCCTTAATAGAGTTCTTCCTGGATCCATCGACGACCCTGATTAAATAACGAAAACCAGCCAAATGCGATCTGCCGGGATGGTGCTTTCTCCCCATCGATGCACTATTGTTGAGAAAATTCTTTTCAAAAGTCGTAATACTTAAATCATAAAATATATATTCACTGTTTAGTAGCATTTGAAAGACAAAATGTGAAAATGTATCATAAAAAAATTCAAACTGATGTCATATGCATTTGAATTGGTGTTTTCATACCCCAAGACTTTTTTCCTCAAGTGCTTCTGTATATTGCTTAAAGTTAATTTTGAGTCAAATTCTTATTTAAAATAAAACCATCTTCTAAAGCTTTCACATAGAATAACTCTATAGTAAGGAATTGCTCTGTAGTAAGGAATTAATTTTGTTTTTCCCGATTCCGAATTGAAGTTAATGACTTCAGCAGTGAATCAAAGGAGTAAAGAGAACTTCTTGGCAATATATAGGCAGAAAGAGATGAAAAATGCATTGCGCGTTATAAATAAATTAAATTTGCCATAGTATACGATAAAACTTTTCTACAACACAATACGATATTATGATAAAGCAATTTTACACTCCAAGCCGTCCACTAAAAATTAAAACTTTTCTAATTTAATTTTTTTTTGTTTTTTGCTTGCTTTTTCATTTCAGCCCCTATTAATTGACTATTTTAAGAGAGAAAAAAAGCAAAATCCCTTACCAACGAAATTCTCCTCTTAATTTATTCCTATGAAAGAACAACGTCAAATTTAAATTACTTTTGTGTATTTTGTTATGTTTTTTTTTCTATTTTGATCAAAAATTGTGACTTGCATTCTTTGAGTCGAAGTACGTGATTTGACTTAGTAATAAATATTTAATTAACTAACAACAAAATTAAACGTAATTTTCTTAGATGTTTTCATTACAAAATATTTTTTTTTTTTAAATTTTTTTATTGCCGTCATTTTCAAATATTCACGGTAATTTGTTAATTTCTGTTAAAAATTTCAAATAATCGAGATGAAATTGACTATATAGAGGACCCAGGCTAAAAAGAAGAAGGAGTATAAAGAAATATTCACGAAAACGCAAGAGTTGACTGCTCTTTTGTAGTCAAGTGTCTCAGCGTTCATGCACTGTAGTCAAACGAACACTGAACTGTTGAAAGCTTCTCGTTGGTTTTAAGCTATAGTTAAATATTTGCTTTGCAATATACACGTAGAATTCTATTTGTTCTGCCCACTAAGTACATATCGCCGGTGCTTACGAAAAAAATTTTCAACCGAAAGTTGCGGCGAAGAAAATATTTTTTTTTGAAATTGCGGCGAAAAAAATCTTTTTTGTAATATGCGGACAAGAAAATCATTTTTTACAAAATGCGGCGAAGAAAATCTCTTTATTTAGTGAATACTTTTCGAAGATTTACGAAAATAAACATTTCACTTAAAATCGCAGTGAATGAAGCGAGATTTTCTTCGCCGCATTTTGTAAAAAGTGGTTTTCTTGCCCGCATTCGCACCGGCGATATATTAGTAAGATTTATGCTTTTTATTTGTTAATTTAAAAAAAAGAGCTACAATTGCAAAAAAGAAATGCCACAAAACATTAAAAAAAGTGTGCGGTTTTAAATCCTACTCTACTTACTTAAAGGTAATTTAACCTGTTGCCTCTTTTCGTTATTTAACGATTGAGCTAAATATCCTATTCATTAAAAGCTTTTACACTTCGTTGCCTCGAGAAAACTTTTAAATGCCAATTATGAAATATACCCTACTTTGCACAATAAGTGAAAATTCATCATTTGAGAGGAAAAGTAAAAAATAAAATCGATTTTAATTTACAATCAGCCAAGTCCTTTTTTCTTGCTCATCTTCTCTATTACACGTGTTGTGAAATTTCTAAAAAAGGACTTTACAAGAATTACTCATTAGGGCGATGATTGATTATTTTCGCATTATATTTAGGCGTCAATTTTAAAAAATGCTATTAAATTAACAATCTGCTTTTCAGCAGGATGATCAACATTAATTTATTGTTTAAATATCGTTATGAGATTAATTTCAGAAGCGTTCGACTACTAGAGTAGACAAAACCAAGCAATTCCATAATAAATTTATAATAAATCATTTTACAAAAATCAATTAATAATTTTGTACAAAATAATGCAATTAATACAATATTTTAAGCACTTTAAGAATAAGGTTTATACACTGTAATCAAACTGATAATTGATTATGGACACGCAAAAAAGTGGCATAAGCTTTGAACTCCTTAACCATGCACAGCGCTTTTCATACTACTTGGTTGTGATTTTGGAATTGTCTTGTCTAAATGGGTTTCATCGAACTAAAGACTATAATATTCTAGACCCGAAATACCAAATAACTCAAAACTCAGAAAAACTAATGTGCGTGAAGTTAGCCCTGCTTTTGTGGAATTTTCCAAAAAAAAAGTTGAGCTGGAATGTGCTCGAATTGTGCTGCGTTGTGCCGTATTGGAAATCAAAATCGGTCCAATAGTATAGATTTTATGTGGAGGTCCTTTTTTTGGTGTAAGCGAAGTTTTGTGGAATTTCCCGAAAAAAAAGTTGTGCTGGGGTGTGCTCCACTTGTGCTGCGTTGTGCCGTATTGGAAAACAAAATCGGTCCAAGGGTTCACTTTTTATGGGGAGGTCCTTTTTTTGTGCGAAGTTAGCCCTGCTTTTGTGGAATTTCCCAAAAAAAAAAAAGTTGTGCCGGGGTGTGCTCGACTTGTGCTGCGTTGTGCGATATTGGAAAAAAAGTCGGTGCAATAGTATAGATTTTTTGGGGAGGTCCTTTTTTTGGTGTATATGAAGTTTTGTGGAATTTCCAAAAAAAAAGTTGTGCCGGAGTGTGCTCCATTTGTGCTGCGTTGTGCCGTATTGAAAAAAAAAGTCGGTGCAATAGTATAGATTTCATGGGGAGGACTAACTTCGCATACACCAAAAAAAGGACCTCCCACAAAATTTATACTATTGGACCGATTTTGATTTTCAATAGGGAAATTACACAAAAGCGGGGCTAAATTTGCACAAAAAAAGGAACTCCCCGTAAAAAGAGAATCCTTGGACCGATTTTTATTTTCAATACGGCACAACGCAGCACAAGTCGAGCGCACTCCGGCACAACCATTTTTTTTGGGAAATTCCTCAAAAGCAGGGCTAACTTCATGCACATGGAAAACTGATTAAGTACTTTTCACTTGTATAAGGACGATATGCAGGGTGTATTGCTTCTGGGAGGTAATAGAGGAGGCCTAGACTAACAAAAAATTGCAGCTAGGGGGGAGTGTAAAATGTGCCTCTGTGGAGTTATAGGGTTAAAACTGATTTTCTGACTTGTTTCAGAAAAAAAAATTTTCTTGGATCACCCTAACGTTTAGGAGAAAAAATTTCTATTGCGAAGTTCTAGCTAATTGTAAGAGCTTTTAGATAGTGTATATGGTTTATAGGGCATAAAAGGATTTTGCAAAGTTCTGGAACTTTAAAGTTTATATATTAATTTTTTCCCCCATTTTTTGACTTTGGCGGCCATTTTAGTATAAAAAAAGTCCTATTAACATACCCTTTTATAATTTTTTTTAAAAATCTTGTTTAATTTCCTTTAATTTGGTTGCACATTTAATTCACCAATTTTTTAATTTGAGGTCGGAAAAAAATACTTTTCTATGTAACATAGGGATTACGCGCATGTGTTGCGCTGCATATGATGTGCAGGCTACTCCCGCTGCTCTTTATTTACTGAAGCCTTCAAACGGAAAAGTGTTTTTTTCTGACCTCAATCAAAAATCTTGGTTTAACAAATGTACTATCGAATTAAAGGAAATTTAATGAGATTTTTAAAAAAAATTTAAAAGGGTATGTTAATAGGACCTTTTTCATACTAAAGTAAAGAAATCAGTTTTAATCCTATAACTCCTCAGGGGTACATTTACATAATTTTTCCGGAAAAATTGGGATCACCAATTTTGATTTGTTGTTCAGGGTAAAATCCTCTAAAAATTAATATAGGTTTTATGATATTTGGAATTAGGTCTAATTGCCAAATTGTCGCTTCGGTTTTTTTCGGGTATGCGGAAAACATCTGCGCTGCTTAAAATAAATCTAATTGTACCTACTTAACACTTTTTGTTCATAATGATAATTTCCACAATTTTTTTCAAGTGTTTGAATTAATCAGATAAATGTACATAAAGAAAACACCTCACACATGGTTTTTGCTTAGACAGCCCCAAGGGCACAATAATTTTATTTTATTTTTTGCAAAAATGCATTAAATTTCAAACGAAAAAAATACAAAACTGCGCTATATAATCTATAGCATTGTTTTCAAGACATAAGTATTTTTATTACTTTTAGTCCTTAAAGCAAAAGTAACCGCAATGTAATGGTAGTGGTAGGGGCGGTTGTAATATTCATCTCTCGTTGAATGCTCAATGTTGAAATTAAATATTCATTATGCACTCGCTGGCATCCATTATCACCTTCAAGATATTGTTGTTTGTGTCTGTATGCGTGTGTGTGTGTATGTTTGTGTGTTTGTATGGCTGCCCAATTCGTGTCAGTCGCAGCAAAATTGTTGTCACCGAAAGGATACGAAATAAAAAGATTTATGTGTAAAAATACGCACATCCTTAATTTATGATGGCCTCCTCACAATAGGCTGTGCAAAAATGTTGGGGAAACTGCGCAAATAACAAAAAAAAAAAAAAAAGGAAATAAATGAAAATGTAAGCCAAGTAATGGAAGAGCATTGAAACTGAATATCAAAATGTAGGGAGAAAAAAAAAAAAAAACACGAGAAACGCAAAAATGAACGGATGCGCCTTTGTAAGGGTCACCAACAACGCTCGAGCAAACAAACGTTTTGGTTATAAAAACGCAGAAAAATGAATAAAAAATAATAAGTTTCAAGTCAAGAAATAAAATTCTTCAAATATTGTGATTTTATCCAGAGCAAAAGCATAAAATTGAAATTACTTGCAGGCTGAGAAATTTGACTTGGCTTTCTACACGGCGAGAATGTTTTCATTTTATAAGGTTTGTTCAGAATTTTTTTGTTTTTGCGGCTTTTGAGTTTGGATAACTTTTAAGCTCAAAAGATTTTGCAATGGTCTTTTCATCATACTTCTAAGTATACTAGAATCGCCCAATGGTCAAAATTTGACCACAAATGTATAAAATAATAGTTTTAGTACTTTTTTGGTACAAAATAGAAAAGCTCTTTTGTCATCCCTAGTACAATGACAAATGTGAAACGAAAAAAAAAAAAAAAAATAAAAAACATGAAGTCAGTGCCAGTCAGCTTTTTGTATTTCTCTTTGTGCTGCATCCTCTTTTCAGCTCTATGTGACGTATTTTGCCGTTGTTAATATTGAAAAATTTGCATTTAATTTTACCTGGCTTAGTGACAAAATATTAAAATAATTTTAACTTTGTGCACATTTACACAAAAATACCTTTCTAATGGAGTATAATTCAAAGTCGTGCTCCATTTCTAACATAGTAAAAAAGGTATGACAAATTTTTGTCTTGCGTATTTATAGATAAATAGATAAAATACAACGTTTGTCTGTCAGTCTGTCTGTCTGTCTGTGTCTCTCCATAACTCGAGAACCATCCGTCCGATTTGCATGATTTTTTCTTTTCTTTATATTGTAGATATTTTGCACGGCAAGGTTTTAGGACACAGTTTTTTTCGATATACCCTCGGTTTCGTGTGGGTTCTTGGAAAATGACTTAATTCAAAAATCAGTTATCCGATTGGCATGATTTTTTGTTTCGAAAACATGCTATCAGGTGAAATTCCAGGACAAACTCTGATTTGAAATACCCTCGGTAATGCCTGGAATATAAAACTAGTAAGGGTGTAAATTTTGGCCTGGCCAAAAAGTAAATACCCTACACTGCAGTATTTTTAAAATTTTTCTTATATGGGAGGTGCCACGCCCTCTTGTCCGAGTACACTCAGTTTTTGTTCAGAGCTTGAATTTATAGTTTTTAGTGTCAAAGTGAAATTTAGTTGGATTATCTGAAAAAACTCTTTCAGCATAGCATTTTGAATCTTTTGCTTATATGGGAGGTGCTACGCCCCCTTGTCTGATTTCACCCAATTTTTGCTGAGAGCTTTCATTTATAATTTTTAGTGTCTGAGTCAAATTTGGTTCGAATATCTCAAAAAACGCTTTCAGTATAGCGTTTTAAAGCTTTTGCTTATATGGGAGGTGCCACGCCCTCTTGTCCGAATTCGCTCAGTTTTTTATCAGAGCTTGCGCTTACAATTCGTAGTACTTGTGTGTATTGTGGTTGCATTGTCGTGAAAAATACTCCTAAAATTGCATTTTGAATATATTTTTTGTATGGGCGGTAGGCGTGCCCGTTGACCGATTTTGCTCATTTTCAATCCCCCGAGCTAACTTTGACGACGGAGATAGTGTACCAAATTTCATTGAATTATCTTGCTCAGTTTTCCCAAAAAGTGTATTTCAACACACAGCCAGCCAGCCACCCAGCCAGCCAGCCAGCCTGCCAGCCAGACAGACGGACATGGCTATATCGACTTAGGAGGTGACGCTGATCAAGAACATATATACTTTTCTATACCTGCCACGCCTCCTTCTCTGCGTTACAAGCGGAAGGACAAAGTGAATATACCCTGGGTGTAGGGTATAAAAAAGCTGGCACCGGGACAAATAGCATCCGCTGGAAAAATGTCCAATACAGCTTAGGTTAAAAACACATCATAACGAAGTCGATTTATTTCTTATCAAGGAATATGAATTTTTTCAAAATTTTGAGACCTGTCATATGGACGTGATGAGCGATTTAGACTTTTTAAACCATTCTGCCGCCATGTCCCACATGCGATTTTCCTGAATTTTACTTGAGAATAATCGGCAAGGCGCCCCGTAAAATACCTACTCCCCCTGAAATGTGTGCTCTTCCGTATATTTTCGGAAATCTCGATTTTCCCGAAATTTTCAGATAAAACGACCTTCTGACACCCCTTCATGTCGAAATTTAGTTGGAAATTTCTTTTCACCCGTTTAGAAATATATTCCACCCTATTTGGTTATAGAATATGAAATAAAAAAAAAAAGTTTTCCTGATTCATGGGTCAAATAATGGGACATTATTTTCGGATAAGCCCATATGTTTTATTTTTAATGTCATAGAACAAAATGAACCATTTTTTATAAAGTAGAAACAGTATATTTTCCATATGCAACATTACGGAACATTACACTTTCAAACTTGTCCGATAGGACTCTAACTTGCTGAGACATCGCATTTTGAAGTATCTCAACCCCCATTATACATATTTAAAGCGCAAAACCGATTTAACACATAATCATGATATCCCTTTATGGAGATATGAAGATAGAGTTGACCCTATGAAACTATAATATGACCATTATGCTTTTAAGTGGGCGGTGCCATGCCTCTAAATAGATAATACTCTCTCACGGCAAACTACTTCATAAATTTTTTTGAAATTTGGTATGAAGATATGATTAATACTAAAAAACGTAAATATGGCCTTTTATGTTTTTCAGTGAGCGGTGCCACGCTCTTAAATTCAAAACATGTTATCACGGCTAAACTGCTGCACTGATTTTTATGAAATTCGCAATAGAGAGGGGCCTAACCCTAAGGATGTGAAAGAAAGAATATTAAATCTTTTTGTTTTACAGTGAGCATTGCTACTCCTCCTAATGAGAGCTTTTTGCTTAAGCTTACAGTTGTGCCTTTAAAGTCAAATTGAAGTCATCGAATTTCGGCCAGAAGGCCTCACCAAAACCCCTTAAGTTACTCTTTATGAATAGTGGGTACAGATGGGTTAGCTCTTTTCGTTTTGTAGAATTTCCTTTTTCAGAAAAATTATTTAGAGGGCAGTAGTTATTTTCTACTAACTAAGCCTACATCAATAAGATCTAATACATGATTTTTTTTTTTTAAACTGAAGTTCATTTTACAAAAAATATTTTTTCCACAAAATTTTGGAAGAAAAAGAAAAAAATAAAAAATTTCTTCAGTGAATTCTGAAATCCATGAAAAGTTAAAAGCGGAATAGGAAATATTAGTCATTTTATGTATAACTGAGTTGCGCGCTTAATGATGGGCAGGAAGGAAACTCGCTAAAATTTGATGTTTCATTTGCCCCATTGCGCTGAGTCAAATCGAGTTGAATGTAGTACGAGTAATAAATAAGCGCGTGCAACAGCGCATCCCTCCATTGTTCTGAAGGATAGGAATGCGTTGGCAATTTTTTTTATAGCACTTTTTATTTATCATCTATGTTGTTGCTTGTTCTTGGCGCTGTCCGACTACGTTTGATTCTATTATTTTTGGCCTTCTGGAATCCGACTTGTAATGCCTACGCATACGTAATAAGTGTTGGTCTACAAGTGGGTGGAAGTGTGGGTGCGCCTTTGGCGTTCAAGTGTTGAGTGCACACAATGAACGCAATTTGAAATGTTTTTTTTTCTTTATGGGAATTTTTGATGTTTCTGATAAGACCAAACAAAGTGCGAGCTAACCAGGCGGAAGTTAGTGGGAAATTTGGTCAAAGAAGTATTATGCGAAATGCGTATTACGGAAGAGGGTTGGGGGGCGTTACATTGTTGGATTTCATGGGTTATGTAGATGGTCAGCAGAAATATTGCGGTTTCTCTTTTTTTTTGTGAAATTCATTCATTTTGTGGGAAAATGATTTTTTTTTTTCGTTTGTTCTAATCATACCATTGTGTGTGTGACATTTTTTTGTACTGGCTGTTTTGTGCGAGCATCGGTTTTCTTTGAACCCATCGCGGAATACTAAGCAGCAGTACTAGGAATGAGTATACGAAATTATAAATTTGTTAATATTTAGTAGTGGTTTGTCTTTTTCTTTCCGATAGCTCTTGCAAAATGTGTGTTTTAAGATTTTAATTGGAATATAAGAGACTATGCTAGTGAATAAAATGAGTAATGATTATTTCTTAGTTTGTATATCTTATGGTTTAAGAGAGGGTCTGCACAAAACGTCTTGTTGAAGTTTTAAGGCATTTTGTTTCAAGATAAGTTATGTCTTATACCCTCATTCTATTTTTCAAATACTTCAGTCGCTGGCAAATGTCTTGACAGTACATGGAAATGAAAGAAGAAAATACAGAAACTGCACAGGCCAGTCATAATTGATTTGCTTCAGTTCAGTTCAGTGCATATACTGTATGTGTAGTGTACACTACGAAATATTGCTTTAGTGCCAAAATCTGTTTTTCGCTCTCTTCTTGAGACTCCTTTTTGCTTACGCTCTTTCACTCTTTCGCGAAAATGAAAGCTACTACAATTCCGAATTAGCAATGCATTGCAACCTGCATTATACATTTAACTATAGTTTGTCTACTCGCACGTTTTACCTGAAGTATTTGTTTGTAAGCAATACAGTACACTGAAGTATTTGTTAGAATCAGGTTTTTAAAATAAAAAATAAAAGAAGACAGTATATTTCGAGATATGTTAAGTAGACCGGTGCGTTTTGGACGAAAGTTTAAAATTTGTCGCGCAACCGGCAGAATTGTAAAGTTTAACTATCGACATGAAGATTGCCGCCACCCTAGCTCTGAGAGATGACGGGAAGGGGTGTCGATATATTTTTGAAGGTTGAAAAACGTGGTTTAAAAATGCATGCTCATAGGTCCGAAGTGAATCAATTCTCAGCTTCGTAGTAGGTCGAAAACAGAAATTCAAGACATGGGTTCTTATGTATTTTTTCCCGTAGAATCGAATGGCATCATTAGTTTTCTGATTAGACGTCTATTTTTGGCGTTAAGTAAACTTTTCAGCTCAAAAAAGTCGAAATTTTTCCAAATCCCCTGTTTGAGCACTCCACAATTGAACAGAAAAAATCTTAGAAAAATTTGAAATATACATTTTGTTAGGATTTTTTCTGACAAATCCAGTAGTACCATTTTTTTTTGCGCTACGACATTATTTTTATTCATGAAAAACGAATTTTTGATTTTTATTATGAAAAAATATCACGAAATCGGGCTTAAATATTTAGTCAACGACGGTTCCCAACGTCCGGACGGTTTTTTTTTTTCGGTGCACCCTAGTAAAATTTTTTTAGAATATTTTTGGAAATTTTTTAACCCATTATAAACAAGTTTTTGAAAAAGGGGTCAAAAAGACCCTTAAAAACGGGATATAATGGGTTAATATGTTCAAATAACTTAATGCAGAATCAAGCATGGAGCAATATTTTGGAATATCTTAACCCATTACAAACAAGTTTTTGGAAAAAGGGGTCGAAAAGACCCTTAAAAATGCGATATAATGGGTTAAGATTTTATAAAATATTGTTCCATGCTTGATTTTACATTAAGTTATGTGAACATCTTAACCCATTATATCGCGTTTTAAGTGTCTTTTCGACCCCTTTTTCCAAAAACTTGTTTATAATGGGTTAATATATTCTAAAATATTGTTCCATGCTTGATTCTCATTAAGTTATGTGAACATCTTAACCCATTATATCCCGTTTTTAAGGGTCTTTTTGGCCCCTTTTTCAAAAACTTGTTTATAATGGGTTAAAAAAAAATTCCAAAAATATTCTAAACAAATTTTACTAGGGGTCACCGAAAAAAAAAAACCTTTCGGACGTTGGGAACCGACGTTGACTATATATTTACACCCGATTTCGTGATATTTTTTCATAATAAAAATCAAAAATTCGTTTTTCATGAATAAAAATAATGTCGTAGCGCAAAAAAAAATGGTACCACTGGATTTGTCAGAAAAAATCCTAACAAAATGTATATTTCAAGTTTTTCTAAGATTTTTTCTGTTCAATTGTGGAGTGCTCAAACAGGGGATTTGGAAAAATTTCGACTTTTTTGAGCTGAAAAGTTCACTTAACGCCAAAAATAGACGTCTTATCAGAAAACGAATGATGCCATTCAATTTTACGGGAAAAAATGCATAAGAATCCATGTCTTAGATTTCAGTTTTCGACCTTCTACGAAGCTGAGAATTGATTCACTTCGGACCTATGACCATGCATTTTTAAACCACGTTTTTCAACCTTCAAAAATATATCGACACCCCTTCCCGTCATCTCTCAGAGCTAGGGTGGCGGCAATCTTCATGTCGATAGTTAAACTTTACAATTCTGCCGGTTGCGCGACAAATTTTAAACTTTCGTCCAAAACGCACCGGTCTAATGTAAAGGCTTACTACTAGGCGGATAAAGAAATAAAAAATTTAAATGAAGAATGCCAATTTATTGCTTAAAATTGTACAGAAAATATTACACATGGCAACACTAATTTTGCGGCTCAGGGTTTTGGAGTCGATATCAATTTATCATGACTTACTTAATACGAAAATAATATCAGATTCGCCGGATCGATTCCAGTTCTTTAGATATTCTTTTGAGGCATATTTAAAGTAGAAAAACTGTTACATTAAACAGCGTAATTAGTTTTTGTCAATGACATTAAAGAGCCATAAACTTCCTCATTGAATTTACTCTCTTATCTTTTCTAATTCGATCATTACTTCCAAGTTATCATCCATTGAAGTAATGGTATCTGAACTCCATACAAAGATAATTACGTCCTTTGTATGGAGAAAAAAAAACTTTTATTTCAGGAGTTGAAAGTAGTGGTCCAACTGGAAAGCTTGTGAACTAACTAGCCACTGAGCGCTCGTTTGATGCCTCCGCATATTTATTTTATATCGATTATTGAATTTAAATTGACTAAATATGATTAAAATTGTATTTGAAATGTGTTAATTACTATAATGAGAAATTTGAGGAAAACCATCAAATAGTTGGACGATAGTTTAATAGATTAAGTACAAAAGTTATATTAACATGTGGCAACATCAGTTGTCACCGCAATCAGCTGTTAACCACACCGAGGTGTGTTGGGATGATTATAACCTCAGTGCAGGCAGAAACTATTGTCATTCTAGCGGCGACCGGCAGCGAGTAAAGGTGGTAAGCATAGTAGTTCGTGGTATTAGTTAGCATGATATTGAGCAAGCCGATACTGTGAAGGTGGTAAACATAGAAATTAGTGGCATTTAGTTAGAACGGTATTGAGCCAAGCCGATACTGTGAGAGTGAGAAATCCTAGCAATAAGGGGTGTTCAGGCAGAACGGTATTGAGCCAAACCGATATTGTGAGAGTAAGAAATTATAGCAATTAGGGGTATTCAGTTAGAACGGTATTGAGCCAAGCCGATACTGTGAGAGAAGTAAACATAATAATTAGGGGTATTTAGTCACAACGGTATTCAGCCAAGCCGATACTGTGAGAGTGAGAAATCCTAGTAATTAGGGGTGTTCAGGTAGAACGGTATTGAGCCAAACCAATACTATGAAAGTGAGAAATCGTAATAATTAGGGGTATCCATCTAGAAGGGTGTTGAGCCAAGCCGATACTGTGAGAGTGAGACATCATAGTAATTAGGGGTATTCAGTTAGATCGATATTGAGCCAAGACGATACTGTGAAAAAGTGAAACATAGTAATTAGGGGTATTTAGTTGTAACGGTATTGAGCCATACCGATACTGTGAAAGAGTGAAACACAGCAATTAGGGGTATTTAGTTGTAACGGTACTGAGCCAAGCCGATAATGTTTGGGCAGGACGTTTGAACCAAATTGTAGCGCGCGCAAATATGTAAATAGGGTACCGTAATTTTAAGAAATTTGTTAATAAAAGAAATAAAAGAACGAAAACCGGTATTTATATTCAATTCAAATGGAACTAATAATAATTGTTAACCCTTTCTACGAAATAAAAATATTTTGTGACGCGAATCTTGGCTACCGGCAAGCCAATACGTATTTTTACTGCCGTATCTCGTACTAAAATAAGGAAGTAATGCCAGAATTTTTGGGAATAATGCCATAGGAAATAACGCCAGAAAAATTTTTGGCTTTATTTCCAAAACCAAATGGAAACAACGCCAAAATTTTGTATGTAGATTCTGGAGTTATTTCCAAAGAAAATTTCTGGCGTTATTTTCATTGCCGTTATTTTCGGGAGCCTCTGGCAGTATTCCTAACTAAAATTTTTTGCCAAATCCCGTACTGAAATACTTAATTTTTCGTTTACCAAACTACCTTCTTTTTTCGTTTTGGGTCACCTGGACCTTGTTTTATTCCACTTTTTTTTTTAACAGGTTCTTCCGTACGAGATAAAAAAAATGTTGCACCATTGAGACTGATTTTGTAGCGTTTGGCAAACTTTCTGTAAAAAATCATTGGTATTGGATAACCTTAGTGAATCTGGAAAATGTTTTTTGTTACCCTATGTTATGCATACATATAGTAGATGGCTTATAATTTTATTTTAAAAATTATGTTTAAATTTTATGTTACTCACTGTTTTTATAGTTTTGGCTTTTTTTTCCCTAAAAACTATAAATTACGGACATGCCTATAAGATTATTCCAAACTTATTTTTGATATCGAAGTGTGCTGTTATCATGTGTTGCTTCATCTACATTTGCCCTTAAAAAAGGTTTCCTTTTGTTTTCTCCAAAATTTTTTTCCTTGTGCTCCTACAAATGACAGATTAAAAATTTCCAATGCAAACATTGCTCAACAGCCCAAACAAAAGGCATAAACGCATTCATTCAGTAGTATGTTTTGCTTTTCGCCATATTATCCAACTCATTGGACGTTGTTTCGTTAAATTTTATGAACCCCGGCTGCGTTTGCTTATCTAAAGAATACGAAAAATATCAACATAAATCTTTTTAGTGATTTATGTTTCATCTTCTTGCCAAAGAAATTTAAGGAAAAAAAAAAAAAAAAAAAATAGGGGGAAAAAATGTATAGGTTAGTCAAATATATATAAAACCGTTGAAAAGTTTGTTGTTACAAAATGTTGACTTAATTATCGCGCCGCCACGTACTATCAAGGACGGTTGTATAGTGTGAAGTGCAAAGTTGTAGTTGGTGATGCTGTGGTAGGTAGGTTGTGGGCCGTTGATGGCCAGTGTCGTAATGGTGACTATCGTAGTGATAATTTTAGCACGAAAGGAAATTAATGCTTTTTAGCAGTTTTATGTTTCAGTGAAACTTTGATTGGCAAAATATGAAAAAAAAGAACACAATTGTTTCATTAAAAGATTAAAATTACTTTAATGCGATTTTCTTATTAAGTTGTAGAGAAAAATAAAAAACTGTCCTAATGAATTTATTCATAACTCAAACAAAACAATCTACTTTATGCATAAAGGCGGAAATCATAATTTAATCTTCGCATATTTACGATATTTATAATCCGATTAAAAATATCACACAGCTTTGATTTCAGAAGGCGTAGAGAGAAAGTTTTAAATAAATGATTCCTAAAATATATTTTTTTAATTTGTTTGTACAAACATGTAGGCCAAAGTAATAAATGACAGATAGATAGAGATAGAAATAGAGAGCGAGACAGTAGTAGTAGTATTAAGCCAGAAAGAAACATCAAGTTTACCAAAGATGGCAGGCGGTACATATTGAAGCAATTAAAATTAACAAACTCGTTAAACTTTTGACAGCTTTCCGTTTTTATTTCATTTTTTGTTGTTGTGACAAAACTTTGTCATACTCACACTATTGCACAGCAAAAAACTCATGACACATACACATACACATTTATACTTATTCGGTGCAATGACGTACTGTATTAATAATTAAAAATAAAGAAAAAAGTACTTAAACACTGGGAAAACTTTCATGTGGTTCCGTTCATACACAAGTTGTCAACTTGAAGTAATAGCTCCAGCAGCAGCAGCACCAACAACAATAACAATAATAACAACAAGAAACAACTGCAATAGCAAAAAAAGTTCCAACTTATATAACTGTTGTCAGCCAAATTAAAAGTTTTACTGCACGTGTCGTTTGACAAAATTGCAAACTCGAGCGAAAATCATCGTGTGACAGCAGAAAGTCCACTGAACCATTGAAAATATTTCAAAGCTAAAAAGCTCACATGTGTTAATGTATTTAAATGTGAAAATGTATAAAAGATATTATAAAAAAAAAGAATTCTTTTGCATCCATAGAATACGTCACAGACCCAACTTCTCTATTTTTACATGCATCTCTTGGTATGCTACCCATTATCCCACCCGAATCGCGTTCGTAATGTGCGAACGCATTTTATGGACGGTCCTTAAGCTTAAAACTTTATGAATTCAGCAATTCTATGTGAATCGTAACATGATTTGACTTGGCTCTCGAGGCAAAAAACTGCTTATAACTTAACTGATTTTCATGAATTGACCTTTTTTAGAAAGGAATTTGGCACAAAATACTAATTAAGTACAATATTAGTACAAAGTTGACAAAACACAAATGAAAATGAATTCAATACCAAGGTGGTATCTCTAACGATTTAGGAAATATGATTTTTGAAGGCTTTGTCACTATTGCCGTGTTTTTCATCCGTTCCTTGATTTGTCATAATTATGTCTTAGAAAATGCATTGACAGATTTATATGTAAATCGATCTTTGCAATGACTAAAAAGTTCAATTAAAAATTAATTTTCAATATAAAAAAAATAATTTAACCTTTCATATAAGTTCACATCTCTGATGGTAAATTTGAGGGTTTAACATTTTTCACAAAAAATTTAGATGTAAACTGTTTGAACATGTAAGCGCTTTGTGAAAGTGGAACTCTTCATAAACGTTCTACAAAGATATGGTACTTTCATTTCTTTACTAGTTTAAGAATGATATAAGAGGCGCCTAACAAAAGTTCGTTTAGTAGAATTGAAAAAACTGGATAAAAAATTTTTTAAATTTATAACTTTTTTCTTCATCTGTTAGTTATTTTCAATGTAATCGCCATTTATTTTGACACATTTTTGAAGTCGATAAATCCATCTTGAAAAACAGTCTTCAAAATCGACTTTTTGCAGTTTTACAATTTATTATCATTGCTGTTGAACACTCTCCCTCTCAATTTTTATTTTTATTTTTGAAAACAACCGGAAGTCACAAGGCGCTAGATCTGGGTAATAAGGTGCTGGACGAATTTCTTTGATGCCTGAATGCGCAATAAAATCGGTCGTTTTTTCAGCAGTCTGCGCTGGCGCATTATCATGATGTTGAAAATAGCGGTGTAGCTCCTTTTTTTGGCGTTTTCCCAATAAATTTTCGAAAACTTCTGGTAAACAGGTTTCAGTATACCACTTAGCAGTAACCGGCGGACCTTTTGAAAAAGGAATAGCAGCTACAGCTTGCTCTCTGGTGAAGTAAACTGACATCATTACTCTTGTTGCTGGCTTTTGTTGCTTTGCTTTAACAGGTGGATTTGCACCTTCTGGATTGTTGTTTGGTTTCAGGCGCGTACTTGTAAAACCATGCTTCATCACTTGTTACAATTTTCTTGAAAGTCTTGGACTTTCCGTTTTTGAATTTTTCAAGCAAATACTTAGCAAATCGCTTGCGTGCCTCTTTTTGAGCATCACTTAAATTTCTAGGAACTCATCGTGCAGATTTCTTCGTGTATCCAAGATCATTTTTTAATATTCGCGATACAGCCATAGCATTCAAGCCATGGGTCAATCTTTGCTCGTCAATTTTAGACTACACCAGCGCTACACTTGCAAAATCAGTCGAAGATTTTGGGCGGCCTTCTCGAGGTTCGTCCTCCACAGAAAAATGACCTGTCTGGAATCTTCGAAACCACTTTGAAATAGTCACGAGGGATATCGCATTAACTTTAAATGCTATTGAGCATACGTCGAAATCCAATAAGAATATCAAACCGAATTTCTTGCTGCGTTGGCACTGGCATATCTACTGCCATTGTTTCAAGAATTTTACGTATACTTTTCTCCATTTTGACCGAACTTCCTGAAAATTAAAATGATATATCGTAAGGCCACCAATTTTTCTTTGTTAAATTAAACTCAAGAAACATAAAACAAAACAATTTATTTTATGTCATTCATTAAAGGAAATAATTTACCTTTATTCTGCTTCAGTTTAAGTTAAATATCTCATCAGGATAAAGAAAAAAAATTGAAAAACTGAAAATACTCAAAATGGAGATAAAAAAATGTAGTGTTATATGGACCATATAGTCCATATTTCCCCACATGTTTATTTGGTACAGAAGTTGCATATAAAAATGTCACTTCCACATTCTTCACATTTTTATGACTCCAAGAATGCCAGATTTCAGATTCAACCCAAAATTCGCCACGGTGATCTTCTGAGTAAAGGGTATTACATTATATGCTCTTTTCATCTTATTTTCCTTTGTAGCTTACGAACTAGAAATAATGACCATCAGACTCGTCATGAAAACTGCAGCTATATGCCCCATCTGAAAAAGGTGATAATTACATTTGTTTTTGAGGCTTTTTTCTTTGGTGGTCCATATTACCCGCAGCACATATTGGTGAAATAAATGTTTTTTTTTTTATCAAAAACTCTGGTGGTTAATGAACTAATTTGCGCTAATAAATTATAAATGGTACTCATTGACTTTAAATAATTAATGATTTATTTAAAGACACGGTGTCCGTAAAGTGAAATAATGAAATTTACTCTCTAAAAAAAATGAATCACTAAAATTTTTTTTTAGAAAAAACAACTTCACAGCAACATGCGACTTCACTGAACGCTAAAATCGCACTATTATAAGTTTTAAGTGTTAGCGTAAAGTTTGAACATGAAAAACGGTAAATCCTATGTATGCAGTGGGAAACATCCGTGTGGTCCATATTACCCACGTAGTCCATATTTCACTCCCTTACTCTAAGCAATTTTTTGATTTACTAAAAATTTATAAAAGACTGATTCTAAAAGTAATATAATTCTTATGAGTTTTTTCTAATTTTTATATTTTCAGAATTTGCCAACATAAAAGTAAAACCAACGTTGCGCATTTAACACACGGCAAGTGTTTTCCAGAAAATGTAAGTATAGATTTTATCTCTTAAATCTATATTCATAAGGATATGTATCTTTTTGTCAATAGCTGCAAATAAAAAAAAAAAAAATAAAAATTACTTACGATTAAAAGCATAAAACTTAACCGAGCATTTTATGTTTGTAAGTTTCAAAATGATCTCACGTTTACTTAGTTTGTGACTTACAACTTTTAATTTTTTTTAAGTTCAAAAGTAAACAGACAAAGTGCACACACACACACGTACATACTACATTTACGCACACAGTTACACTAAATTTTATTGAGTCAAAATATCAAACTTTTATGTGCTAAGTTTTTGTTTTAAAAGTTTAAGGGTTTTCTGTAAAAGTTCATTTTTCTTGCATTTAGCTTTGACAAGTTACACACTTTACCCTTTACTTTAGAAGACAACACTTATTCAGATTTCATGTGTATGTGAAGCTTTTTTAAAGCTAGCAAGTTGAAAGTTCATAAGTCAACGGTTTTCAAAGTAAAACCAGAAAAAATAGCAATAAATGCTTACAAACACTCTGATAAAGATAATACTTAAAAATTATATCAAGGATTGCAATGCTGAAAGATTTTTATGTATAAATACAAACGATTCAAGATTAATGCGGCTTTAAAAACATAAAAACTTTACTCAATCCAACCTATTTTTGTCAGAAAAATGTTTTAATTTTAATTATCCTTTCTTAATTACTTAAATAATGTCCTTATGCGTATATAATTTAAAATTTATCTCATTTGCACAGGTTTATTTACTTAAAGCAATTATTCATTGAAATAATTTCGTAATTACTTTATTAAATCAAAATTATACAAATATTTCTAAATTGCAAAAGTAAATTAAACATTAATTGTTTGGAATTGTATAAAATATAACTAAAATCACACGTGTGTACAGTAATTGTTGATAATTGTTTTCAATTAATTTGGGTATATCTATTTTTATGAATAAGTGTCCAAAACTAGGTGGCGCCACGAAGACCACAAAACTAAATTGTTCGCAGAATTTAAATTTAAAATTTTTGTGTTGCATGGTTTTTGTGCAATTTTAATTAAAATTAAACAATCATTATCCGGTACACCATGTTGGCATTATAAATATTATTTCTCAAAATCTGTGGCACAGTTCTTTAGAAATATATTCATCGTATCATAAATCGTAATATGTACAATCATACCACCACAATTAGAATTGAAAAATCACGCCACTCGAAAATTTAAAATAACATGAAAGTGTAAAGCGAAATGTTTTTAGTAGTAATAGTCTTGAAACATAATAGTCTACATTTTGCTTAGACTATATGTTGTCTCTATTCAAGTATAAGATAAGAAAATAGTTCTTCAAGTTTTGTGATATTTGAAGCTAAAAAAATCCACACAGATTATAAAATGAATCCAACATTTAACAGCAATATAGCTCAATGGGTCTTATCAGTCTAAAGACTGTAATAATTTGTACTTAATCATTCAAAAGTAGAAAACACAGACTTAGGGCCATTTTCACAATGTTCAGTTAAAATTTAACTTCCAGATAAATAAAAATTTTGTATGAAATTTAATGTCAAAGTTCCAGTTAAAGTTCTAGTTAAGGCTTAACTGAACATTGTGAAATTGGCCCTTAATGTTTTTCAATTGAATTTGAACAATGCATAGACAAAAGCTATTATTTTCAACTCATTCAAAACGAACCTTCGGGTGATTCAAAAAATTAACAAATAAAAGCTTATTGATATTTCGCCATAGATGTTTTTCCTCTAGTAGATCTAGATATGCTTCGTTTTGACTATGAAGCTATCAGGTGATCTTCAGTTGTCCAAGAAAATAAGTCAATTAAAGCTTGTTGTTATTCCGCTTAGATGTTTTTCCTGTAGTATGTCTAGATATTCTTCGTTTTGACTATGAAACCTTCGGGTGATCTTCGGGCGTCCCAGAAAACTATTTGCTAAGGCTAGTTGATAGTCCGACAAATATGTTTTCCCTTCATTTCGACTTTGAAGCCTTCGGGTAATCTGAGAAAACCTTAGGGTGTCCAAGAAAACTACCAGTCAATGGTATTCAAGGTCTTTATGTACTTACGAAATTTCGTCAAAATAGCATCTATGGTTTGCGAGATGTAATGGGAGGTATACGATTTACAAATAAATATCTTACACTGAAGTCTCAGATTCATTGTAGTTTGTGCAATTCAACAATTTTTGGACTAAATACACAGGCCCACAAAAAAAAAAGTACCATGCGCGAAAGATCAGACCACCTGAACTTTATGTTTTTGGGGTCGATGAATCCGAATATGGTGTCAGAATAGCAAAGTTAGTTTTTTCAGAAATCAGCAATTACGCTGAAAATTTAAGATTTTTTTCAGCATTATTTCTGATTTCTGAAAAAAAAAAAACGCGAACCAACTCAGCTATTCTGGCAACATATTCGGATTCAGCGACCCCGAAAACATAAAGTTCAGGTAGTTTGATCGTTCGCACAGCGAATTTTTTTTTTGGTTCTGAACACAGACCAAAAAAAAAAAAAAAAGTGCCATGCGCGAAAGATCAGACCACTTGCACTTTTTGTTTTCGGGGTCGCTGCTACCGATATGGTGCCAGATTAGCGAAGTTAGTTCGCGTTTTTTCAGAAACCAGCAAAAATCAGTAATTTTCAGCATTATTGTTGATTTCTGAAAAAAGGCGAACCAACTTCGCTATTCTGGCACCATATTCGGTAGCAGCGACCCCGAAAACATAAAGTGCAAGTGGTCTGATCTTTCGCGCATGGTACTTTTTTTTTTTTTGTGGGCCTGTGATATTATCTAACATACATATAACCACTATTTTGGTGTTACTCGGAATTTTCTGAGTCTTATGAAAAATTTTGGGAATTCGATACCATTCTATACATATCAGAACTTTTTTCTGCTGTATATTCAACAAATTTGAGCAAAAATAAAAAAAAAAATATTATTTCGGGAAAATCAACTTTTAAGGTTTCTCAAAAAATGGCTGCCATTTTATAAGTTTTCAAAATTTTCCAAATTTATAAATGGAAGTCAAAATAACGTTTAAAACGCTACAAAAATCCGGAAAAAAAATTTTAAAAAATTATTTTTGACAAATTGGCGGGACTACTTGGACACTCTGAAGTTCCATGCCCATAACTTGCAAAAAAAATTTTTATCGTAAAACTTATAATGAGAGGTCTCCATATTTAGTACTTAGAACAACTCTGTGAATTGTTATAAAAATCTGAGAACCCAACTGCAAAATTCGACAAAAATTGAGATGGAAATGGCCATGTAATTATTGTAAGTTGAATGATATTACTTTATTATGGATTTTATACTACGTAATAAGATTGGTTTATATGGGCAGAATATGAGTTTTATAAAAAATGGCTTAAAATACTTTTATATGAACTTCCATATAAATTTTATACAAAAAAAGTATAAAAGATTTTTATATAGTGACACTACAAAATTTAAACCAAAATAGCTCAAATTGTGCTTATACTTTATTTGTATACACTCTATACTTGTATACCAAATTGAATCATAGAATTTATACCGAGTTTGATGTGGATCTGTATTCATTCCAATTTTAATTGAATTTTACACTTAAAGTTTTTGCTGTACAGTTTTAGATAAAAATGTAAAATGAACGAAGATTGAAAAGTTTGATCGATTTTCCCTACAAAAATTATAAAATTTTTCTTTCCGTGTATTTGTATGACTTTATTGAATTTTTTTTTTATGTTTATAAATACTTTACGTTTTTGATAGAGTTTTTGTATTTATATCGAAATAGTTGGCCATTAATGTATTTTAACTTCAAAGATTTTTCTGTTTTTCGATATTTCTCGGTTTTTATCTGCTTTTCAATATTTGTATTGTGTAATTTCCCTTTACGTCATAATGGTTTGCGTTATTACATACGTACAGTTTGATGCTGAGCCATGCTGCATTTGTCAGATAATTTGATGTGAGATTTCCCAGTTGGAAGACGATTAAATATTAAAAAGTTATCTACTTTCTAAATATCATGTCATTTGATTTGTTCAAAAAATGACAGTTTACACACATGCATACACACAAATACATGCACACAACGCTTACATAAGCGCACACAATAATAAACAATAACAATGATAATTTGTCCAAAATGATACCAGTGAGAAATCAAAAATCATTTTATTGACGCATACAAACTGGGCAGCTAAGACCAATGTGGTATGCAGAGGGTTCAAAAATCTTAATGCCCTTAAATACTCTACCGCTGGTGGTATTAGGACCAACAACAATAACAACAGCAACAATAATGGCACATTTAATCGATTTACGTAACGCCAGTGGGATACAATGAGCGACGCATGTTACGTGTATTGTACATTGTATTTGTGTGCATGTGTGCGTTTGTATAAATGACGGAAAGCGACAGGATGCAAAATATTGTGGAATGTCCGGTAAACAAATTGGCAATTATTGGCGATAAATTGCGCATTACGTCATTACGTACAAATCGATGAAATATTTATTTGGGAATTATTTTTGAGGCCACCAAATGTTATTGCTGCTAAGGTAGTTGTTGTTGTTTTTAAAATGCTATTGTTATCCCAATTGGAAAACAAATATATGATTACCGAGTACATTTTCAAAGGAAATATTTACAGGAAATGGTCAATATTAAATTCATATATATGTAATATATGGAATGTTACAAATAATAATCACATACTATGATATTAAGGCGTTGCCAATTTTTACTGGGTCATTATCCTTTTGTTTACTAGAAGTGTTTAAGTGGGAATGAATCTTACCTGCTGTCACCTGTATTTGCTCTCAGCGACTCCTCTTTGCGCAAATTAAGTTGTAACTTGACAGCATTTTATATTTTTATTAAGTTGGTATCTATTTTTGGTCTGTCTCTTTCATTTATGTTTGAATTTTTCACTTACACACAAACCATAATGGTCTCACATGCATATACCAATACACATGGACATACACACTGCGGGAAAAATGCAATAGTTTATTTCTAAATCAGTGAACTGTGTCATTTTGTTTGTGTGAAAACGGAAATTTGAAAATTGAGCAGGAAAAATTTAAATTAACTGGAGTTGGGTGGAGTTACAGCGAAATAAAAACAATTGCAAATTTAGCTACCATTCAAGCATGTGCCAAATGTCATTGGTGGTTGGAACTTATTGTTCCATGTTTTTAGTAAAAAACACCAACATTACAAAAATAAAGCAAAGTGCATAGAGAAAAACAAAAAAATTTTAGGATTGCTAAGTCTAAGCACTTTGATCTCAGTTAGCATTGTTAGTTTTAGAATATTTCTCAAACTCTAGAGCAGTTCTGAACTTTTAGCATACTTACTTCGTAAAGCTATGCTAGACTGCTAGGAGGTAGTGGCAGCTGTCTGAAGAAGAATCGTATGATCCCTTTGGTAAAGAAGTTTCATCAGTTTTGAAGTAAGGTCAAATAATTTTTTTTCAGTGTTTTTACACAGCCACTGGCATAAATACAACTTACAGTTATGTGTGGTGACATTTGATTGCTTACGACAGCACATGGTGGTCATATTAACATGCCACACATTTACATTCCTCCGTTTTCAACCGGTTTTGCTTACTCTATCACACTTCGTCCAAGAGTATATGAGTGTGTGTATTAAAATATTCATTTGTACATATATGAATGTAAGTATGTGTGCCACTGTACCCAGAGGAAAATTTTCTAGCGCTTCTGATCCAATCACTACAAAAGCGCTTGTCCCCATAGAAATTTAGAAGCATTTTCACAATGATTTTTTATAAGGCTGCAGTAGAACAACATGGGTTCGAACCTAGCCCGGGTGATTTTTTTTATTATTTTTTTGCTTAATTTTTTTTTTTTATTAATATATTTTTTAATCAAAATCTCTTATTTCACTTTTCAATGTTCCTTTCTCTTATTTATTTACTTTTGCTTAATTGAATTGAAACTCATTGCACAATGATTCTATGTAAGTCTGTAGGAGCATTCGTATGTCAAATTCTGTTTGGACAACATTTGCTTAATATACAAATTTAATACCTCTTCATATCATCGGGCATTGGTGTAGTGATTGGTAAATGTAAGTAAAAATAATCTGTTTCTATGTATCACACGGACGGTCGTGGATTCAAATCTTGGTGCGGCCAGTGTTTTTCTTTTTTTTTAATTTTATTGCGCTTACCGCAGCATTACAAATAAGCGCTTCAAGACCCCTGTTTTGGTAAGGCTGCAATAAGCTTTTTCTTGCTTACATCCTATGACATGCAATGTTAAAAAGAAAGAATAGTTCTTACGGAGCCGAAGCTCTAATTGGTGAAAAAGATGCAATTGAGAAGGGTTTTTGAAGCACTTATTTTCCGCTTGGGTACAAATACTTGTAAGTGTGTGCAGCTATTTACATATCTTTTTGTTTTTGAAAAAGAAATGGTGCATTTATAAAAAAAGAAAAGATTACGCATAAGAATTTTTCATTCAAAAACGAAAATTATCCTCTTATGGCTACTTTCCTGTATCTTTGGTATTCTATGTATGAGATATGTATGTGTGAAGGAGAGTGTTTGTGTGCATTAGAGTGGATCTAATTGCGGAAATTGTTTCGTCTTTTGTTATGTCAATATGCGAGTGATGTTTACGACAGCTTTAGCTGCGTTTGATTACACCGTGCACTTAGTAATCATGACAAGCATTCTGTGTTGAGTTAAAGATACCACAAAGAAATATTGCTGCGAATACAATTGATAAGCATGACATGGATAATCATATGGAAATATTGAAAATATTGACAGCTCTTGCAGGCTGGCTTTCTCCTAGCAAACAAGTTAATCGGACTTGTGCATGGCTAGTCTCTGAACTAGTTCCAAATAGTACTATGTATTACTACTTAGAACTACGCTAGTTTTCTTTTTGAACTGTTGCAGAACTAGTTTCACTTTGTAACTAGTAAACTGGTTTAATTTGTGTGAAGCAAAAAAAAGGAGTCAAACAAATCAAAAAAAAAAAAAGAAGAAAAATATTGAAAAAAGTTCCAAAAATTCTGGTAAAATCCCCTCGTATACTTTAGACGATTGCAAGCTTAATTTTTAACACCAAAACTTTTGCAACAAATTGGGTACTCTTTAAAAAAGAAGTTCTGAAGTTATATAATGGGCCTCTAGGAGAATCAAAAGTTCTCCTCAGGTTTTTATCGAAACGAAAAGAAAAATGATGCATATATGAGGAGTAGACCGGTGCGTTTTGGACGAAAGTTTAAAATTCGTCGCGCAACCGGCAGAATTGTAAAGTTTAACTATCGACATGAAGATTGCCGCCACCCTAGCTCTGAGAGATGACGGGAAGGGGTGTCGATATATTTTTGAAGGTTGAAAAGCGTGGTTTAAAAATGCATGCTCATAGGTCCGAAGTGAATCAATTCTCAGCTTCGTAGTAGGTCGAAAACTGAAATCCAAGACATGGATTCTTATGTATTTTTCCCCGTAGAATCGAATGGCATCATTATTCTTCTGATTAGACGTCCTTTTTTGGCGTTAAGTGAACTTTTCAGCTCAAAAAAGTCGAAATTTTTCCAAATCCCCTGTTTGAGCACTCCACAATTGAACAGAAAAAATCTTAGAAAAATTTTAAATACACATTTTGTTAGGATTTTTTCTGACGAATCCGGTGGTACTATTATTTTTGCGCTACAACATTATTTTTTTTCATGAAAAACGAATTTTTGATTTTTATTATCAAAAAATATCACGAAATCGGGCGTAAATATTTAGTTAACGACGGTTCCCAACGTCCGGGCAGTTTTTTTTTTGGTGCTCCCTTGCAAAATTTTTTTAAGAATATTTTTGGAAATTTTTTTAACCCATTATAAACACGTTTTTGAAAAAGGGGTCAAAAAGACCCATAAAAACGGGATTTAATGGGCTAAGATGTTCACATAACTTAATGTAGAATCAGGCATGGAACAATATTTTAGACCATCTTAACCCATTATATCCCGTTTTTAAGGGTCCGTTTGACCCCTTTTTCAAAAACTTGGTTAAAAAAATTTCCAAAAATATTCTAAAAAAATTTTACTAGGGAGCACCGAAAAAAAAAAACCGTCCGGACGTTGGGAACCGTCGTTGACTAAATATTTACGCCCGATTTCGTGATATTTTTTGATAATAAAAATCAAAAATTCGTTTTTCATGAATAAAAATAATGTCGTAGCGCAAAAAAAAATAGTTCCACTGGATTCGTCAGAAAAAATCCTAACAAAATAAGAATTTTAAATTTTTCCAAGATTTTTTCTGTTCAATTGTGGAGTGCTCAATCAGGGGATTTGGAAAAATTTCGACTTTTTGGGCTGAAAAGTTCACTTAACGCGAAAAATGGACGTCTAATCAGAAAACTAATGATTCCATCCGATTTTACTGGAAAAGATACATAAGAATCCATGTCTTGGATTTCAGTTTTCGACCTACTACGAAGCTGAGAATTGATTCAATTCGGACCTATGAGCATGCATTTTTAAACCACGTTTTTCAACCTTCAAAAATGTATCGACACCCCTTCCCGTCATCTCTCAGAGCTAGGGTGGCGGCAATCTTCATGTCGATAGTTAAACTTTACAATTCTGCCGGTTGCGCGACAAATTTTAAACTTTCGTCCAAAACGCCTCGGTCTAATGAGGAGTGATTTTTCAAATGGGCGTAAAACCATGTTAAACAAATTTTTAGTAATGAGAAAAAACTTTTAGGGACTGTTTACAATAACTTATTTTTTTTAATGTCTCCAGTGTTATCGTGAGTTGACCAAAGATTCTTATCCCCTTAACATTTTTTTGCAACAAATTTGTAGTAATTGCAAAAAGTAAAAAACATTTGGATTTAAGCTCTTTTGTTCTGAAACGTTTGGAAATAAGCCCTTTTGTTTGCAAATACCTCTTATTTCACTATTTGGAAGTTTATGCTGATGTTTATAGGCATGGTATGTAAGCACCTATATAGCCTGGGGCATATAAAAAATATTAATAGTTTTTTTGACCACTATCCGAAATACGTCTTTTTCTATCAAACTCTAAAAATTTCTATGAAATTATATGGAAATAAGCCCTTTTGTTCCGAAATGCGATTTTTGATCTCGATTTTATCTTTTGAAAATACATTTTTTGTGATGAATTTTGAACTAGAGGATAGATTTAAGCATGGTAATGGCGATGACATTCTTAGGTTTGTTTGAGGTCAGAAGTGGTTTTGCGCCTTTTTGAAAAATCACTCCTCATATCATTTTTAAAAGTCCTTCTAACTTTTTTGTCCGTGTGGAGATGAATATAAATTTTGACCCTATCAAGTGACTAGTTCCAAACTTAACTGTAGGGAGGTTTTATCTTTAAACTGAGGAATTTATTGTAATTTTAACAAAAGCTATAGCCATTTAATAAGTTACTTGAATCGCCCTATGGTCAAAATCTGACCTTAAATGTATTAAATAATTTTGGTACTTTTTAGACAGTTTAAGCACTTATTTTTGCTATTTTGTACAAAATTGAGAAGCTCATTTATCATCCCTAGTACAGTGACAAATGTGAAACGATGAAAAAAAAAAAAACATGAAATCGGTGTCAGTCAGCTTTTTGTAATCCTCTTTTGGCTGTATACTTTTTTCAGCTCTGTGTGACCGCGTGTTTTGTCATTGTAAATATTGAAAAATTTGCATTTAATTTTACCTGGCTTAATGGTAAAATATTAAAATAATTTTAACTTTGTGCACAATTACACACAAGTACCTTTCTAATGGTGTATAATTCAAAGTCGTGCTCCATTTCTAACATAGTAGAAAAGGTAGGACAAATTTTTGTTTTGCGTATTAATATATAGTTTAACATTTAATTACGCACATCATGTCGTATGAGTAACATTAAATTAACATCCACATTTTTTCTCGTCATTTCGTTAAATGCTACTCATATACATCGATGGATCTTACATTTGAGGGTAAAGTTTTACCCATTTTTTGTCTCAAAATTTTTCATAGCACTCTTTGCACACAGTTTGTGTAAAATTTCACACAGTTTTATTTATTTTTGCAGTAATTTTGTAGTTTTTAGGGGTAATTTGCAGAAAAATTGTGTACTAAGGTTTCATCCTATCGACTGCCTTTGCCGGGCTATACATTTGTCGTCTTTTCTAAATAAAAATAAAGCTGGATCAAAACAAAAATCTCTTAAATATTAAATCAGACCGGCCAGTCATACTGTAGTAATTGTGAGCAACTTATCATTCACATACATAGATCACTTATAGAATCAATCTGTGTAAGTTGATAAATGTGCGTGTGCCTGTATATATGAAGGTGTTTTTATAGGTATGAGTGCATATGTGTTTGTGCACTTGTGGAAAAGCTCCTCGACTTGTGGGTATTTGTTTGTTTGCTTGTGTGCCTCCTTTTTCTCTGCCTATACGCATATGTTACTCATGTCAATGTTAGGTTGTTTGCGTGTGCGTGTGTACTTCTTTCTTCGAAAGTAATTAAAATTGACATACAATGTGTATAAGTATGTGATTGTGTTGGTCATTATGCTTAGAAGATTAGGTCAAAATGCATCATTAAAGCAAAAATTGTTCATTTTTAGCCCAGTGTGCAATAGACTATGAATTTACGTTTTGCCTTTTACTGCAGCCAGCTCCTTTTGGGATCGTTTGGTGTCCTATAAATTAAATCATGACTGTTCACATCATTGACTTGAACTGAATGATGACCTCGATGTCATTAAAATAATTGAATCTCATTATTTCAATGAATTTTGTACTCAATGGAAAATGAAGTTGAGTTTATCTCGAGCCGCTGTGGAATAGAGCTTTAAAAGTTCTTTTTTTTTAAGGTTTTGTTGACAATAGAAAATTTCTAAAATTAGTTTCAATAGGAATTTGTTGCTGTAAGTAAGCATTTCTACTTGCCATAGTTTAAGCCGCTTAAGTTTTATTAACAATTACAATTTCTTACGAAAAAGGATTTTAATTAGATGAAAAAAAGTTGTAATCCGCGATTTACTTCCACAGCTAAGGTAAAACAAAAGTCTGTGCAAGAGTTAAATCCTTTTTTTTTCAAGGATCACGCGCGGCCTAATTAAGCGTTGCAAATGCGCTAAAGCACAAAACTGACAATTAAATGAAAAGGATTTAAATTTCGACGAAAGGATAACGACGACACAAAAGGCATATGGATTTTCATTTCTTTAAGTTGCATAGTAATAAACGAAAATTTGCACAAAAATGTAAACATAAATTTATGCGAAAAAGATTTCCACGAAATTCAATACGGTAATTGAATTTTATTCAGAAACTTTGAAGTGATGTTGTAAGACCTTGTAAGGGAAAAAAATTTAAACTGCTTAAATGTCACAATAACTTGTGACATTGTATGAAATGAAATAAATGAAAAAAAAAAAGAATCAAAAAATTTAAAAATTTTTAAAAAATCGTAAAAATTAAAAGAACCCAAAGAAATTTTTGGAAAATTAAAAAAGATTTATAGTAAATCCTGATTTTGCTTAATTCGCAAGAGTTGGTCAAATTTGTCCAAACTTAAACATTTAGTTAAGAAACGTTTAGAAATTATGCCTGCCTAGTCTGAGAACTCTAGCGCTATTTTTTTTGACTTGTTGCCAGAATTCGGATTTCCCACTGTGAGCCTTAATATTGCATCCGGCATCTTGGATTTAAAAATTTTCAAATTCTGAGTTCGAAAACCCCGAAGTGATGAAATTTATGCCAATATATTGAAAAAAATAATTTACGCCCTCTTCCGGAGCGTATTACAGCGTCGAAATATTGGAATTTTTTCAAACATCACTCGGCTTTCGAAAGCTTTGAAAAACGAAAATTTTGACATCCAAAACTTTATTTTTCGTCCACATAATTTTCGGCCGCAGACCTGGTCCAGTTGAGGTGAAACGTTCCGTATATAGCCAATTTTATAAAAAAAATTCTTTCTTCACTTACAATCTATCAAATTATTCTTATTTTGAACGATCCATGCGAAACTTTTTGCTGTTCCAATATTAATTATGACAATACAGTACAATTTAAAAATTTTTAAAGTCAAAATATTTAAAAATAATGCCCTAATTCTCTATCTCGAAAACTCTCACTTTTCGACTGAAAAGTGACTAGAAATCAAAAAGCTCAATATTTTGTATTCACTAAAACGAAAAACGACAACAAAGTGAGAGCGATTGAATATTTTATATTCGAAAATGAGCGAATGAGTTATTTTATATTCGAAATGGTTGTGATATTTGATTTTTATTTTTATATTAAGAAAATTGTATTTCTGTAAAACGAAATCAAACGAATTTACAGTCAAGTTTGTCACTTGAAATTTTCTGTCGTTTAAAAATCGAGTGCAAGTTCTTTTTTTGAATTTATTGGTTGTGGTGGACTTTGTTATTTTTCCGACGAAAGAGTTATGAAAATTATCGTTCTCTTCGGATAAATAACGGAATTTTAAGCGCGTAAGTACGTAGATAAATACCACGACTTTCATCATAAGGCAAAATAAAGTTTAGCGTTGCAAATTTATTTATTGCAGCATTGTAAAGAATTTTCGCGTAAGTAAAGAAGTCTTAAAATATATTTTCGAAGAACTGTCCCAAAAATGAAGATCTGTCACAGAAAAACAGGAACACCAAATGTAATTAAACTGGCTTGCTTTTTGAGGTTCCTTGCATCAGGAAGCTATCAAGGTTTTGTTGGGACTGACTTCAAACGCTGTTAATCCTACACATTTGCTTCAAGAATTATTGCAGAGTGCTTGGAAATATTTCTACTCGATATGAATGTCGTTGTGGTTTTCTTTTGATTTCCAAAACACAATTTTTTTTCTAGATTTGTGACCATAATTTGTCTATCAAATATGTTGACGTAAGAAATCCGTGCTCAAACTACGATTAATTTATTTAAAAAGGCAGTCATATTCTATCTGTAATACGCAAAATATATTTTTTTTTAAAATCATTTAGCAAAAAAAACTGGTTTTTATCAAGAACTCTATTATTCATCCATTTTTAGTCATGCGCCATTCAAATGCATCCCATTAGCCGACCATGGATTTTTGGCAATTTTTTACGATCTCTTCTAAAGTGCAGAAGACAAATAGTTTTGGGTACTTAAAAAATATCATATCGATACCTTAGAGCGCTATAGTCCTATCTCCACTTTTTGCGATTTTGAGATTTTTGCAGTTATGGCATCATTGTGGGCTTCTTTACAGTGTGAAAAACGCTGTGATGTCAAAATACCACTAAAATACCAAAATATTCAATAATTAAGAAAAATTCTATCTCCAAACTGCAATTTTTTCAAGAGCGCTACTGTCCTATCTCCACTGAATATTCAAATAAGTCACATTTTTAAAAAAAATTCTTCGCTTTTTCGCGTTTTCTTCGCGTTTCATCACTTTTTGCGACATTTTAGTGAACAAATATGGTTACACCCAAGGCTACACTCTTGTTTGTCGGAACCAAAAATTAAAAAAAGAAAACAAAAAAATTAGTTTTTTTCATGTTTTCTACGCGTTTCATGGTTTTTTACGACATTTTTGTGGAAAAAATTCAAAAAATGTACAAAATGTGTTGTTTATTTTAAAAGTAGTGCAATTCTATATAAAGGCAAAAGTAATGACATACTATTAATTGGCTGAGATTTCGTTAAAAATTAATAAAATTGGTTAAAAACATTAAATTATGTTAAAATATACTGTAGGTAAAATTATTCCATATATCGTTATATCAAAATAGTAGCCAATTCTAAATAACCACTGTTTGAAATCTTCTTTTTGCATTTCCCAACAATTGAAAAAATGAAGATAGGACTATAGCGCTCTAAGGTATCGATATGGCTGTGTAATCTCTTTGAGACTTAGAAAACCATATTTAAAATAAAAACATTCAAAATGCACAGATTATGCATCAAACTCCACCTTATGGATTATATTTTAGAAATTTTGGTCAATTTGGAACAGCTTTAACGTACTTGCATAGTAATTTTTACTTTTCAGGAGATTCTAGTAACAATTGTCACCATATTTAGTAACACCGTTCAGAAATCCACAGTGACCTTTTAAAGACAAATATAATGAGCAATTTTGTAAAGCAATGTAATTTAACGCTATTTTGGAGTCCTCGAAAATAGATTTCGATGCATTTTTACCGAGAGAGGACTGCATTACTCTCCTATGGTAGTAACTAAAATTATAAATGTTTTTTGTGCTTAACATAACGCTTGTATACATTACAAATACGAGATGCCGCCTTTAGAAGAACTTGATAGCAATGAAATTGTAAGTAAAATTGAGAGACCACCAAATTAAAACACTTCAACCATAGCTACAACCTTAAGGAGAAGAATTGCAGAAACTTTTGTATAATACATGTTTTCTGCACTTGTGAAATCCGTTTTTTTTTTATTATTATTTTCAAACCAATATCCAAATAGAACTGCCATTTGAAAATTAATTTTTTTTTTCAATTGAAAATATTCAGTAATAAGTTCGAAATATCATTAAAAATAGAGTTGGCATTTCTCAAAAATGTATTGTCTTTGCTTATTCGAAAACAAAGCCACAAGCCAAATGAGTGTTGACGAAAAACTCAATTCGATTTACAGAAAATATTTTTTAAACGAAAATGACTGAAAACGAATTTCAGTCACTCACATTTTTCGAGATAGAGAATTAGGACATAAGTTTTTTTTTTAGGGATTTTAAGAGATAATCAAACTTATTTTTTTGGGGGAAATTTTTTTTCGAAATTAATATTTTTGTTGTATATTGGACTAAAAAGCTATGAGCACCGCTCCGCACCAGGTAGAGATGGATATTTAAAAAAAAAAGATGTATATTTTTGTTGACGATACGTGAAGTTTAAATCCTCGCACTTTCTCGCAAAAAATTTGGGCCATACTATGAAAATTGTACCAGATTTTATAATAATACCTACACTAGGTGCAAAGGTAAATTATTGCGAATGTTTTTTGTGTGGGGGGTTGCAGCGTCCCCTCTTTTAATTTTTCCTATGTTACTTAAAAGATATCACGTATATCCTTGTACCAAATTTTATAATGATAAAGGTGCATAAATAGAGTATTTTCAGTATTTTTGTGTAGGGGTGCAAAGCCCCCATATTTTAACCCCTGTCTATTCGTATAGTATTTTGTAAATAAAATACACGTTCTCTATATAAAGTTTTGTAGTAATAACTCCAGAGGTGCAACGATATAGCAATGGAAATACTTTTTTTTTGTATCAGGGGGCTACCCCCCACATCCTCGCCAAAATCACTTTACTCTATTTTGTGAGGTCAATGGACATATTTTAACAGTTCTGCATACTAAAAAATTCATTTTGAATTTTTCACGTCTAGATTGTATGAAACAGTGCACTGTGCGGCGCTTCGAGCAGAGATATGCTTGCGCAATGCTAGTATCTGCAACGCAATCTTTCTGAATTTTAACACAGAGGGTCTACTTGCTATATGGGTGATTCTTAGATAACTGTGCTTTTCCGAGTTGTAAAATTGGCAGATAATTTTTTTGGATTTTTGCAAGTTTCTTTATGCTATCTTGTGTAAACACACCCTTAAAACTCACCTTTTAAGTAGATCAACTACAAGTGTGAATTTACGGATTTGAGGTCGAAGTTAAGAAATTTTGCTGCCACGTTTGTGACATTTTAGCCACAGTATGGAAAAATGATGAAGCGTTTTGATGAGAGATATATTGCATATAATGACAAATTTACACTTGAAGACTAATTTTGCAACAGTGTCATGTCTCCGGTGGTCCATTTTTTTTATACCCTACCGCCCTAAAGATCAACTATGGTTTCCTGTCCTCTGTTTTTATAGCCGTTTCTGGTGGATTAGGATCTTGATTTTTTTCTATTACATCAGTATCCTTAGTTATCCATGCTCAAAAGCGAAAAAATCACAGTTTTGACATCTACTACGGATGAAAAAATATGGCTCTATTGTAGATTTAGTGAATGCACAGATGAAATTTTGATTCTGTTAATTTGCAAAGCAGTAGTTTAGTAGGCTTATTCACGAAATCTAGCATAGAACTGTCTTTTTTCATGCGATTATGGTCTGCAAGGTCTCGAAATTTTTGTAATTTAATATGTTATTGATTAAAATAATAAAACTTGATTTTTTGTAACTTTTCGGTCTCGAAAAATCCTTTGTGTGTTATCGAAAGATATCCTTACTTTAAACGCTTATAACTCGGAAGCTGGGAATCTTGTTGACGATAAATTTCGCTGTCTGAATCCACTGACAAAATTTAATTTTACTTGTTGTTGTTTTTGTTCTATAGCTTTAAGTAGATGTCAAAACAGTGATTTTTTCACTTTTGAGCAAGGATAACTCAGGATTCTGATGGTGTGGAAAAATTTTTGTATTAAAAACATAATTAATAGCCTTCAACTAAACATCTGTATACTCAATTTTATATGAAAATATGTTTTTTTGCAAACTGATGAAAAGTGCCACGTTTGTGACATTTTTGATGCGCCACGTTTGTGACATTTTTATAGTTTATCGCTCATTGTAAAGCATGCGTTTGAGTTCAAGATTTTTCCGAAAGAATTTGGGGTCATGTATGCAAATCCTACAAAAAAATAGTTTCATGCATAAAATAAAATGTAGTACCTGCGAGTGCCGAGTGCCACGTTTGTGACCATAATTTTTAAAAAAACTGTTTTTGTTTATAAACTGCCCTAAAAAACGCAAACAGATTTCTTTTTGGACGCGTCTGGACATGATAACCTTTGGTTGATAGATAGTGATCAGAATTAATGCATATGTATCGCAATTTATTGACTGAAACAGTAGTACCATGCAGAAGTAGCATAATGCTTTCAAGAAGTTTTTTTTTTCCAAAACTAGGGGACAGTTTTCAATTCGAAATTGTGCCCTCTAAAAATTATTTTAAACTGCAGATGAGCTCAGAGTATTGCAGCCTTAAGTATTTAGAGTAGAACGGGGTAATGTCGTGCAGGGGGTAATGTCGTGCACTGGCTGTTTTAGCCCAAAGAATTGAATGATTTACCAACTGTTCGTAAGGTAGGGCCCTGCTGACCTACTGAGCTTATGCATATAATACTAGCAATTTTCACCAGTTCGTCTCTACAGAGTAACCTTTTTTTCAAAACGCACGCTTTCAGGACGATAAAAGTGTTTTTTCATAGGGTCAGAATAATTTTCCTTGCGGGAAAATATACCAGGTAAGTGTTTTCGAAAAAAAAATTTGGGCTTCACCGAGTTATCGCAGTTGACCTTTAAAACGACCATTGGGGTAATGTCGTGCACATTCGCATACACAAACACAATTTCTTGCTACACAAATGTTGTTACACATGGATGTAACCAATGAAATTATCTTTCGATCGGATGCTTACTCGTTGCATTCGCTTGAGATGTACGGCTTTACGAGCATGTCAAAGTTGAGTGCACGACATTGCCCCGTTCTACTCTACACAATATATTAAGTACTTCACACTTGTATAATAATGAATAAATACATGATAAAGCTAACTCTCCTCTAATAGAACCACTACCTATCATTTCTCACACATTTTGGTACCTTTACTATACTCGGAAAACAATGCACGACATTACCCTACACATTTTGAGGGAGCTAATGTCGTGCACATTTTTTTTTCTTCACTTACACAAACACAATTTCTCGCTACACAAATGTTGTTACACATGGATGTAACCAACGAAATTATCTTTCGATCGGATGCTTACACGTTGCATTCGCTTGAGATGTACGGCTTTACGAGCATGTCAAAGTTGAGTGCATGACATTGCCCCGTTCTACTCTACTTAATATGTGTAGTATCTTGTTTTCTGTTCTATTTCCGTCTTTTGGTCATTTTTCATCGTTTTGTTTATAAAAAGTAGGGGTACGACATGCCACGTTTGTGACATTTGGGGTATATTTGCAAACTTTCACAGCAGACCAATAATTATTTGGTGGTAAGATTGATCCGCTCTATTAGAAAAACACAGTTTCTAACTTATAGCGTAATTTTTTGTAAAAAAAAGCCTACTGTATATGTGAAATCGCCAGAGGACACAAAAAGTACAGTTATCTGAGAATCACCCATAAAGTATCTCTGAACTAAAAGTCAGAAATATATCATCAGTGAAATTGGAACCTCTCATACACGTAAAACGCGGTTTTTTTTATTTATATACAAAAAAAGCACTTAAATAAAACTTAAATTGTGACGTACTAGAAATTTTTCACTATTTTTCTCGTAACCAGCACACTTAAGTCTATAGAAATCGCTTTTTAAAACTTAGAGAGGAAAACCCATGCAGGACTGTGAAATCATCGATTTTGAATTTTTGATATTTTTCTTTTTCTTTCCGCTAGAAAAGCTCATTTATCATCCCTGGTACTATGACAAATGTGAAATGAAAAGAAAAGAAAAAATTTGAAGTCAGTCAGCTATTTGCCTTTCTCTTTGTGCTATACCCTCTTTTCAGATCTGTGACCGCGTATTTTGTCGTTTTTAATATTAAGTCATTTGCATTTAATTTTACCTGGCTTAATGCCAAAATATTAAAATAGTTTTAACTTTGTGCACATTTACACACAAATACCTTTCTAATGGTGTATTATTCAAAATCGTGCTCCATTTCAATATAGTAAAAAAGGTAGGACAATTTTTTGTCTTATATATAAATATATATAGCTTGAAAATAAGAGGCGAAAATATACAATACAGATGCGTCGCATAAAAGAGCATGAATAAAAAAATCGACTAAAATTCTCAGATCAGATACACTACCGAGCAGGAATCGGCCTCCAGTTACTAAAAATTATATGAAAAGATTATATTTTAAGATCTAGCCATTTCTTTTCTTTGGTGACCCATAGTGAAATTTTTTGTAGAACATTTTTCTAAATTACTTACTTTAACCCACTATAACACATAAGACTCGTAAAAATTGGATATAAAGGGTTAAAATGTTTTAAAAAGTTGTTTATTGCATGATTTTATGATAAACTGGAATAACAACTTGCACACAAAATAATGATTTAGATCTGTACAGTAAAGTGGAGCTCTTAAATTCGTTTATTGCGAGTATTTTAGCCAAAGAAATGTTTCTCAGATATTGCTGAAATTAGCACTGAAATCTGGCATAGCTAATATGTCGTTGATTTAAAGTTCCCATTATTATTTCTTTATACGTATGCCTACCTTGATTCAAGGCAAAAAATTTGATATATCGTACAACTCATTCCGAGTGTTTTTGAGATGGTGATAAAATAAAAACCGCATCAACACGCGAATCCCATGACCTTAAAAAAAATTAAAAAAAAAACCTCAGCTCATTTTTTTTTATACCATTTTTCAGATTTTGGACGTGGAATTCCCAAGAATGGTTTTTTTTTTTGAATCAGTCTATAATTCATATGGGCACGGCCACCGTTGGGAACGTTACGTTCGCACGCACATTTTTGGCCATATCTCTTTGAAAAATAATCAAACATCATGACATCGTAAGTGCATTAATAAGGCTCCCTAAGGCCAATATTTCATAGGAACAAAGTTTTTGTCTATCGCTTATGGCTTTGAAGTTATAAAAGTTTAAGTGCCGTTGGGAACGTTATTTTTTTTTTGCAAGCGATTTTTGAGGTCAGTGGACATTTTCTAAAAAGTCTGCGAATCTAGTAATGTAATTTCCCGAACATCGTCTATAATTTGAAGGTAAAAGATCAAAGTTATGATTGAACTTAAAATTCTGCGAAAAAAATTATTTTTGGTGGATTTATAGACGTTAAAGCAACGTTGGTTATGCTACGCAAGAGCGTTGAGAACGTTATGCGTACGAATTTCCATAAATAAATTGAGGGCAAATACAGACAAACAGTCCAAACATCCATAAAGATGAAAATATGTGAATATATCATTCTTTGGAAGGTTCCCATTTACACTACATTTCAAATTTTTTGCTCCAAGACCTCGATACATATTTTTTTTTGAAATTACGATTTCTCCCAAAAAGATAAAGCTATCTACATTAAACTTGGTACAGATAATACTGAGAGCCATTTTCTGATCAGGATTAAAATTGAGCGTGATCGGTTTATATTCACGCCTATCTCCCATATATGCTAGTTAAAACGTTGTATGGGAAGTAGGCGTGGAGATTAACCGATCACGTCCAATTTTAGTCTCAGGCAGCTTAGTGATCAATATCTGTACCAAATTTCATGCATCTAGCTAAATTCGTATGGCCGCCAGTATGGGTTCAACAAAAAAAAAAAAAATGAAATCGAAAATAAATTTTTTTCTGTTTTTTTTCAGATTTTTATGTTGAGCCCTCACTGGTGGCCGAAAGGATTAAGCTAGATGCATGAAATTTGGTACATGTAACAAGAATATTACTAGGTTGTTTTGGAAGCTTCAAAAAGCCTGTAAGGAACGAAATATTTGTGATATCCTATGCACTTGGATAGATCTCAAAATAGCAATTAGCGTGATTTATGTCCATAACTTCCTCTTCAATACAACAGTTCTTATTGGTTGATTAAAATTATTGTAAGGAATTTCTATCCCTTTCAACACAGCTCATCGCGTGGATTCAGAAGAAATTTAAGTAGATAAATATAACTTATGATTTTTGATTAAAAAATGTTGGGAACGTTATACATATTTAGTGGCTATGTTCACCATGGTTGATACTTTATTTAGGTAATTTTAAAATGGATTCAAAAACTAGACTGAAAATACTCGGAAAGGGTGATTGAATTTTAATATTTTACCCACTAACTTCCGCTACAAGAAACTTCTTAATATTAGTCGTTGGGAACGTTATGTTTTTTTGTGCGGTAGAATTCATCGCCAAGAAATATGCACAAGGAACTGGCTTTCCTTCAAAATATCAATTTTAATCCTTAATTTCAAACATTTTCTCTCTGAGGAAATCAAAATTGCATTGATACAATAAAAATAAAGCAAATTTTTATCTTCTTTTCGGGACTGGTTTTTTTTGTAATTTTTTTTTTCTTTTCACAAGCAAGAGTAAGTTTTTATGAAAAAAGCACCCCTAAATCAATTTATATACTTGAAAATGGTATTTTTTGACAGCATTAGATGTAAACTTATGAAATATGGGCAAATGAGTGGGAGATTTAAAGAAAAAAAAAGTTGTATAGCTTCGTCTTACGTGGCCATGCCCCTATGTAGAAAACATGAAAAAAAATTAAAATTTATTTCAGTGTCCATATTGGCAAGATAGTTCCTAACATTTATGGTGCACTTCGAGGTTTGAGCCCAACTGCTAAGTATTTACCAACGAATAAAAAGCTTAAGCTTTTTAATCTCTGAAATTGCTTATAATTTTATATTTTTGTAAGCTGTTCAGTAGTATGGGCCTTGATGCAATAGGAATGCCTTCAGTAGTTGTACTAGATACCTAGTATATGTTAATTGGAGTATATCAAATAACAATCTCAGTGCAACAGAATGAAAGTTTTGTTTCATGCGAGCTGCTATTATTTTTTACCCAAACGTGACCAATTCTTAACAAAGTTTGGCCATTATACTTCTTGCATTTGAATTGAATTCGTATGCATTATCTTACTATTTCGTGGAACGAAAATACTCTCCCGCCATCACCTTCAAAAGACCATGCAGTTATTTGTTGCTTTATTCATTTAATAAAGATTATTAAATTCTAAATAATTTTATTGCTGTACTGTTTTTTGTTTCTTCAAAGTGCAGGATAATTTAATTTTGAAGTGGAGTATTTCCTTTTCACAAAACTTTGCAATACGAGTGCCATTTCCAAACATAAACAATTTATTGTGCAAGTAGATACCGAGTATTGAATGAAAGTGAACCAGGAGAAACATCTTAGAGGACACAATTTCCTATATTTTGTATTTGTTTTCAAGTTTTCCTGCTGCTGCTGTTGCTCAAATTTCAACTTCATTATTTTTGGCCATTTTATTTTTATAACTTTTTGGGTCGATACAAAAACAACAACAACAAACAGCATTAGTTTTATAGCAAAATATTGCATGGATCGATGATGATGATAAACGACTTGGAAGATGTTGTTGTCTTATTGTGTGGGGATAGCATTTAATATGTAGTTTGCATTTGCAGAAGAAAAACGAAGTTAATATTAAGTTTTTGTTTTGTTTGTTTTAGTTTTCTTAAAACTATGTGAAATCCGAAAAAAAAACTCAATGAAATAAAAAATGAACATGATGTAACATCGAATTGAAATCCATTTGAAGTTCGCATAAAATTCAATTAGAGAGAAAAATAAACTTTTTTGGTTTTTTGGGTTACGCCAGAAAATGTTTTTGTTTTTGTGCTTTAGTTACGAGAGTATCTGGTTTCACTTTGAGGGTTGGTTTATATGGTGAATTTTTAAGGTTTTATTTTCCATGATTTTGTTGGTAAAATTGAATTTATAGAAAAATATAAATTACATGAATTTATATTTTATAATCGGATAAAACTTTTTCAACGGAGCATTCAGAATTGAATGGTCATTGAACTAATGTCTTTGCTATATCGTTAATACTTTCCCTTGTGTATTGTCTGAGATTATTAAGTTTTGTTGCAAAAAACAGCCTTATAAAGCAGACTTGCACTGGTAAGCCAACTAAGTGGAATGAGTTATGAAAGTCCAATGCGAAACTTCAGTCATAGGCAGAAATATTTAAAAAAAAAACAAGAATTTAACATATTTTAGATTCTCATGTAAGGGCAGTTTGATAAGTTCGAAACATTTTGAGTTTTTCGCACAGTTACTTCAGATCCAGCATTGCTCCCGTAAACAGTCTCTTATTAACAGGCCACTGTGAAATTGTGAATAAGCTGGGTCATTTAGTTTGTGTTTGACCGCCGCTGAAAGCAGACAACCTCTTGATTTTTGACAAAAATGGAAAAAGTGAATTATTGCGGGCTGATCAAGCATTATTTTTTGTATAAAATAAGCATCACCAAAAGCAAGGCAAGGCTTGACAAGTACTACGGGGACTCTGCTCTATCCATTTCAATGGTTAAGAAGTGGCTTTCTTAGTTCCGTTGTGGTCGTGCCAGTACAAGTGCCGTCGAACGCTTAAATTTCCCAAAAGAAGTCATCACACCAGAAAGTGTTGATGAAATCCATGAAATGATGAGGCTATAGGCATCTCAATTGAGCGGGCACATCAAATTGAACTTGAATATATGGACTATTTTGAGCTATCGACACGATATTTGTCGCAATTGCTCACACTTGACCATAAGCACAATTTTGTTACGACTTCTATGGAGAGTTTGGCGCAAACTGAAAGAGTTTTTCCAACATTTTGCTATCGTGGACGAAGCATTGATCCACAACAAGACAGCAAAGGCCAAGAAACAGTTAAGTTAGTAGGTTTCTTCGGGAGAACGTGCACCACAGAAGGTCAAGGTGGGTCCGTTGGCGAACAAGAAAAATCATAGCCACTGTTTTTGGCAAACACGCGGTGGTATTTACATTGATCACCTTGAAAAGGGTAAAACGATAAACGTAGAATAATATTCAAAGCTATAAGACAAGTTTGATTTCAATTTGAATGACCTCATTTAACATTTTCTTCAGATTTAGCGCCATGCGACTATTTTCTGCTACCAGAACTGTTGAAATGGCTTATCGGAACGAGATCTCGGTCGACTGAAGAGATCATTACTGAAACAAGCACCTATTCTGAGGATCATAGGAAAATTTAATATTTTGAAGGAATAAAAAAATTGGTAAATCGCTGGACTCAATGTATAGCATCTAGCTAAAATAAGATTATATTGAGAAGTGCAACGATTTTTTGCCAAAACAAAATACATTTTGATTTCTGAAAGCGTATTAGCGATGTTATTTTTGAATAATTTCTAATACTTTTATACAAATTTCTAGACAGCTGGCTTTGGAGGTATTATTTTTTGGGTTCCTTATTAACATTTTTAGTATTGGACCTCTACAAAAAATTCTTCGTTATCGGTAACTGGTTACTGTCTTAAATTTTCAGCAATATTTTTCATTTATTTCTTAATTATAAAAGGTGATACAATACGAGGTTCCTTTTCCAACTGGGTTATTTTGACAGCTGTTATGTGACAAATGGCTTGCCCATACAACGTTTGAATTCAATATTCAATACGACTCAATCATGAATAGACTTACTCCTGAACAACGTTTATTAATTGTGGGAACTTACTACCAAAATCTGTCATCAGTTAGAGAATGTTATAGAGTTCTTCAACATCATTTTGGTCATTATGAGCGTCCAACTGAGTGCACTGTTCGTAACATCATCACCAAATTTCTAAACAATTTTACACTATTGGACATTCATCAGAATATGGAGAGAGCCCGTAATTTAGAAAATATTGCTGCAGTTGCAGAGAGTGTTTGTGAAAACCGTGAACAATCCATTCGTCGCCGATCTCAGGCTTTGGGCATCTCTTATGGATCATTGTGGCGTATCTTGATGCGTGATCTTGCTCTGAAGGCTTTTGAAATACAGCTAGTAAAAGAACTGAAGCTGGTTGATCTTGGTGTACGTTTTAATTTGGGCTTATGGGCCTTACTTATTGGCCAACAACTTCAAATTGATCCATTATTTTATCGATAAATTGTGTTAAGGGACGAAGCTCATTTCTGGTGGAACGGCTGCGTTAACAAGGAAACTTTCCGTATTTGGGCCGATAAACAACGAGAAGCAATCCAAGAGCTTCCAATGCATCCCAATAAATGTACTGTTAAGTATGGTTTATGGGAAAAGGCATTCTCGGACCGTATTTCTTCAAAACTTCGGATGGAATCTGTGTTACGGTGTCAATGGTGCTCGCTACAGAGCAATGATCAATGAATTTTTGTTGCCAAAAATTCAAGATATTAGTGTAGCTGACCCCTGGTTCCAACAGGATGGTGCAACTTGCCATACAGCTGGAGAAACAATCGCTTTATTGAGGAAAACGTTCGATAAAAACATCATCTCAAGAAATGCTCTTGTTAATTGGCCACCAAGATCATGTGACGTAACGCCATTGGAATACTTTCTTTGAGGATATGTTAAATCACTTGTTTATGTCGACAAACCCGAAACTATTGACGTTTTGGAAATCAGTATAACTCGTGTTATTCAAGGAATACCGGCTGATTTGCTCGAAAGAGTTGTCGAAACTTAGACCCTCAGAATGAACCATTTAAAAGTTAGTCATGGGCAGCATTTGAACAAAATAATTTTTAAACATTGAATTGTAGGAACCGAACTATCATTCTAAATAAAGATTTGCATCAATACATTGGTTTAAATGTATTTTATTTAGAAAACAAAGTAGGAAGCTCTTTTTAGATCACCCATTATTTTGTAGAATGCGCTTATGAATCAATGACAGGTACATGTGCCATATTAGATTAAAGGTAATAAATCAGGCTTTATTATTTTGTTACTAGAACTAGGAAATTGTGCGGACAAACAACAGCTATTTTGAGAGAAAGTGGTTTCGCAAATTTTTTCACATATCGAAAAATATGATTCAAATTAAAATACACAAATTATACAAGTACTTAGTTTGTTAAAATTCGTTTCGTATGATATCAATACTTTTAAATCCATCCTGAAATTTCCAATTTATACTGGTTTGTCTGTAGATCCGGAGTCCAAAATATATAGCTTCTGCCACTTTTTGGGCTTTGAATGAGAATTTGACATTTCTCGCGCTTATGCTTCCTTTTACTTCCTCTTAAATTGGTTAAACTATCCCATGTGATATGAGAAACACAGTTCAAACATTTTACTTATTTAAAAGTTACAATTTACTCGATGAAAGTAAATTAACCAAAAAAACTACTTCCCTGGCTGGTGTTAATAAAATTTTTGAAATTAATTGTAATTTATTAAAAACATTATTGAGTTATGTCAAAGTTAAAACAAATGTGTTACACAAGTAGCATTATTTTTTATCATTTTCAATTTTCCGCATTGATGAGAACTCAATTGGCCACTCGCAGCTGTGTGGTAATGGTACAGTTAATAGGATCCCACTTGGCACTCTACTTTGTACTTAGCTCCTTCATGGCTGTCTTCAATTCAAAGAAACTACTGACTCTGTCTTTAAAGTAGCCATTTTTATACAAATGGACTATAACAACAAACGTCAGCTATAACAATAACAACAATGACTTTCGTCAATTATTCTGATGACTAACCATGCAACACTTAAGTGGAATAACGAAAAAAAAAGGAAATTTTTTGCAAGTAAATTTTTTTTTGGGTTTTTGTGTGGGACAAGCATCATCGCCGAATGAATAACTAAAGCACTTTTTTTGCTTCCTTTTATTTCCAAGTTTTTCTTTTAACCCACGTTAGCATGCTAATATTTTTGGGGAAAGAAATACAAACTACGCGTAATTGAAGTAGTGATGCGCAAAGAACGATTTATCATTGATACAGACACAGATCTAGTGATGGTGTCTAAAGTAGTTTCATACAAAGTTTCTTTACACTGAGTTTTAAATAGCACATATTCCTCTTCTTTATGCAAAATATTCTACTATGTAGGCCATAGCGTTACTAGGAGGGAATCGGAATTAAGTTCGTCAAGCTTTGAAGACGGCAAATACAATTTACATTTTTCAACTTCCAATTATTTCATATTTATTAAAACATAAATAAAAGTAAAAGCAGTCTGAAGGTAGAATTTTAAATATCCTACACTGTAGTATTTTGAGAATTTTGATTGTACAGAAGATGCCACGACTACTTCTCCGCTTTCTGATAGCTCTTGCTCAGATCTTGCGCTTAATGTCCTCAGTGTCCAAGGAAATGTGGTTGCATTATCTCAAAAAATATTTTCAGTATAGCATTTTGGATCTTTAACTTACAGTGACTCACGAAATTGATCACTCTTTGGCTATGAATGCAAACAATTAATAAACAGTCTGAAATGGGTTTGTATTCTTAATGTGTCTTTATTTTGGTAAAACTGCATTAAGTAAAGGAAAATAAACGGGGGACAAATTCCATGAAAACTCTTAAATGAAAAATAATAAAACACAATCAAAAATATTCAATGTGATCAATTTTGTGACTTCACATTATGAACCTCGGAAACTAATGTTAATATTCTATATAGCTTCCTAGTGCATCAATAGCTGCTTTTATTCCTCTGGGCATACTATCTAGAAGAGTTTCACAAATTTCTGGAGCAATAGCATCCCAAGCATTTTGAGCCTTAGGCCAAAATTCATTAAAAGTACTAGTTTAACCTTCCATCGATTTTCTCAACATGCCCCATAAGTGCTCAATCGGATTGAGGTCTGGAGATTACGAGGGCCTTTTTATTGTTGTAATTCCATTATCTGGAAGCCATTTTTGTGTCCTCTTTGCAGTGTGTTTTAGATTATTGTCATGCTAAAAGACAATAATCGAAGCATTTACCTTCAAATCTTGTAAAGTACCAAACAAATGACTTCATAGAATTTCACTGTAAGAGTCTGCTGTTATTCGACCTTCGATTTTGGTAACTCTTCCAACACCTCTAGTGGTCATACATACTCACATCATTATTGAGCCTCCTCTAAACTCAAACTTTGTTGACTCAAAAGGCGTGCAAAAGTTAAAAAGCCATTGCTTATAGTGAGGTACAGAAAGTTGCGTTTGGAGTTTGCAAAATGTTACAAAGACTGGAGCGCTTACGATTGGGAGAAAGTTATATGGTCAGATAAGACCAAAATAAACCACTTAGGATCGGAAATCAATGAATGGGTTTGGAGGAAAAGGGGTTCGAGACTTCAGACATACTACGTTAAGCCCACACTTCAGTTTGGAGAAGGCTCAATAATGGTGTGGGTGTGTTTGACCACTAGAAGTGTATGCAGAGTTACCAAAATTGAAGGCAGAATAACAGCAGAGTCCAACAGTGAAATTCTACGAAGTCATTTGCTTGGTACTTTACAAGATTTGAAGGTAAATGCTACGATTGTTGTCTTTTACCAGGACAATAATCTAAAATACACTGCAAAACGGACACAAAAACGGCTTTCTGATAATTAAATAACAACAATAAAATGGCAATTGTTATCTCTAGACTTCAATCCTTTTGAGTACCTATGGGACATATTGAGAAAATCGATGGAAGGTGAAACTGGCACCCTTAATGAATTTTGGCCTAAGGCTCAAAATGCTTGAGATGCTATTGCTCCAGAAATTTGGTAAAACTCTTCTAGATAATATGCCCAGAAGAATAAATATTTTTGACTTTGTTTTATTATTTTTTATTTAAAAAAGAGTTTTCTTGGAATTTTTTCCTTATTTATTTTCATTTACTTAATGCAGTTTTACCAAAATAAAGACACATTAAGAATACAAACCCATTTCAGACATTTTATTAGTTGTTTGCATTCATAGCCAAAGCGTGATCAATTTCGTGAGTCACTGTATATAGGAGGTGATACAACCTCTTGTCCGAGTTTATCTAGTTATTGCTCAGAGCTTGCATTAACTGTCCTTAGTGTCTGATTGAGATTTGGTTCGATTATCTCAAAAAATGCTTTCAGCATAACATTTTGAATCTTTTTCTTATATAGAAGGTGCTACGCCCTTTTGTCTGAGTTCGACTCGTTTATAATTTTAGCTTGCAGTGACTGTTCTTAGTTTGTGAGTGAAATTCTGTTGGATTATCATGAAAAACGCTTTCAGTATAACATTATGAAACTTTTGCTTATGTGGGAGGTGCCACGCCCTCTTGCCTTAGTTTATTTGGTTTTTCCTCAGAGCTTGCATTTACTGCTTTTAGTTTCTGAGTGAAACTTTGTTGGATTATATTGAAAAACGCTTTCAGCTTTTGTCCGAGTTCACCTTATAATTTTGCTCAGAGCTTGAACTTACTGTTCTTAGTGCTTATGTGTATTTTGGTTGCATTATCGTGAAAAATACTCATAAAGTTACAATTTTAATATATTTTTTGTATGGGCGGTAGGCGTGTCTGTTGACCGATTTCTCTCATTTTCAATCCCACAAGTTGACTTTGACTACGGAGGCAGTGTATCAAATTTAATTGCACTATCTTGCTCAGTTTTCCCAGAAAATGTATTTCAACGCACACCCAGCCAGCCAGCCAGACAGACGGACATGTTTATATCGACGCAGGAGGTGACGCTGATCAAGAATATACTTATATACTTTTCTATATCTGCCACGACTTCTTCTCTGCGTTACAAACGGAAGCACGAAGTGAATATACCCAGGATGTAGGGTACAAAAACCATTTTTTATTTCGTATTTAGCTCAGCATACTCCAAGTAATCGATATAAATTTCAGTTGTTAGAATCACAATTTTTGCAGTGAAACAGTGATAATGCGTAAGGTGATGTCAAAATACTTATGCCACCGTACATTTTTACATTTGGCTCACTATTTTTATTTATTAAAGAGTCAAAATTGAAAACTTTATGTTATTTATGAATTAAACTATCTATGGAACTTATATATTATGCTCCTTTTCTTGATATGAAAACATATGTTAATTCTGTAAAATAAATAAATTAGATATCGATACAATAGTCTCATCTCCAATTTTTCTTAAACGTAAAATAAAGTTTTCAAATGGTGATAATTTTAAAACTGCCTAGTTTTTTTATATTAAGATAATTTCTACAGTCTCGTTTTAATTTTCTATAAATTGGTGGACATTTGTGGTGGTATACTCCCTTAAGAATAAAAATATCTTAAATTTCAAGAAAATGGAGATAGAACTATTGCGTTCGAAGGTATCGATATTTGCAAAAACATGCTTTAAAGTTCAAATTGAAAATATGTTTTACAATGTAAAACAAGAATACACTTGAAATTTCAAAGACATGAAACGTTAAAAAACTCAAAAATGTTTTGAAAAAGTCAACAATTGCTATAAAAATCTAACACTAATTTAAATAATATAAAGTGTAGTAGAAAATAGAAACTTGGAGTAAAATTCATAAGGATTTCAAGTTAATTTCCTTAGTAGAAAATAGAGTACTTATCAAAAAAGTGAACAATTTGCTGTGTAATATGAGCCAAGTCGCATTTTTATTATCATTACTTACTATGAAGTAGCTTCAGGCTATATAGAAAAAAAGCCAGCTAAAAACTACAACAAATAAAAAAAGTAATGAATAAATGAAAAAAATAACGTAGCTCTGTAATGATTTAGCATAAAAGCAAAGGAAAACATTTTACTTAACATTTAAGAAGCGTAGTAGTACATACTAAAATAGTAGTAGTACTTGGTAAGTAGTAGATTGCGTAGCAAAAATGGCAAGAGCTTTGAAGATGACAGTGGTTGGAAAATAGAATAGAATTACATAGATTTTGTTGGAGTGACTTGAAAAGTTTTACACTCCATTTGCATTTAATTGCTATACTTTTCTGTCACTACTTACGCATTGAGTGCTGGTTGTGTGTGTAACACAGTGAATGACAGGACATACAAAAGGAAGGACGAACTAACAAGCAAATAGCCGAATCGACAGTTACATTTGTGCGTTCTCAAGGGACAACCATTAGACAGTTGCTGTAACAGCAAAAGTCAAGAGCATCATAGTTAATTTTATTTTGTTCGTGAGAAAGAACTCAAAAAGGGTAGATATGTAACGGTGACTGCAGTGGATGCAGTGGTTTAAGGTGGAACTTATAAATGAAATATTTTAAAAATGTTTGTTATAAATTTTATTCTTCACTGGTTGTAATGCAATCACAATTATAAAATAATCAATTTTGAAAGCGCATTGTTCCAATAAAGACTAAACTTGCATCTCGTCTCCCTTTTTTTCACTTTCTATTTGGAACTATCTCGATGGTTCTAGTGACCGCTTCACGAAATTAATTGTGCTCAAACGTCAGCATCTGTCTGATGTTTTGTTTTTTCTTTATTTGTTGTTTATTGCATTGTTTGCTTACCACACATTGCTTTGGTACAAAAACATTTATCACGAGATGACATAAGAAAATTCTCAATTTATCTCAAAAATTCTTTTCACCATATAAATTTCTACTATGGCAGTTTATTCAATTTTGTAGCATGATATATCTGCTATATAGCAAGCTTCCTTTTGCGCCTTATAGTTGCTTTTGTTTTTACCAAATTTGCGTTATTTAAGATCCAGGATTCCTTTACCATTAGATGTCGCTGCTGATGTTTACTTCTTTTTTTGCAATTATGTTACAAAATCCCCTTTTAAGTAAGTTATATATTCAAGGAGTCGAAAGTAAATGAAAGTAAAATAACAAAAAAAATATTGTTTCACAAATTTGTTTAATATTTTGTTATTTTAAAATTTCATCTATCGCTTGAATAGTTTTTTCTTCTATATAAGATTCACTCTATGGAAGATGCCTTCGATTCACTTTCCTGTCTTGCTTACTAAGTAGTTGATATGTTGTAGAGCCTTATGTTACTTTGCTCGTTGACATCCTTTTACCTCTGTTTCTTACTTAGTTTTTGAGACTGTATACTAATGTAACACTTTGTAATTTTATTTAATACTAATGCAGTCTTTAAGGCTCGCATTCTAATACAGATTTTAATTAAAATGGTGTAATGTAATTTTTATGAACCCTACTGTATATATGTAGCAATACTCCCAGAAAATGAGCCTAAAAACTTGCTATGAATTTTTAGCATAACGAAACGATCAGAATCTTTTATGACTGTTGTGGTGAAATGGATCGAATTGTTCATGTTCTAGTTGATGTTGGATACTTCGCAACGCACCCTGAACCTCAAGTAATGTTGGTTTCAAAGCGTCAATAGATAAGTGATTTAACATATCCCCAAAGAAAGTAATCCAATGGCATCAAATCACATTATCTTGGTGGCCAATTGACAGGAGCATTTCTTGAGATGATATTTTCATAGAAAATTTCTTTCAATAAAGCGATTATTTCTCCAGCTGTATGGCATGTTGTTCATTGATCATTGCTCTGTACAGCTGTAGCGAGCATCATTGACCATAACACGGGCTCTATTTGCATTTTTGAAGAAATACGGTCCGATGATGCCTCCTGCTCATGAACCACACCAAAGAGTAGGGGAAGAGTTTTAAGTGAAAGTCAACACAAAAGTTTTTTTCAATTATTTTCCAAATGCGATAATTCGAAGTGAATCAATCGAAAAACTGAATTCAATCCATATTTATGCAGTAAATTTTTTATATTTTGTGATTCAAAACCGAATGCAACCAAAATATTCACACAACACAATTTGCTCATTGCTTTTCAAAGTGGCTATCAAAGTCGAGTAAGGGCTCTGAAGTGGTCCGGGTGTGGGCACCCCTCTTTTTTTATTTAAAGCGTGGGTTTTACTGAAATATCATCGTGGATGTCTGCGTTACTAATCTAAATGGTATTCTTATGCCATTTTACGCTTTTGTAGTGGAAGGGAAAAAACCAATAGGCTCTTTAAAGATATCGTAGAAAAAAAGTTATTTTAATTAACAACAGGCATGATGCCATTCGATGCTGATATTCTTAAAGCCGTTGAGCAGAATTTGTTAAATTTTTGAAAGTCTATGTTTCCGAAATAAGTTAATTTTGCTTTATTCTCCATTTGGTTGCGTTTAAGTTCATATTTTCCAATTTTTAGCTGATTTTCTAAGGGTGCCCACAACCGGACCAAAATTTTTTTTTTGTCAAATTTTTCCAACTAACGAGATCAATTTATTTTCTTCACTAAAAGTTAGCTAAGGTCCCTAGCTTTCCATTGATAATTACAAGTCTGCATAACATACATTTGGTCAAAAGTTAGGAGTCGAAAACAAAACGGTGCCCACACCTGGTACTCTTCCTCTCCATTTATCGGGATACATTGGAAGTTCTTGGATTGCTTCTGGTTGTTCATCGGCCCAAATACGGCAATTTTGCTTGCTAACGTAGCCGTTCAACTAGAAATGAGCTTCGTCGCTAAGCACCATTTTTCGATAAAATAATGGATAAAATTGAAGTTGTTGTACCGTCCATAAACCGAAATTAAAACGTACTCCAAGATTTTATTTTGTAGGCCTTCAGACCAAGATCAAAATATGCCACAATGATCCATAAGAGATGCCCAAAACCTGAAATCGGCTACGATTGGACTGTTCACGGTTTTTACGAACATTCTCTGATACTGCAGCAATATTCTCTAAATTACGGGCTCTATGCACTCTGATTGAATGATGAATGTAAATCTGTAAAAATTGCTGATGACTGATTATGGTAGTAAGTTTTCATAATTAATAAATGCTATCAAAACAACCAAGTTGGAAAGGAGACCTCATATTAGATCACCCTTTGGTTTCCTATGAAAAACTAAACATCCTAGTTTTCGTATGTGGCATCGATTTATGCGGCTAATTCAAATGAGATCTTAAATTATGCTTTATACATACAAACAGAAGAAAAAGAAGAATATTCCACATGATTCTAGTAGATGTTGTTTCACCACATGCTAAATTCACCTCATACTGTTTGTACAATAAAGTAAGAAGTATCATTTTATTGAAATCAAAATCACAAGTAGCAAAAAGTCCATTATTGTGGTGGGATAACAAACGATATCCACCATTATTTATATTTCAGTCGGCTTCAAGTTTGAAGAACATGAATATAGATACCACAAGCCCATAAACCAAACCACACCATAAACCATAACAAAGCTTTGTATTGTCTGGATATTATAGCGTTTTTTGAATTTTTTCAGATTGCTCTTTAGCCGGGTTAAGGTAATTTTTCTTACTGACCTTGCCGCTAAGCCAGAAATGGGCTTCATCGCTGAACAAAATTTTGGTCGAACACTTTTTTCGAAAAATGCTGACGCAGTGTCGGGCTAAGTTATTCATGATGAAATTCCAAACAGCAACGAATGGAAATATCAGAAAGACTCATTTATATGTGTTATCTGTCATAAAATCAATGCTGAAAAGTACCCATAAATAAATTACGCGTTGCTAAAATTTTTCAAAAATCATAAAATTCTGAAAATCGAAAAGTATTGAAAAAACTCAAAATATCTTGAATAATAGGTACGTAAAAAAAAGATAAAGTTAGTAAGAACTTTGAAAAGTAATGAATTTTACAAGAATCCTTATAGCTAATTAAATGTATCCTACTTCGCTTTCATACAACCCTAATGGGCAAAGTACAGAAGTCAGCAATTAAACTCAAAAAGCGCAAAGCTTTAGGGATAATTAGATTCAATTAACATTGCAACTTATGACCCACTCAATAAAATATGGCAATATACATTCAAATATAAATTCACTATAATATATATTTACGTCAGAAATCGCTGCTTATAACAATAAAAATTACTAGGAATTATAAATTACATGTTGCTCATACGCCCCGTTACACTGAGTCTATTGAAATAAATTCTGTATTTTAAAGGAGCTTGTCTTTGCTTCTGCTCTCTTGTTGCTTTGTAATACAATCTCGAATGCTACTTATATATTTGCAAGGATTTACTCTCTACTACGTTTTTCTTCGTATTCCCCCCGCCTCTTCTCCTTCTCCCACGTAATGCTGCTATCTGCTCTGTTGACCGCAAAAGCTGTTAATTACGTCAAGTATTTACGTTTAACTAACCGCAACAAATGTTCTAATTTAATATATAACAACATAGCAAATAGCAACAACAACAACAACAGTAGCAACAACTACACACTTAAGAATTCTCCATAGGACAAGCGTTAATATAATAAGAACAACAACAACAATAACCACAAATCGTACCACAAACAGCGGCGACAATAACAATAACAACAACAACTAAACTACTACCATTACCAAAGTAAAAATAATTACGATAGTAGCAACAACAACAACAATTACACAAACAATAACATTTACTTTTTACCTTTCGCCCCTTTCAATTAAACCGCAAAATTCTGACAATGCTCTGTGCAACTTTAGCCCCAGCTCCGATTATCCCCATATCCCCTCATATACTCGTCGTAAGCTACGCTGCGGGTCAAGCGACAAATGCAGCGCCGCTTTAAGCAATACATTCAACAAATTTCGCAAGTTATGACCAAGAGAGCAGCCTTAGTTACTTGGATGAGCTGTGTTTAATAAATGGCATCTTTGCACAGTATTTGACTTCCTTTGCAACTTAAGAGATCACCTACCAGTGACATGTTTTCTTATATCAGGCATATACTTACGGCTTCATTTAAAAGGTCACTGAACAAAAAAAAAAAAAAAAAAAAAAATAAAAAAAAAAAAAATGCGTTTTCAAAGAAATTTTGGAATATTTGGAATATTTTCTCTTTTTCAAATCTATTGAACCTCCATCTAATTCAACTAACATTTCATTATATTACTTTTAAAAACTTGTAAGTGCACACTAAAAAATTATAGTTAACTTTTCTTAGTTTTGATTCCCTTTAGTATTGATTTAAAACTTTTTTGGTATTAATTACCGGCTTTTTCCAAAAAAGTTAAAAATTTATTCCAGAAAAGTATGAAATTTATTCCAAAATAGTTTAAAATTAATACTTTTTTTTGCATTGTTCTATATAAATACTTTTTGGTTTTAAAATTAAACTAAAACTAGTAAGGGTGTAAATTTTGGCCTGGCCAAAAAATAAATACCCTACACTGCAGTATTTTGAAAATTTTGCTTATATGGGAGGTGCCACGCCCTCTTGTCCGAGTACACCCAGTTTTTGTTCAGAACTTGCATTTATAGTTTTTAGTGTCAGAGTGAAATTTAGTTGGATTATCTCAAAAAACTCTTTCAGTGTAGCATTTTGAATCTTTTGCTTATATGGGAGGTGCCACGCCCCCTTGTCTGATTTCACCCAATTTTTGCTGAGAGCTTTCATTTATAATTTTTAGTGTCTGAGTCAAATTTGGTTCGAATATCTCAAAAAACGCTTTCAGTATAGCGTTTTGAAGCTTTTGCTTATATGGGAGGTGCCACGCGTTCTTGTCCGAATTCGCTCAGTTTTTTATCAGAGCTTGCGCTTACAATTCGTATTACTTATGTGTATAGTAATTGCATTGTCGTGAAAAATACTCCTAAAATTGCATTTTGAATATAATTTTTGTATGGGCGGTAGGCGTGTCCGTTGACCGATTTTGCTCATTTTCAATCCCCCGAGCTATCTTTGACGACGGAGGCAGTGTACCAAATTTTATTGAATTATCTTGCTAAGTTTTCCCAAAAAGTGTATTTCAACACACAGCCAGCCAGCCAGCCACCCAGCCACCCAGCTAGCCAGCCAGCCAGACAGACGGACATGGCTATATCGACTCAGGAGGTGACGCTGATCAAGAATATATACACTTTTCTATACCTGCCACGCCTCCTTCTCTGGGTTATAAACGGAAGGACAAAGTGAATATACCCTGGGTGTAGGGTATAATTACACAGGCCCACAAAAAAAAAGTACCATGCGCGAAAGATCAGACCACCTGAAGTTTATGTTTTCGGGGTCACTGAATCCGAATATGGAGCCAGAATAGCGAAATTGGTTCGCGTTTTTTCAGAAATCAGAAATAATGCTGAAAATTACTGATTTTTGCTGGTTACTGAAAAAACGCGAACCAACTTCGCTAATCTGGCACCATATTCGGATTCAGCGACCCCGAAAACATAAAGTTCAGTTGGTCTGATCTTTCGCGCATGGTACTTTTTTTTTATTTTTTTGCCCTGCGCACAGGACTACAAAAAAAAATTCCCTGCGCGAACGATCAGACCACCTGAACTTTATGTTTTCGGGGTCGCTGAGTCCGAATATGGTGTCAGAATAGCGGAGTTGGCTCGAATTTTTTCAGAAATCAGAAATAATGCTGAAAAAAATCTCAAACTTTTCAGCATAATTGCTGATTTCTGAAAAAACCCGAACCAACTTCGCTATTCTGGCACCATATTCGGATTCAGCGACCCCGAAAACATAAAGTTCAGGTGGTCTGATCTTTCGCGCATGGTACTTTTTTTTTTTTTGTGGGCCTGTGTTATTACTGTGCGATCATTAATGTCTTCTGATTGAAGTTCGATAACAAGTTTTAACTGATTAAATCAAATGAGCATGATTGGAATTATACAGTATGAGTAGAATTCGGTAGAACACCGAAAAATTTAAGATTTCTGGGAATAATCTAAGTATGGCTTTGCTGAGAAATGATGACCGTAACTACACCTGCTTCTGTCGCCATTCCCCTCTTCTTCACGATTACTCCCTTGTTTTAAAACTCACGGCGTTGCCTATAGGAATGGTATTACTCGGTGATAACCGTCTATCTATGATACTTCCTAATACCTATAGCTACCTCTTTCTAATTATCTTGCCACCTACGGCGTTTCCTATAGAACTGGCATTCAACTTCTACTTCTAAGACTACGTGGCTGAGCTCACCGTTTTGCGCGCTAGCTAAACTCCTACATAGTGATGAGCAAAATTAGTCTTGGTCTCGAAAAATTACAAAGACCAAGACGCTGATATCTTTGCATGACCAAGACTGCGATTGTCTTGATCTTGGTCTTGCTCACGATAATTGTCAAAACCAAGACTGTTCACTTATAGTTAATAGGTGTTTCACGCCATTTTCGAGGATAAAACCATCCCACAATTGAAAATTTGGGATCTTAAAAACTGCTTTGGAAAAATAAGGTTTCGAAACTTTGAATGCTCAACAATCTTTAAAAATTTTTCAAGACCAAAACACAATGACCAAGATCAAGACCAAGATCACGAGCAAGATCAAGACTCTATATCAAAACAAATATCAAGACCCAGACTGCTACGCCCGCCATTAACGGCGAAAGAAAATGATAAATTTTGAATCAATATATCTCGTAAACAAAAAGAGCTAGAGGGGTGATTGTAGCATGCAGGTAGCGTGTGCATAAATACAAAAAACTGGGTATAATCAGAATGTTAAGACCGAGCTTGTTTTATATTTTGAAAATCAAACTTAATCAAAAAATCTAATTGGAATCATTAGGGAGTGACTCAGTTTGCAACTCCATTTATGTCCTTCCAGTTATATCTTTTAATTTCAGAACGTATCGAAATTTTTTTGATTTTTTCTTTAGTAACATAAAGTAAAGTTTAATGTTATGTAATTTTAGCAGTTTTGTACAACATCCAAATACTGTACATAATGGCAGGTGGTTGTTTATTAAGGTCGCCGCTTATCAGTTTGCTTGCATCCAGATAGTATGAGTAATTAAATTTTGGTACTTTGGAGGGCGACCGTTGCTGTGATGCTGCTCGGTCTGATTACATAATTAATTTGCCATCATCATTATTATTGATAACGAGATTATTATCAATTGGGGCACATCGAAAATCGATTAAAAGAAATTCAAATTGAATTTTTGAAAATTGATGTGGGAAAACCTCAAGTTTTCTACTTATTCAGCTTACAAACTCCAGTCCCTCCTATTATACTCAAGCTGTGAGTTGGTGTTCGGGCGATATGATGGCGTCTTCATTTATCATGAGTGTAAATTTATTTCATTTGTTGTTAATCCTCACAAACAAAATGCGTCTTTTCTTCTTCCGACAATGTATGGGTTGGGAAATAAGTTGAAGGATACTTTTTTATTACTAAGAATTGCAAATGAAATATCTACTATAAAAGAAGTAGAAATAAACAAAATATTAGGGAATTTGGTACAGAATCTAAGCTCTTGCGCACTTTTTAGTTTTTTAAGGATTATTTAAATGAACAATCTACAACTCAATCATTTGCTCCCCAGCCAAATTTTTCATCCTGCTTGAGTACATAGTAAGGTGGCTTGCAATTAGAGCTTTGACTCATATAACAACTACTTGCATCAAAAATAAATTTTAGCCAAAATGAGCCAAATTCTTGTCTTAAACTATTTTTTATTGAATTGCTCTAAGATCAAAGTAATAAAACCATGAACTGACGCAATATGTTATCGTATAAAAAGAAAAACAATACAATACACTGAGAAAAGAGTATGTTTCCCTCACAGAAATATATTTGATTGAACATTCTAAAAAATATTTGTTAATAATTAACAAATTTCGGTAAATATCAATATTGACTTTGTGATTCATTATAACTCTTTCGCATATGTAAACTATCTTAAATTATAATGTAGTTCTGACTGTTAAGCTGTAAGATTCAGTAATTTACATTCCGTCATTGCCTCCAGAGGCTTAAAGAATTCAATACTCGCGGCATAGTTCCAATTCGCTATACATGGATTTCCTCTTACGATTGCAGTGAACCAAGGTTACAAATTTAGCTGGTAAATATATGGTAGCATTTAACAAAGAACGAAATGCCCGTGATTCTATCAAATTCTGCCATGTTAGTTAATAAAAAGTTAATTAATGAAAAGATTAATAATAATAAAGATCTAAGTAAAAAATAATAACGGTCAAAAATATATTTGGTCATTATTAACAAATATACGATTGAACCAATAAAATTGCTCAAATATGCCGCTCATTAAATAATATCAAATATTCGATTCGCCCATATCAAATATATTATTGATTGATTATTACCAAATTTTGATGGAAACTGTTTCTTAGTGTACAATACAACTGTGGTGTTGAAAATAAAAATCTTTTTCTTCAAATACCGATGTCTGGCTGTGTCGAAACAATCGAGCATGTGGCGAGACACAAATTAATTAATCATCCGCAAGTGTATTTGTTTCATTTGATTTTGTGTTTGTGTCAGGTTGTCACCATATGAGTTATGTTTGTTTTTGTAAATTTTTTTCACTATCTCTTGTGCCTGAAATTCATTCCAAAATTCCTTACTTACACCTACACAAACTACAAAAATGCTTTGTCTTTGGCGTAGTGCCATAGCTACAAATTGCTTTTCATTCAAGTGAACACTCTCAATACAAATAAAAAAGGAATTTTTTAATTAAATGTTTGCAATGAAATAATTACACAGTCCTACAATGGTCCCCTACTCTTGAATTTAATAGCTGATTATAAGTGTATGGCATCTCCCGCTTACGAACCTTAGCTTGATTTATTTCTATATTTTTACGACTATAAGATATTCTTCAAAATCATTTAGAAATGACAAAATCGAATGGATATAAAAATTACTAAAGTAATGGACAGAAAAGACGGACCTGCAACCATTTTAATCATTCTTAGATTGTTTATAAAGTCAAAAACGCCAAGTGTACCAGCTGAAAATTTTTTTGTCTCTGATTTCGCTCAATATGGTAGTTCCGGTGTGCATGAACAATAATCCGGAGGACTTGGTCCTAGTATCTAACCTTACAATAGAAAAAACATCTTTTTTTTGTTCATTAAACCTAAAATTTCTCAAAATGCTGACCTGATAGCAAAATTCTCAGCTCGAATTCGGCTGATCCGCACATTATCTGGATGATAACAGGCCATGCCTCGCATTTTCTTTCCTTCCTTTTTACATCCTTCGTTTTAACTGTGAAACCTTCGGGTGACCTTCGGGTGTCCCAGAAAACTATCCATTTCAGCTTGTTGATAGTCCGACAGAGATGCATGTACTCTATCTAATATGCATATATATCCTTCGTTTTAACTGTGAAGCTTTCGGGTGACCTTCGGAAATCTTCGGGTGTCCAAGACAATTATCCAATAAAGTTTGTTGATAGTTCCCTACAGATGTTTTTAGTCTAGTATAAATATATACTCTTCGTTTTGACTGTGAAGCCTTCGGGTGACCTTCGGCAACCTGCGTGTATAGCACAAAAACCTTCCCCTACCTGAAATAAACTCACTATCGGATTTTCAGCTGCATTGGTTGAAAAGTTTCCAAGTTATAATGCTTCATTGGCAGGTATCCTTGCCAGGATAAAGGATGCCAATCAAACAGCGGCATTTTTTATATGATTTTTTCTTCGATTGCCACCAAATTTATTGAGAAAGAGAATGAGGGTAGTTTGGGTCAAAAATGTGACTAAATAATATTTTATTAAAAATATCCCTGCCAGGATATGGAGTGCCAATGAAGTCAAGTTTTGTTTATCTCTATATTTTATTGCATTAAAAAAATATTTCATCAGGAAAGCCGACGACGGTAGTAATTTCTTCACCGGATCTTAGACTATGAACAAAACAATGAAAACTAAAGAATCATCCAACCCCCTAAAAAGTATTTTTAACTTTCACATTTTGAATTCTGCAAAACTATTGGAATTTTTCACAATCAGGCGTATGTTAAGAAGACATCATCAAAATGAATGCACTGGAACTTTGCGCATTTGATTTTTTTTTTGTCTCATTTTATGGACAATTTAATTTTATTTTGTGCAAGAACAAAGTCAATGCAATTATTTATTTAAATACCCCTAAGTTTTAGTTATTTTTGCTCCTTTTTGTTTCAAATTTCTCTATTTTCCATTTCAAATAGCGATGGGATGTCAGAAAAGTTTTGTTCTCTCTATGATATTTCATTCATTCCTTTAAATGAAAATTAATTTTTATGGCAGAAAAAAATGGAAAAAAGTTAAAAAAAGAAAAACGTGGCCACTTTAGTCCACATTGTGGCCAACAGAATTTACGCACATTTCCATGTCCGCTCAGAATCAAAGCACAAAAAATTGCAAAACAGCGGCGAAGCAAAAAATGTTAATTTAGTTTTTTCAGCTTCTTCTTCTTTATTCTGTTTTTTTGAAGTCAAATGGTAAGTAGCAAAAATAAAAGAAAAAAAGGAAAAATAAAGGGAAATACAAGCATAGAAATATATATTGCAAACAGAAAAGCCAATGCAGAGCACGAAAAACTTAAAGAAAAATATTATCAAATGGAATTTGAAATGTGCAACAAAAATTACTGGAAAGAGTGTTACGTTTGGTCTGGCCAAAAATTAAATACCCTGCACCGTAGGCAATAATAGCTCCGAATTACTTCGTCCGTACATACATCAGTTCATGCCTTGCAAAACATGATTTGTCTTCACCATCTCAGATATCCTGGACGTTGCCGATGGAACTTTGAAAAAAAATATACAATAGGACTTTACTGGGCATTGTAAAAAAAATTACTCAAATCAGACTTATGGTTCCCGAGTTATTAAGGGTTCCCGGACAAAGCCGAGGGAATTTTGAAAAAATAAACTTCAAAAAATCCTACCTAACAACTTATCTATCCATAAAAAAGTCATTCAAATCGGGTGAATGGTTCCCGAGTTATTAAGATTTTTACTATACCGGACAAAGCCGAGGGAATTTTGAAAAAATAAACTTAAAAAAAATCCTACCTGACAACTTATCTATCCATAAAAAAGTCATTCAAATCGGGTGAATGGTTCCCGAGTTATTAAGATTTTTACTATATCGGACAAAGCCCAAGAATTTTGAAAAAATAAGTTTCACTGGACCTGAATGTTTAGCAGATTTTCGATTTTTGGGTTTAAGCCCCAAGAAAGGTGGTCAAAACGTTTTTTTTAAAAAAAAAAGCGGTGGCTTATTTTTTTCCTGTTCAATTTCCCATAAACTAGGGCTGTGCAATGAGCTTATCGAACATGTTCGAACTTTTGCCACACACAACGAACAAGATCGATCAGCTCAGCTCAACTCAGTTCGTTAGTTCGCGAGTTTTGAGCTGATCGTTTGTTTGATCAGCTCAGAAAGGCTCAGATAAACAAAAAAAAAAAAAACTTTCAGGGTTGCCACCTGTTTTTTTTTTTGGAAATTTTGGTTAAAACGCTAGGATTAACTTTTTAAAAATCCAACATATATTTAGGGTTGCCACCTAGTTTATTCTGAAATTTTGTCAAAATCATAGATTTTGTGATCAAATTCAAATTTTTGGCTTAAGAAAGGCTTAGATAAAATTTTTTTAAATTATTCAAAAGCTTTCAGGGTTGCTACGTGGTTATCTTTGTAAAATTTGCTTAAAACATATATTAAAAAAAAAATAAAAAATTTTAGTCTTAAAACGCTTACTTAGATTAACTTTCTAAAAATCCAAGATATTTTTTTAGGGTTGCAACCTGGTTACTTTCTGAAATTTTGTTAACATCATACTTTTTGTAACTAAATTTAAATTTTAGTTCAAAAACTTGCAACCCACCTGAAAAGTTTGCTTAAAGCATGCATGTATATGAACAAAAAAAGAAAACATTTTTTTTTTTTCAAAACGCTAAGATTAACTTTTTTGAAATCCAACACATATTTTTAGGGTTGCCACCTAGCTATTTTCTGAAATTTTGTTAAAATCATAGATTTTGTGACCAACTTCAAATTGTTGGATTAAAGAAGGCTCAGATAAAATTTTTTAAAATTGTTCAAAAACTTTCAGGGCTGCCACCTGTTTTTTTGTAAGTTTAGCTTACACGATTTTAATAAAACTCCAAAAAAATAAATTCAGGTGGCGTTAATTTGACCAAAAATTTGGATCTAGTTACGAAAAGTATAATTTTAACACTGTTTCAAAAAATAAGCAGTTGGCAACCCTAACACTTTTGTATTTCATATCAAATAGCAAAAAAAAAAAAAATTTCTAAAAGTTTCCAAAAAGTACGAAAATTATTTAATACATTTGCGGTAAAATTTTGACCACTGGGCGACTTTAGTTTTTAATTAAACCCCGTTCCGGAGAACCATGCACACTCTTAACACAGATAATTTCCAGAAGAAATATTTTATTTTTTCGGTGAATAGGCTAAGGTCTTTAGTCTGTTCTTATATTTTCATTTTATTCAAAGTTTTTTCTTTTTTTGTACTCGAGTTCTAACATTGTGTTTACTTTTCTAAAAAAAAAGGAAATTCTAATTTCTGTTTGTGATTTTCAGATTTTGCTCAGAACATTGGCTGAATTTTAGCGTCGATTTTTTGAATTATACTTTCCACTACTCCCTCATTGCCCCCCCCTTTATTCTATTGTGCAGCACAATTTCTATTCACAATTCAAATCTTTTTTTCTGCTTTTGCCTTTTCATTTCAGATCTGAATGACGATGTTGAAACACAGAACGCAATGCAACGCAACGCAACGTAACGTAACGCAGCTGAAATATAACAGAAAAACAATAACAACAAAAATCAACGTTATATAAAGAAACTTTTAACAAAACAACTACAAAGTTCTTTGTGTACTGTAACTGCTGCGCTTATCAGCGCACAGTTGGCAATTGACCAAGTTAAGAGAGAAAAAGTTGAAAGAAAGCAACGCAAAAAAAACAATAACAACAAGCGGATGAAATTTAAAGGACTTCCGCGCCTTTGAGACGCACAACAACGTGCTGCTGCAGCTACTGCTGCCTGCAAAGTTTTCCGAAGAAAGAAACAATAGCGGGTTATTTGCAGCTGTTGTTGTTGTTGTGATTTGTGTCACCGTCATCGTTATTATTGTTGCTGTTGTTGTTGTTGTTATTACCATTGCAGCAGCAGTGTTGCATGTTGCAGTTATGCGGCGGGTGCACCATTTAACCAGGACATTCACCGAGACGTGGTGGCTGCTGCTGTTGATGGCAATGAGCGGTAAGCGTGCACATTTTTGTTGTTATTTTTTGCTTTGTATGTATTCAATTTGTGTGAGTCTGTGTGTGTGTGTATGATGTGTATGAAACTACTTAAGTTTTAATTGCAAATTTTCGATTTTACACTTAAGAGGATTAATTAGCAGCTAAGTTGTGCTGCCTTTTTTTGCTGTGTACTGCTGTAATGAATTTACTGCAGTTCTTAAGAGAATGCACACTTCAAGGTATATGTGGCATTGAAGTATTGAGTGTACTTTGGAAAAACTTCAAAATTTACTAATGACTTTCAAGAAGTTTAATTTTAAGGAGCACTTGAACTAATAAGTTTCATCAACTCGTATTGCATTCTTTTTTTAATTATGTATGGAAAGTGTGACAAAAGTAATGTCATAATCTAAATGTGTCGTAATTTTCACTAAAATCGTGAGATGCTTTTGTGCTTTGACATTAATGTTACAGAGACATAGAGAGAGACAACCAATTTGGAGGGTAATGTTTAACAATTCAAAATGTTGTAAAATGAGCACAAACGTGTATCAACTCAGTATTATGGTAACTTAATATTTACCATATATTATTTTAAATTATATTTTTAACAGAAGGAGTTTTCATAAAATTTTCATCTTCTTTTATTGAATATCAAATTTGAATGAAACTAATTTTAAATTTTTGAAAATATAACAAAATGAAATTAAATATAAACATAAGTTTTAAAGTTAACAAAATCAAAGTTCTTAAAGTATAAAAACATTCAATTAAATGTGAGAACATTATATTTAATGGACCCCACATTTACTCCCCCTCCAGTATTGAATAGGAATTATTTAAATTAAACCTAACGAATAAATTATTAATTCAAATTGAAAGTAACTTTCTTATTAAGTTTCAATGTGCTTTGTATTGTGTTGTCGTTGTTTATGTGTGCAGGTTTTAAGTTCTCTATTGAAATGATTTGTGTGGAATTGCCTTTTTGTATTTTAAAAGTATGTTTGTTTTTGGATATAACTTTATATGGTCCTTCAAATGGTGCTTGCATTCCAGAGGTTCGGTTAAGTTTGATGAAAACATATTCACAAGAATGTAAATCTTTTGGTATAAAAGATTTACATGATGAGTGATGCACAACTTTTGAGCGAACTTGTGAAAAATAATTCTTGAGTTTTTGTAAACAATCAATTGGTGAAGATGCTTTGTAGTTAGAAACAATTAATTCTCCAGGAATACGAATTGGTTGTCCATATACCAGTTCAGCTGAGGAAGTTTTCAAATCTTCTTTTACAGTGCTTCGTAAACCAAGTAAAACTAATGGTAAAACTTCAGTCCAGTTAGGTGAATTGCCTGAAGAAATTAGTGAAGTCTTAAGTTGACGATGAAAACGTTCAACCATGCCATTTGACTGAGGATGATATGGAGACGTGTGAATTTTGTGTATACCAAGAATTTTTGTAAGTTCATTAAAAATTTTTGAAGTAAATTGACTTCCTTGGTCAACAGTAATTTTTAATGGAATACCAAATCGTGATATATAATTTTGAATAAATGTGTTTACTATTGTGTTGGTTGATATATCTTTAATAGGGTAAGCTTCAGGCCATCGTGTGTATCTATCAATTATTGTTAATAAGTATTTAAAACCACTTGAAATTGGTAAAGGACCTACGATATCCATATGGATATGTTCAAATCTTCCCGGTGGTATATCAATTTTTTGAATAGGTTGTTTTGTGTAAATATTTATCTTTGATTTTTGACAACTAATACAGCTTTTGGTCCATTCATTAATGTCGCGACGCATATTAGGCCAAAAGTATTTATTTTGAATTAATCGTCTTGTTGGACGAACCCCGGGATGAGATAGATTATGAAATTTACTAAATACAATTTTTCTCATTGAAATTGGAATATATGGTCTAGGATTTTTGTTGGATATATCGCACCAAATTTTCAAATTATGTATTGGAACTGTAATTTCTTTAAGATTTGTATTTAAATTAGTATTATTAATTATTGATTTAAGATTTTCTTCAGATTGTTGTTCCGAATACAAAGTTTGAAAATTAATATCTTGTGTGGAAATTGCATCAATTTCAGGAATTCTTGACAATGTATCCGCAACAATATTCTCTTTACCAGATACATACCTAATATCATTAGTATATTGTGCTATATATTCTAAGTGTCTTATTTGTCGAGGTGACCTTTCTGTTTTCGAGTTGAGAGCATATGTCAAAGGTTTATGGTCTGTAAACACTATGAAAGGTCTACCTTCAAGATAATGTTTGAAGTGTTTAATTGATTTATAAATGGCCAATAGCTCTTTATCAAAGGTTGAATAATTGCTTTCAGTTTTGCTGAGTTTTTTGGAAAAATATGCTAAAGGTTTATTTATACTGTTTACAGCCTGTTGTAAAACAGAACCAATAGCAACATTAGATGCATCTACGTAAAGATTTAGTTGAGCATTTTTATCGAAGTGAGTTAAAAGTGTGTTTTCAATAAAAAATTCTTTAACTTTTTCGAATGAACTTGAAGCACTTTCAGTCCAAATAAGTTCTTTATTTTTTGTTTTATTTGCTAAAGTAATAATGTCATGAAGAGGAGTTATTTCTTTAGCCAAATTTGGAATGAATCTATGGTAATAATTTACCATTCCAACGAATTTTTGTAACTTCTTAAGAGTTTTTGGTTTATCAAATTCATTTATAGCCTTAATACGATCTTTTGACGGTTTAATTCCTTCATTTGAAATTTGTATACTTAGAAAATCGATAACTGGTACACCAAATAAACATTTTGAAGGTTTAATATTTAAACCATAGGAGTCTAGTCTTTTAAATAAAGTTTCAAGGTGTATTAAATGTTGATTTTCGTTTTCACTTGCAATTAAAATATCATCTACGTAAGCTATTGCAAAATCAAGACCATGGAGAACTTCATTCACAAAGCGTTGGAATGTTTGAGCACTATTGCGTAAACCAAATGGCATACGGACGAACTCATACATTCCAAAAGGAGTGGTAATAGCAGTTTTGTGAATGTCATCGGGATCCATCGGTATTTGATGGTACGCTCGCACTAAGTCTAATTTAGAAAATATAGTTTTGTTTTTAAAATCAATGTTTATGTCGTGAATATGTGGTAACGGGTATCGGTCAGGTATAGTGCTACAGTTTAATCTCCTGTAATCACCACAAGGTCTCCAATCATTTGGGTCTTTCTTTGGTACCAAATGAAGTGGAGAAGCGACAGAGGAATTCGATGGTCTACATATGCCTGTTTTGACGAGGTATTCAAATTCAGTTTTGGCTACTTTAAGTTTAATCGGGTCCAAACGTCTTGGTTTTGAAAATGGTAAAATACCTGTAGTCTCAATTCTATGAACAGTGGTGTGTTTAACTGATTTATTGTAATCAGGTTCACTTGTCAAAGAAGGAAATTTATCAAGAATTTTTGAAAATTTATTTTCTATTACATTAATTTTAAGTGAATAAATATCAGAGTGACCTGAAATACCACATGTTTTTAATTTGGTTGTGGAATCAATTATCATTTTATTTTTGATATCTACCATTATCCCAAATTTATCTAAGAAATTAACTCCAATTATGGGAGTTGAAACTTCGGCTAAAATGAAAGGGAATTCAAAGTCTCTTCGAAGGCCAAGATCAACTTTGAATAACTTGTATCCAAAAGTTTGAATAGTTGAGCCATTAGCTGCAGTTAAAATAGTGTCAGAATTTTTCTTAAAATTTTTGAATTTGGAAATTGGTACAACAGATACTGATGCACCAGTATCTATTAAAAAATGTAAGTCATTTAATTTATCGTAAATAAAAAGGCGGCTTATTTGTTTGTAGTTTGATCCATCATTAGCCACTGTCATGACGGATTTTCTTAGTTTAAAGTTAAAGATGTGTTACTTGAAGAGAAATTGCATGGTTTTATACATTTGTATGCATTATTTCCAAATTTTGAGTGATAAAAACAAAAATTATTATTTGTGTTAGAGTTTTGTTTATTAATTTGTCGCGTGTTATTTGAATAGTCTCTATTTGATCCATTAAGTGATCGATCTCTAGATCTATTACGAGACTTGAGATCTGTTAATTCGCGTCTGATTTCATTTAAACTTTGACAAAGTGTTGTTGTTGTTTCTGTCAGATTTTTCAAACATTGTTCAATAATATTGGGAGTCAACGCAGAAATTTGTTGTTTGTTGCTTACTGCAAAAATTTTATCAGCGAGTTTAATTTTTTCTTCTAAATTTTGTATATTTGAAGATGCTAAATGCATCTGTACTTGTTGTGGTAACTTGAGTATCCACAATTTATAAAGAAGCTCGTGATCAATAAAAGGATTGAAACCTACCAGAGACTGCATATGGTGAAAAAGATCTGAAGGATTACAGTCTTCTAATTTAGTATTGGAAAATAATTGTTCCAAACGACTTTCTTCGCTTATGGAAAATCTTTCACAAAGAACTTTTTTAATATGAGAGTATTTGTTATTTTCCGGAGGAGATTGAATGACATCGATAATTTTAGTCATAATCTCTTGCGGAAGAGCAATTATTACATTGTGATATTTTGAGTTGTCATCATTAATGTTATTTAATATAAAATGAGTCTCTGCTTGAATGAACCAAATTTCAGGACTCTCATTCCAAAAATCAGGCAACTTTGTTGTTTTGGTATGTCTTTGGTTTTGTGTAGAATTTTGTTGAGTATTTGGAGAATTCATATTTGAGTTGTGTTGCAGCGATTGAGTATGACGTGGTGAATTAAACATTGATCTTGTTGTCACCATTTAACCGCGTAAAAAAAAATATGTATATTGTATATACAATATAAATATTATAAAAGTTTAAAACTGGAGAGGAACTTACAAATCAAAAAATAAATGTAATAAAATATGTGTTATAAAATAAAAAATATAATGTAACTATTTAAATTAAATGCTTTACTTGCATATAAAAATATTCTTCAAGTAAAAATTCCTCGTTTTCGGTGTGTTTGATATAAATTTCCAATAAATTTCAAGTTGTTGTAGTTTTTGCTTTAGTTTTGTGCGAATTTCAATTGCTGAAACAATAAATTGCAATTTTGAAGTTTTCTGCACATGCACAATTGGAGTTATTGTTCCTTTTGTAAGTATGTCTCAAATTCTTGTAAATATTAGTTGATAGTATAATTTGAAGATATTATTTATAATGTTGTTCAACTTCCAGGTTCGCAGGATCGCCAATATGGTAACTTAATATTTACCATATATTATTTTAAATTATATTTTTAACAGAAGGAGTTTTCATAAAATTTTCATCTTCTTTTATTGAATATCAAATTTGAATGAAACTAATTTTAAATTTTTGAAAATATAACAAAATGAAATTAAATATAAACATAAGTTTTAAAGTTAACAAAATCAAAGTTCTTAAAGTATAAAAACATTCAATTAAATGTGAGAACATTATATTTAATGGACCCCACAAGTATATCCTCATTTGACCGATATAATTTCTTTTAAATTAACATTATCAATTTTATACATTTAAATAATTTTTTGTGAAATAAGGGCCTTAATTTTGTTCATTTCTAACAATCCGACAGCATAGCATTATTTATGCCTTTCTTTGTAGTTACCAAATATTAGATTAATTCAAAAAAAAAAAAAAAAAAACAACGGTTTTCAGAAACTCTACGATTACCCCAAAAAATCTAAATGACCCTCAGCCAAAAAAGATACTAAGAATGCTGTCAGGTCATACTTTTTGAATATACAGGATGTATTGCATAAGGTTACGAAGCTTCTGGGAGGTAATAGAGGAGGCCTAGACTTACAAAAAATTGCACCTTGAAGTGGGGGTCTAAAATGTACTCCTGAGGAGTTATAGGGTTAAAACTGATTTTCTGACTTGTTTCAGAAAAAAATTTTTCTTGGATCACCCTAACGTTTTAGAGAAAGCATTTCTTACCAAAATGGCCGCCAAAGCCAAAAAATTGGGAAACAAAATTAAAATATCAACTTTAAAGGTCCAGAACTTTGCGAAATCCTTTTAAATTTTATAAATCATATGCACTAACTGAAATCTCTTACAATTGGCTAAAACTTTGCTATAAAAATTTTTTCTCGAAAACGTTAGGGTGATCCAAGAATTTTTTTACTGAAACAAGTCAGAAAATCAGTTTTTATGTTTAAAAAACGTTTTCCGTATAGTCGCCAAAGAAACCTTTAAAATTTTTTAAAGGCTCCAGGCTATATAGGTGCTTACATATCATGCCTATAGACAGCAGCTTAAATAGTCAAATGGTCAAATAAGGGTGATTTATAAAGACATTAAAAAAAAAAAATATTGTAAACAGCCACCGGGTTTCTCTTCAAAAGGTATCATCGGACTGGGAAATTTCAGAAAATAATAAGGCAGATCTATCAGCAAAAACTGGAACTCTTTCAGAAGTTCAATCCATTTAAATTCCAGCACCGCTTAAACATTTCTTCTCTGAGAAGAACGCTCAAATGTTTACAGTAGCGAATTGACGCTGGAAACAGCCCCCACTACCGCTATAACAAAGGACTTTTGGCCTCGTTTCCAGAATATTCTTAATATTTACTATCCCTCACGCAGAGTAAGTGAAATTTGCTGACCAGAGTTGTGACTGGTCATTGTCTAATTGAACATCATGCTTTTAGATTGGGCATAGTCTCCAAAAACTGGTGCAGAAACTGTAACGAGCCTGAAGAAGAGGAAACAATTGAACATCTTTTATGCCTCTGCCCTACTTTGGCTAGAACTAGACTAAAATTCTTTGGTCAGCTGTTTTTCAACTCCTTAAAGGATCACATAAAAATGCACTTAAGTGACATTAAAAGATTCGGTGTGCTGACAGTATCCTTCACTTTGGACAAGCACAACATTGAAAGAACTAAAGTTTATGTACAGACTCAAATAAAAGACTTGGTTGTATCACTTTGAACCCTTCCGGTCTATGTGTGGCATTTTGGCTGCCACCCTAAGCTAACCTAAACAGCCCTCAGAAGTTTATTCTCATTACTGAAAATTTACTTGGCATGGAGATACGCCCTTTTGAAAATTCACTCCTCAACTTATGTTTTACTTCCACAAAATTATCTATCTGCTTTTTGCTAATACCATTTGGTGGCTATAATCTTTCCGGTTAATATTTGGCATGTAAGTTTATTCAATTGCATTCTTACCTTTCAAGTTTTTACCCGTTGATGTAAACGTATGTCAATTCAGAGCCGAATAGAAAAGTTTAAAGGTAAAGTTTGACTAAGCAGATTATAGCTTTCCGATGGCAGTGGTAAAGGCAAGAGTAATGCACACAACTTATCACAACTGTGATAATAATTGAAATAATTCTTGAAGCCAGAATGTCTTACAATTACAATATTATAGTTAAAAATTAAGTTCAAATTTGTAAATGGGAAGTCCCTCACCCTCATATTGGCTAAACAAATCGAAAAAGGAAAGATGTTTTTATTATTTTTTGTAACATTGATGAACATGAATTAAATGTTATGCATACGATATGTTGACCCAAATCATAAGTTTCAAACAGTTATGTATTACTGCTGGAAAAATTAAGCCAAATTATTTTTTTAAGCATCATTTGAAAGATAAAGCTTTGATATTTCAGAACATAAAAGCGTTTTTTGTTGGATGCATAATGCATTACCATTATCAGTTTTACCGCCAGCTAAAACAACGATTATTTTTTAATTGCACACTTACCACTTCAGTGACAAATTCTCAGTCATGCACAGCAGTTTTGATTGCATTTGATCTATCTCTATTGCTTTCAATTGTTTTCAATTTCTGCGTAATATTTCCGAAAATCAGAAATTAAACTGCACTTCTGTAAAAACTAAAAATGCAAATATTCTTTGTTTTTATTTATGCGCTGAATAAAAATTTTATGTTTCGTGCCTGATAAAAAATGCAAATATTTTGGCAACGCGTTTTTTATAATCACAAAATGTATACAATACAAACAACAACAACAGCTAAACAATAGGGGTGTCAACATATCGTCAACACTCTAAAAACAAAAACAAACATTTAAATACACTGCCAAAAAAAAAAAAAAAAAAAAAATAAAAACAAAAAACTCTCTAAACCTGCACTGTGCAACTAATCTGCGCACATCGATGCCAATATTTCAAATTTCAATTAAATTAGAAAGCAAACTGGAAAAGTACAGAAGCAAAATTGGAAAAAATGGCACCGTTCTCAATTGCCGCAGTTTATAACAATTAAAAAACATCACAAAAAATAAAAACAAGATAAAAATCAAGAGAATAAAAACAAAATTCAAAATGGCACGAATAAAATTCAATTGCATGAATTGGCTGTGTGTTTTTAATTTTAGATTTTTAAGGCCTTAACCGCTTGAAAAACGACATTTTCAGTGGAATATGGGCATTTCTCAGAAACTTTTAACCAATAGTTGTCGTCAAGTTTTGATTTTGCACACGTAAGATGTCAAACACGTACGTATAAGAAGTATTTAATTCAAATAGTAGGGGAATGTCGTCAGGGTTGGGCCACTTTTTAACTTTCGTCTGTATCTTTTTTATATATTTTAATATTACAAAGTAATTTGTCTTATTTGAAAGTTTGGACATTTATCTGTGACATACCCTCAGGACAACTCGCTGCGATTTCGGAAAAAAATGTTATTGACGAAACTAAAAAAAAAAAAGTAGTCAGGGTTGGGCCATCACCATATATCAATGAAATATGTACTAAAATAGTGTGTAATGAATATGTATCAAACTTTTTATTGTTTTTCAATCGATTATACAAAATTTCGATGAGAAATCTCCATAAGAACATTAATCTGAATCGCAATTTTGGCATACATTTTAACTTTTTGTGAGATTGACACTTCAAGTGCACGTCTCGCTTGCATTCAACGCATGCGATTGAATTGTTTCGATTCAGTTTCGCGGGCATCGTTTCCAAGCATATAATGCAGAAGTCTTGATCCACATCTTCGTCGGAAGAGGGTTTTTGTGCTTTTTTCAGAGGGCGACCTCTTTTAGCAGGTGTTGTTTTTGCGTTCGATTTTTTCACGATTTCGGACGCTTTTTCAGCGTTTTCGAAGCATCGCGCATCTGTTGCTTTTTACGTAACTCTTCGCGGTTTTCTGGGGAGGATAAGACTGTGCTTTTCATCGGGCGGCGCCCCCAATTAGATTTCACTGTTGACACGGCCGCTTGCAGAGGCCCGACCAATGACAACATCGTATAAAAGGTGGACTCATATTCTGTGTTCCGAAAAACCAATTGAGTGATGTTATTTTACTGATTCGAAATAAAAATTGTAGTGGCCCAACCCTGACGACAAGCGTGTTTTTCGATCGCTCAATACTACATGCGAACAGGTTAGGGAATCGAACTTTCCCTTTGGGAACTTATTAATGGTTAACCCACTTATGGATATATATACTTACTTTTGCGGTGGCATTGTTCTTTTCCAAGATTTGAGTCGTTCTTCACTGCTATTACAAAATTTTTTGAACTATCGAAAACAACACGAAGGCGCAAAAGTTTTTACTGACAATCACGGAGACAAGCAATATTTAAAAAAGTTTTCTGGTATCGTGAACAATAATTCGACGCTATAACATAGATGGAAGCACTCGTAATATACGAGAAATAGCGGTGGCCCAACCCTGACGGCATTCCCCTAACGATTTTTTGTAAATTTTTTATGAATGCACATACTTGTTAATGTTTGAACAATATGTGCGCGGGCCAATATTCACAAAAAATCATTACTATTTGAATTAAATGCATCTTACGTGTTTGACATCTTACGTGTGTGACATCAAAACTTGACGACAACTATAGGTTAAAAGTTTCTGAAAAATGCCCATATATCAACAGATAGAATGTCTTGATTAACTGATCGTTTGTCCTTTTATCAAATCCAACATTTTTCTCTGATCTTACACCCACTAGAATTTGGATATGTGCAAATTCTGAAATATTTCGTCGCAGACGTCAGATATTAATAGTTCTTGGTATTGAAAAGAACGTAGATAAGCTGTGCTCATTGATTATAATAATGCTTACGGTTTGGCTCTGGTTTTCAAGGTATTCAAGTTTTAAATTATTTATATGGGCACGGCCGCCGTTGGTGGCAACCCTTAAAATTTATGTTGTGTTTTAGAAATTTTATTTAAGTGTTCTAAAACTAAATTTTAGTTTTTAAATAAATGGTTTAAGCAAAACTTCCCAAAAAATAAAACAGTTGGCAACGCCGGAAAGTTTTTGCACAGTTTTAAAAAGATTATCTGAGCGTTTCTGCAACCAAAAATTTCAATTATCTCAAAAAAAAGTAAAAAATTAAGAATTAAATATCTATACATAAATAAAAAAATCGGGTGGCAACCCTAAAAATTTATATTGAATTTTTGAAAAGTTTATTAAGGCGTTTTAAGACTGAACTTTCATTTTTTAATCAAGAAGAAAGCTATCGAAGTAAAAAAAAAAACAAGTAGCAGCCTTGAAAGATGAATTCATAATCGCCATTTCCGCCATTTCTCCCCCCAGCCCCTGATAGCGTCACGAGGCTTATGAACAGCAACTAATCATTAAATGGAAAATTAGTCCAACAAGTCAAATGAATTAACCAGTAAACAACAATCTATACAAAGAGAACCATTCTCCCTGAGTAAAATTGACGAGAGAATGACTAGACGGGAGAATGATAAAATATTGAAACAGTAATATCATAATGAAAATAGCAGTTATTTTTAAAAAAAAAACTTGAAACTGTTGGATAGCAATTCTAATTGTTTATTGATTTAAATATCTAGAGATACAATAATATGTATAGTAGAGTGGTCCAAATTTTGTATGGAAAAACCAAGAGTGTTAAAAAGTCAAGGTGCGCGCGACTTTTCTGAATCCTTGGATCCTGCTGATTACAAAAAGTGCTTTGGAACCAAAAAAAAATTGCGTTTAGATATTCCGCAACGAGCTTGAAAGTACTTTTTTAAGAATTTTTGAGTTTTTGAGTACTTTTTTTAATTTAAACGCTATATCTTTTTAACCAGATAAGGTATTTGCAAAAATTAAATTGCATTTTTGTAAGAATATTTTGAGCCCAATTCTGCATCAATAATAATAAATCTAGTCTTTCCCAATTTTTTTTATCGGCACTTTAAACTTAAAAATTTGTTAATTTTTTGAGATGTTTGCACATTCAAGAACTGATTTTTTTCTTATTTTGCTCTAGCAAATTTTTTTTTATATTATTATTTTTTTATGCATTAATTTATCTATCAAATGACTCCAACGACTAAGCTATAATTTTCACTTTACTTACTAAAAACCGTAAAATATAATCAAATTTGGCCAAAAAAAAAACTTTGAGTTTAAAATATTCTTGGTGAAACAGAAACAACAATAGTCATTTGCGATGTATGTGTTCATGAAAATTCTAAATCTGGTCTCAGAATTGCTCTATCTTACACGGTTTTTGAGATATTCTAACCTAAAGATGCAAAAAACACCGTTTTTGCTATTTTTGAAGCTGTTATATCACAACATGGTAACTTTCAGCCTGGTATGGAAGTTAAAAGTGACAGTCTTTTTCTTCAAAACCCAATTTAAATTATATCGATATTTCTTTGTTCCTCCGAAATATCGTAAGCAGAAATAACAAAAAAAAAGTGTTTTTGCACTTTTTCAACTTTTTAGGTCAGGATAACTCAGAGGATAAAAAAGATATCGGTATAATTTAAATTGAATTTTAAAGAATCAGATTGGCACTTTAAACCACTATACCACTTTTTGCGGTTGGAAGTAACCTTGACTTGTAATATCACTTTAAAAAGAGCAAAAACGGTGTCTCTTATACTTTTATGTAAAAATATCTCCTTAACCGTACAAGATACAGCAATTTTGAGACTGAATTCGGAATCAGCATCAACAAATACATGCGAAATGGCTATTTTAGTTTCTTTTTGATTTATTTATTTTTTTGGTTTCCTTAGAAGATCTATGAAAACTATCTGTTAACCTATTTTGCCAAAAATAACATGAAGTGGCAAGGTTTCTATGTTGTGAAGAATGTTGTTTTACTCAGAAGATTAGGAACTAATGAATTTATAAGAAAAAAGAGGTACCTTACGTCATCCCACTAAGATATCTTATGTCAATGCCTTGAAAACATGAAAATTAATTTTTTTTTTAAGCCCAATTTAATTATACTTAATTGTTTTTAGTGAGTAAAAGTGTTACTAAAAGCTTAGTTGTTGAAATTATTTTAAAGATAAGTTATTGTTTAAAAATATAAAAGTTTAAAAAAAAATTTGCTAGAGCAAAATAACAAAAAAATCGGTTCTTGAATGTGCAAACACCTCAAAAAATTAACAAATTTTGAAGTTTAAAGTGCCGATAAAAAAAATTGGGAAAGACTAGATTTATTATTATTGATGCAAAATTTGACTCAAAATATTCTTACAAAAATGCAATTTAATTTTTGCAAATACCTTATCTGGTTAAAAAGATATAACGTTTAAATTAAAAAAAGTACTCAAAAACTCAAAAATTCCTAAAAAAGTACCTTCAAGCTCATTGCGGAATATCTAAACGCAATTTTTTTTTAGTTCCAAAGCACTTTTTGTAATCAGCAGGATCCAAGGATTCAGAAAAGTCGCGCGCACCTTGACTTTTTAACACTTTCGGATTTTGGACCACTCTAATGTATAGCAATATAAAAATAACTTACAGGGAGAATGACACACACATTTACAAAATGTTTAATCACTTTTTTTTTTAAAAAAAGCACTAACAATCACTATCGAGAAACCAAAACTAACTAAGCGAAAAAAGAACCGAGGTTCCTCTTTCACTTAACTTTCAGTTCACTTCTTACTAAATATTTAAAAAATTTACGGCTAGAATAAGAAAAACTGAGCGGAGACAGTCTAAGATGAGTGACCAACTTTCATGAAAGTCAATTTAATATGAATAATTTTTTTCGCAGAGTTAACACTCGAAAACAGTACAAACAATGTCGTATAAGTTTTTTTAGAAAATAATGTAACATGCATAACGGGCAAATTGAGTGCAAACTATAAGAGACAGCAGGGAGAATGACTTTTTAACACTGTATGATGTAATTTCATAGTAAAATATTTAGAATTATTTTTTTTAAAGTTTTTCATATAGAAGCTCTTGCTAACTATGTATCTGTATTAAGTAGTTAAAATATCAAATTTAAAATTTAAGATTTAAATTAAAAAATAACACCCTAAGGTAATCCTTTTAAATATATCTATATATAAATAGGTAAACGAAATCTGTTCAGTCCCTATTTCTATACGTAAATTTCAACCGATTTGCATGATTTTTTTTTTGTTGGAAAGGTTGTGAGAGGGAGCAGTGCATAGGACTATATATTTTTTAAAAGTGGGCAGTGCCACGATCCTAAATGGAAAAAATCCTCTCACGGCTCATCCGCTGCATAGGTTTCTATGAAATTTGGTATGGAGACAGGGTTAGCACTAAGAAACGACAATATGACCATTATGTTCTTAAGTGGGCGGTGCCACGCCACGATATTTAAAAGTCATCTTATTAGAGCAGTATTGTTCACTAAAACTGCATCATTTGAATTTTAAAGTTTGATGGTCGAAAAATTGCCTTTTTTCCGCCAAAATACCACTGTGCGCCTTTTTGCTCGAATTTCAAATTTCCTTTCAGACCTTACTTGGTCTATTTCTTGTAGATGACTTATATTTATTTGCATTTTATATCCTGAGCGTTAACCTGTAATATCAGAATTTTATCAATTCTGGCCTTATGTTTTTTGTTAAAAAAAAAACATTTTCAATTTCTGTACAGCTGCCAGAACTTGTTCTTTTTTTATTTGTATAAATTTTAAACTTTTTAAAATTTTCACTGTACGAGAAAAAAAAATTTTTTATTGACACGAATTGGCAGCAAAATTGTCATTTCCCGCATATGTAAATAAAATAGAAAATTTTCCGCATTTCTTTGTTTTTTTTTTTTTTTTTCTTTCATTTGTATGCTAGGTATCCTTTTTTGTATCTCTTTTGTGCTGCCACGGTTTTTCCCCATTTTCTTTTCGTTTTTATTTTATATTCTGCCGCTTAATCCACTGCGCCGCCAAATTCATTTATTGGCTGCAACTGCATAAAAATTCTAGGTCTCCTGTGAATCAGGATAATTCTAGCGGATAAAAGTTGTAATTCTACAGTATGCCGTTATAAATAAAAAATGTCGCAGAGCCGCTACATCCAGCAGCATGAACACATGCTGAAGAAGCAGCGGCAGTGTTGTCTGTAGTGTTACCTACCGCACGAAAGGGGAGAATGTATAGAATGCAAATGTGGTAGCAGATCTTTGTAGCGACGTACTGTGTACAGCAAGGGGTTCAACTTTTGGTGGCAGAGCAGGTAGCAACTCGTATTGCCACTCAGGGTCGTTAAGGTGACTGTCAGTAGTGAATTCCCCACCTGGGTTTTGCATTCACATTCATTTTTCATTTTATTTTGTCACACGTTTTTTGAATCCTCTGTGTATATGTATGTGTTTTCTGAATGAATTGTACGCGCGGAGCTTAGGGTGTTTTGAAAAATTTGGCATTTTAAAGGATTTACTACCAATTTTCGTATTGTTGATATATAGGACAACATATTTACATCTGAAACAAGTAGAAAATTTTACTTTTAAATTTCAATTTCTTTGGGTATGGAATTGTACATTTCAGGTCCAAAATCTTCAATACCTATTTGAGATTTTTTTTTGGAAATACTCTGGGTGAATGTGGTGCAATTTTGTCAATGTTATATTCTGACATGATCTAAAGAGTCAAATTATGTACTTAGTTTTTGGCGTCATCGGGAAACGCCTTTTTTTTCGTTCAAGCCAGCTGTGCACAAAAGTGTTAAATGAAACCGTAGCGCAGCTGTAAATTTAACTGTAATACCATTCTTTTCCTTAACAGGCGTAGCACTGTCCAGTTAAAAACAAAAATTACTCCATGCCGAATTTCATACCATCCCACGGCATGTTTTTTTATGAATTGCAAATTTCTGCCCAAAGTTATATTGCAATGAAAGGGACAGTAGTGACATAATGTACAGTTTTGGGTGCTTGTGGTACAATTGGATAATTTCCAGAATTCTTCTTGTTGGTTTTTGGAAACTTATTTAAGCACCATACACGTTACTGGTTTGGTTTTGGATCCATTTTTTGGTTGACATAATTTAATAGTTTATTGTCTGAATTTGGAATACAATTCCTTGTTTGGGCTGGGACAGCAAAATTATCTTTTAAGTTGACCCATTCATATATAGAGTGGTCTGGCAAAATGAATGATTTAGTGCTAGAAAGCCGAATTTAATTTTCTTGATTATTTGATGTGTTTAAGCGCCGATGACCAAAATTCAATTAGGATTTTTTTATACTTATTCAAAATTTCTACTGGTTGTTGAAGGTTGAAATGATATGTCAGGTTATTACTCGAAAATAATGAAAAATATTTTAGGAAAACCATTTTTTCGACTTTTTTAAACAAACACTAGCAAAATTACCGCCATATACAGTAGAAACTTTATAGAATTGTACTTCTGCGCACAAAAAATAAAAAAAAAAAAAAATATTTTGGCATATTATCGTCATTTTATTGTTAAACTTAAATGTCCAAATTGTTTTTTGTTCCACCCTAATATAGTACATACATATGTTCGTTAGTTTCCAAGAGGAATAATTTCAAGCGCTTCTTAACCAAGCACTTTAAAAACGATTGTCCGCTTAGAAATTTAGAAGCACTTGCACAATGATTTTTTTGTAAGGCTGCAGTAAGAACATCATGGGTTCGAAGCCAGCGAAGGTGATTTTTTTTTTATTTTGTTTTTTGCTTTAGTTTTTTATAGTTTTTACTTTTCTATTTTCCATTCTCTTAATTATTTACCAGCAGAAAATAAAACGACCACCTTCAAATGTAGAGTAATCGTTGGATGTTCTGAAAAGTAGTGAAAAAAAAAATTCTTATATTTGGATTGATTCAGAAGCTCAAAAACGATATATTGGGTGTACAACTTAAAAACCGGAATTTGACGGTGGATGTCCGTACTAACAAATATCGTGAAAGCTCGAACTTTATAGATATGTCATTTTGAAGGTACATTTGACAGCTGTCAAAATCAGTCAACAAAACAATTTTATCTTGTGTGCATCATTATTATTTTTCACGATGAATAACTTCGAAAATTGGAGAAAAAGACAGCATTTGCGGGAGGTTCTGTTGGGTCATTTTTTTGCAAAGAAAACTGCTGCCAAAAGTCATTTTTGCATCGGCTCGTGACTGGGGATGAAAAATGGATCCATTACGACAACCCAAAACGCAAACATTCATATATGAAGCCCGGACAACCAGGACCTTCCCAGCCAAAGGCAAATATCCATGGTGCCAAGGTAATGCTCTGTAATGCTCACAGGTGACCTCTATCGAACACAATTAATACGTTTGAAGCGTGCCATCATCGAAAAACGCCCGGAAAATGCGACCAGACACGAAGCAATAATTTTTCATCATGACAACGCTCGGCCGCATGTTGCAAGACCCGTGAAAAACTATTTGGAAAATAGTGGATGGGAAGTTTTGGCTCACCCGCCTTATAGCCCAGATCTTGCACCATCAGACTACCATTTGTTCCGATCGATGCAGAATGCCCTATCAGGAATACGCTTCACTTAAGTTCAAGATATCGAAAATTGGATAGATTCATTTTTGGCCTCCAAGCCGGCGCAATTTTTTTGGGATGGAATTCATAAATTGCCTGAAAGATGGGGAAATGTTGTAGCTTCCAATGGACAATACTTTGAATAAAATATATTGTAACATTTTTCCACAATAAAGCATCAAATTTCGCTAAAAAATTCCGGTTTTTAAGTTGTACACCCAATACATAATGTTTACGTTTGATTTCGGGCTTATTTTAGTAACTGACTTCGCTCATATTTTTATTTTGATTTCATAATTTTTCGAATCGAAGGTATTTCAGATTGCGCCTTCTAATCAAAGGCATAAAGTGATGTTTTATCGCAAAGAAATTCAAAGTCACACATTCATTTTCCATAGCCAAAACGAAGAAACCAGATACTCTACTGTTCCGATTGCACCTTCTTGTAGAAGGCAATATAGTAAAGGAATGATCCGATGAGCGGCCAGCGCTGAACAAAAGGAAAATATTTTCTGATGTGCCAATGGAATGATTCGAACAACGAAAGGAATGTGCCAAACAGCTATGTTTGGATGATCAAACTTTCTGCTGGGCTACTTTTGTTTGATTGATAGGAAATATTCGAAGGTCAAATTCTGGACAACATTTGATTAATATACATACATATTTAATACCACTTCATCGTATCGGGCTATGGTGTAGCGGTCTAATAAGGATGTAAAAGTAAGGAAAAATAAAATGGGTCTATCTATCACATGGACGGTCCTCGCTTCAAATCATGGTGCTTTCAGTTTTTATTCAAAGGACGTTTTTCTGTAAGGCTGCGGTAAAATTAAGAGCACCTACTTCCTAGGGCATGCAATGTTAAAAATTATTTCTTACGGAGTGTAAGCGCTTATTGGTGAAAAAAAAGCACTTCGGAATGGTTTTTGAAGCACTTCTTTTCCCCTTGGGTTAATACATACATACATACATACATACATGTGAGCTTATGTTAACTTACAATTGAGATAGCAGTGTTGCACTTAATACCTCTTCAGGGAGTTTCAATTTGTAACAATTTTTTTGTTTTTTTTTTTCATTTCATTTTAAACTCTTAACTAAAAACTAAATCTTAAAAAAAAAAAAAATATAACTTTCGACATGGAACAATTTTGTGTTTTTTATACGTGCCTGTTTTTAAAGCCAGATTATTTTATTTATTTTAGAAGGTTTTTTTTTTTGTGTAGGATTTATCTCTTAGTAGACTCTTTAGTCTTTTTTCTCTAAGGTTTAAAAGAAAAGTGAACTATTCGTCATGTCAAATTTACAATTGTGTCAAATAGATTCAAAAGTTCTGTATTCCGCTCTTAGTGAAAATTGAGTACGCAACTGATTCTACATCTCACTTTTAAATACTATTGTTGGCTCTAATCTAAGTTTTCAAATATATATTAGTTCTCAGCCATTTTTGAGTTTAATTTAAAACTAAAATTATGAATCCCTATGGGAATTTCAAATTTTGTTTTTCTTCAATATCCTCAAATGATAGAAAGTAGAATACATCATCATTGAATCTTTTAGTAACAAGTAAGAGAAACTTTTTTTAGATTTTAATAGAACACACTATTAAATCAATAGGATACACCTCTGTTGAAAATTTTATAATTGTTTGAATAACATTGACAGAGAAAAATTGTGTTGTACCAGTAAAACAATAATGCGTTAAGTACTGACATTAGCTAATACATAAAGTATTCGATTTATAGCTGGACAACGAACAGTGGTATTGCATGTTTTTGCCAAAAATAGAAGGAGTCCTGCTATACGTATAACAATCAAATTTTTCATGCTCCATAAGTAACAGCTAATTAAAAAGTACTAGAGTTTACCTTGTGGCCGAAATTCTACCATTTCGATTTGACTTTAAAAAGACAACCCAACTGTTAACTAAAGAAAACAAATTCCGACCAGTTACCATTTCTGTGAATTTTCTCTTTAGGGTTTAAGTTCATTAGCGCTAGCCCTATCTCCATACCGAATTTCATAAAAATCGATGCAGCGGCTTAGACATGAGAGTTTTTTTTCATATAGGGGTGTGGCACCGCCCACTTCAAAATGTAACGGTCATATCACACTGTGCTAGTTTCTGGTACCTTTTTTTTTGGTCTGGCGGGAGATAGGTTATTCTTATCTTATTCGGGTACGGGGAATTCAGTGATGCAAGCCGTTTTGATGCAAGCCGTTCGTCTGGAAAGAGGTGTTTTTCATAAAGAATCTCTTTGTAATTTCTGATAAACCAATGATTTTTCATCAAAAGCATATTTTTCAGTCCATGATGAATTAATAGACATTCGAATTGATAACTTTTAACTCAATTTATTGGATATTTTTTTACTTTAACGTTAATTTCTTCCGAATTTTCTTAAAATTTTATTTTTTGCTCAGTAATTTGTGGATTTATTCACTAAATCTAGAACAGAACTGTCATTTGTCATAAGATCTTGTTCTGTAAAGGCATGAAATTTTTACAACAAAATATTGTTATTGGTAAGGATAATAAAATTATACGATTATAGTTTTTCGATCCTGAAACAGCATTTTTTAAAGGCTTATAACTTGGGATGTGATGATCTATTTAAAAAATAGTTACAGTACGGCTTGTTACTCCTCGACTCGATGAGCAATAAATCATTCAATACTTCAGGTCATAACAGCAAAATATCTAGTGAAGACACCAAAATATTATGAAATGAAAATTTCATAACATCAAATCACATCAATTTTGACAAAAAAAAAATAATTATGATTTAAATTATAACATAAATAGTTGCACGTTGAGTCCTGGTGTTAAGGATAATTTTTGCTATCCGTAATTATAACAAAACTAATTTTACTATTTGCTGTTTTTATTACATAGTTTTTAGTAGACCTCAAAACAGTAATTTTTTAATTTTTCTGCAAGGATGATTCCGGACCCTGACATGATAGAAAAAAACCAAGATCTTATTCGTAATAAAAAGGTCCCGATTTATCATAAATTTCTATAAAAACTGAAAACGGACTGGGGTAGGGGCTCAAAAACATGGGTCACCGCAGATCCTGACAGCATTCACTTTCTTGTTACTTGTAGTCAGACTTATGAGAATCTCAGCTCAGTTTTCGGTACTCATATTTTGCATACTCAAATCCGTCTAGCGCTCACTCTATAAGAAAATTCGGTAAAAATTAGAAATAAAGTTAAGAAGTATCCGATAAATTGATAGAAAAATTAGGAACTCCATTGCCAATTAATACATCCTGAACAGGAAAACATACTTTTGATGGAAAATCATTGATTCATCACAATTTAATAAGAGATTCTTTATGACAAACACCACTTTCTAGACAAAATTTTGATTTGAACTTTTTGTATGGGGTGATGAACCAATCCAACAAAACGGTTAACACCACTGAATTCCCCATGCCCGAATTAGGTAAGAATGACCTATTTCCCGCAAGACCAAATTTTCGACTAGGACAGTGTTATCGATCATTAGTATAGTATAGTATATATATATAGGGTTATATTCATATCAAATTTCATAAAAATCGATGCTGCGGTTTTGCCTTGAGTGCCTTTTTTTATTTAGGGTCGTGGCACAGCCCACTTAAAAATAAAATAAAATCCTATGCACTGCTACTCTTCACAACCTTTACAATAAAAAAATAAAAAATCCGGCAAATATTGTTGAGATTAAGGCTAATAAACAGGGACTGAACCGATTTGGTTTGCCTATTTATATATAAATTCTTAAAATTGGCGTTATACGTCTACAGACACGCCTAGCATACAAAGAAAACGAACTAAAAGTCTCAACCCTAAAAGTATGCAACACGTTATATTTACATACAATTACTTTGAAATTCGCATTAAAAATCACTTGACCTTTGTCCGAAAATTGATGGCTTCAATATACGAAAAGATTTTGAACCTAAATTTAAATAGCAGATTTCCATTAATAGTTAGAAGACGTAGTCAGACATAGCTAGGCCTAGCCAACTTAGTAATTTTCACTGAAAAATTGCATACGCTGCGTTTCAAAGAGACATTTTAACTTGCGCATTTCTTTTAAACAAATAATTTAAAATATGAGTTTTTAGAAAAAGTATCAAGAGCTTTTTCTTTGTGAAATATTTCTCTATAAGACTGCATCATTTAATTTTTGAAATTCAGTGATTGAAAATTTGCTTTTTTCCGCCTAAACACCACTATGCGTCGTTTTGTAGATTATGTCAGTGTCTATCAAATGTCATGCAGAATTACCAGATGAAATTTCATTTGCTTAACTGACAACGCTTAAAAGTCACTATGACAGAAAACATTATCAAACAACCTGTTATACATACTAATAATTTGCTTTATCCGTTAAACATACAAAAGCCTCGAAAAGCACGTAAGCCTCGAAAACTTTCGGTCTAGAAAACTTTGGAGGAGAATTCAATGCGTAAACAGCTTCGAAAAAATATTTTTAGTTTTGAAAAATTTCAGAAATTTCTGTTCCTGAAAACAAACTCGTAAGTTTTCGAGTTTTTTATGGTATATGAGCTTACGAGGTTAAAGGAATTCCCATATTATTTTTGTTCCATAAAATAAAGAATATGTTCATTGTTCATAAGTTAAAAATATAACTTTTTTCGTTTGTGATTTCCAATATTTTTTTTTCAATACAAAACAAGCCCCTTTGACAGAGGTGAACAATCACATTTAGTCTTTAACGAATACCAGAAAGTATGCTACTCGTATTTGAAAAAAAAAAAAAAAATAAAAAAAATATCCAGCAGAACACAAAACTATACCCTCTACCTACAATTCGAGTGCGCTTGTTGCTTTTGGAGCTTTTTATTTTTCCGATCAGTTTGTGTTTGCAAAGCTGTTCAAATACTCTTCACCAAAGTTGGTCAAATTTGATGCACTCAACAAATTCGGCCCAGTGAAACAGGAAAAAATCGCACAGACAGACGATGTTGGTATTGATTTAGTTTTTAAGTACCATGCGATACGGATGCAACGCTCCAATATCAATTGCTACTGCACAATCAAGTGCCCAGTCGGAAATGGCATGGATGAGCTCTAAAGTGATTTTGGAGTATTGGAGTAATAATGGATTATCATTTGCTGCTTTGAGTTTCATGTAGTTTGTATGACTTTTTGGAGTAATTTAAATTTTTATGCATAGATAGGAGATAATTTCTCTTTTGATTTCCAATTGGGTGTTTTGGACGATATTACAGAACTTTTTCTGCGCTTTTTCGATTGCATTTGTTTTGGTTTTTTTTCCAATTTTTATCTGATGAATGCTTTATTTACCTTTTTCACGAATACCTGTTTAATGGAAAAAAATCGAATTGAATAAAAATTTTCCAACCATTGCAGGAAATAGAAAAGTTTCCGCCATTTTTTTATTTGTTGTTTTTTTTTTTTTTGCTTTGCTCGACTCTACGCTGTTTTGCGTTGGCTGTGTATTTGAAACGACAAGAAAACACGGCAAATATTTGCACAAAACTCAAGCGGAAAGTTAATAAAACTAAAAAAAGCAAAAGAAGAAAAATCAAAAGAGCGGGCGGCAAATAAGACGTGTTGGAAATTGCTTGTAGAAAGCAGAAAAAAAAAACAAAAAGTCGAAGAAAAGTAGTAGTTTGAAGCACTGGCAAAAAATGAAAAAAAGATTTCAATACACTCAATAGTTGCGGCTTAAATAAATAACATAGTTACCAACCACAAAAAGGAAGAAAACTTTCACTTCCCTTTTCAGCAGTAGAAAGAGAACCAACTAGTAAGAGTGTTATAATTGAACAATTCAAAAACAAAATACCCTACATAATATATGGGCACTGCCACGTAAGACGAAGCTATACAACTTTTTTTTTTCTTTAAAACTCCCACTCATTTGCCCATATTTCATAAGTTTACATCTAATGCTGTCCAATAATACCATTTTCAAGTATATAAGTTGATTTCAGGGGTGCTTTTTTCATAAAAACTTACTCTTGCTTGTAAAAAGAAAAAAAAAATGCCAAAAAAACAAGTCCCGAAAAGAAGGTAAAAATTTGCTTTATTTTTATTGTATCAATGCAATTCTGATTTCCTCAGAAAGGAAATGTTTGAAATTAAGGATTAACATTAATATTTTGAAGGAAAACTAATTGCTTATGCATATTTGTTGGCGATGAATTCTACCGCAAAAAAAAACATAACGTTCCCAACGAAATATTTTAAGAAGTTTCTTGTAGCGGAAGTTAGTGGGTAAAATATTAAAATACAACCACCCTTTTCAGTCTAGTTTTTAAATCCATTTTAAAAGTACCTAAATAAAGCATCTACCATGGTGAACATAGCCACTAAATAAGTATAACGTTCCCAACATTTTTTAATCAAAAATCATAAGTTATATTTTTCTACAAAAATTTCTTCTGAATCCACGCGATGAGCTGTGTTGAAAGGGATAGAAATTCCTTACAATAATTTAAATCAACCAATAAGAACTGTTGGATTGAAGAGCAAGTTATGGACATAAATCACTCTAATTGCTATTTTGAGATCTATCCAAGTGCATAGGATATCACAAATATTTCGTTCCTTACAGGCTTTTTGAAGCTTCCGAAGCAACCTAGTAATATTCTTGTTACATGTACCAAATTTCATGCATCTAGCTTAATCCGTTCGGCCACCCGTCAGGGCTCAACATAAAAATCTGAAAAAACCATAAAAAAATTTATTTTCGATTTCATTTTTTTTGTTGAACCCAGACTGGTGGCCATACGAATTTAGCTAGATGCATGAAATTTGGTACAGATAACGACAATATCACTAAGCTGCCTGAGACTAAAATTGGACGTAATCGGTTAACCTTCACGCCTATTTCCCATACAATGTTTTAACTAGCATATATGGGATGTAGGCGTGAATATTAACCTATATTAAACCTGATCAGAAAATATCTCTCAGTATAATCTGTACCAAGCTTCATGTTGATAACTTTATTGTTTTGGGAGAAATCGTAATTTCAAAAAAAAAATATGTATCGAGGTCTTGGAGCACAAAATTTGTAATGTAGTGTAATTGGGAACCTTCCAAGGAATGAAATATTCACATATTTTCATCTTTATGGATGTTTGGACTGTTTGGCTGTATTTGCCCTCAATTTATTTATGGAAATTCGTACGCATAACGTTCCCAACGCTTTTGCATAACGTAACCAACGTTGCTTTAACGTCTATAAATCCACCAAAAATAATTTTTTCTGCACAATTTTAAGTTCAATCATAACTTTGATCCTTTACCTTCAAATTATAGACGATGTTCGAGAAAATACATTACTAGATTCGCAGACTTTTAAGAAAATTTGTACTGACCTCAAAAATCGCTTGCAAAAAAAAATAAGGTTCCCAACGCCACTTAAACTCTTATAACTTCTAAGCCATAAGCGATAGTCAAAAACTTTGTTCCTATAAAATATTGGCCTTAGGGAGCCTTATTACATGCACTTAAGATATCATGATGTTTGATTATTTTTCAAAGATATATGGGCAAAAATGTGCATGCGAACGTAACGTTCCCAACGGTGGCCGTGCCCATATAATTTTGCAAAATTTTGTTATTTTTCGCGATAAAGTTACTATTTCCTTAATGTTGTGATGTACACTTAAAATAAAGGTAAACGCCACTTCACCCTGCTGTGATTAGCGCCATCTAGTGTGAGTGAAAAAGAAAAAAGTGGCGATATCCTGAAAACTATGACGCAAATTTAGCATGCAGTTGTAAAGAAATGCCTAAAAGTATGCTTTATCATACAATAAGAAACAAATAATCAAATTACTTAAAACAAGTACAGAAATAAACAAAAGTAATTATCAAATACGACAAGAAGGCTCGTATAGTATTTACTATAAAAGGAAGAACCTGTAGACCGATCACTGCATGGTGTATAATATGATCTGATCATTTCGAGTAGATAGTTTTTACTTACACCTTTTTTATGGGATCCAATCCGTAACTTTTTGCTTAAAAATTTCAATTATGAGAATGACAACGAACATAATAAAAATATTTCGAATCATTAAAAAATGTTTCAAATAGTTAGTACAGACATTTGGTAGTTTTACCTGGAAATTCCTCCGTCGGCAGAATTTGTACGGACGGAAAATAAAGTTTCTTTTTTTTAAGAACTTTCGAAAGCCGAGTAAAGTTTTTAAAAATATCGTAGGGAAACGTTGTAACACGCCCCGAAAGGTGTTAATGTGTAAGTTTGGACGAATTTGAATATCTCCAGCTTTATTTTTTCGACTTGGGCAAAATTAGGATTTTCCCAGAATGTGTGCATTTGTCATCTTGGATTTAAGAATTCCCGAATTCTAAACAAAGAATATATTTTCATTGCAGCTTACCTCCCCGATATTCAGAAAGAAGATTTACCCTTATACATTTTTTTAAAACTATAAAAATAAGGAATTTTCTGTGAAATAATTCGAAGTAAATAAATTATAAAAAATTAATTAAAAGTTATTAAAGGTCAAAGGTTGCAGAAGTTATTTTTTTTTGCAAATATCTTGATAACAGTTATATCTACAGAAAAATTTTTATTTTGAAGGAAGAATATCTTGACAACCAGGGTCACTTCAAATAAATAAAACTTACACTAAGTACCTACTTAATAATAAATAGTAGTGAATATGGATTAACTCATAAACAATTTTTTAATAGTCAGAAATACGTATTCGATACTTTTTAATATAGAATCGTTAAAATATTATAAAAAAATTTAAAATTTTCGAACGCAAATCTTTCGTGGAATATCCCATTGCACTCATATGTAGCAGCATCATAAAATAAATAAACGATATGTGAGATGTGATATATCAGCGGAAAATAAAAGAAAAATCGAAACTTAAATAAATAAGCAGCTTAGTAGAGAAGGAGAAAAGTGAGAAAAAGCTAAGAAAAAAAAAAGACTAAGCCATTATGACTCTATTTTTTGTTTCGAAATTTTTACTTGGATACTATACGTGATAAAGCTGTTACGATGGTCAATACTTCATTTTGAGAATATCGCGAAACTTTTGATTTTCGTGTTAGTTGCTCTGTAAATTTTTGGAGAAGCTTTTAAAAAACCGAAGTTTATCAACAAAAATAACCTTTAAGATTTATGTACTTTTGCATGCGTACGAACCATTTTGACCGGCCCGAAGATGAAAGCTCAAAAACATGAGTTTTAATCGCCTCAACCGCTTCTTTGGATGATGTTAATTGTTGCTCATGCATCTGATCTTTGATTCTTGGAAGCAAAAGAAGTCATTGGGTACCAAATCGGGTCTGTAAGGTGGATGACCCATCAATTTGATCATTTGAGTGCTCAAATATTCGCCTGTTTCAGCCAATGTGTTAGAGCGTTCATTGTCGTGGTGGAAAATGATCCTACAGATCAGTATTACTTTTAAATAAAAATAAGTAGGGTGCAAAATTTTGGCTTTTTGTGAAATTGCATATAAGTAGGTACATTTTATCCTTTTCAGGGTTTTGGATCATTATTATGATTGATATTATGGCGATTGCTGCACTCTATTGTGAAGTGATTTCATTTGAATTACGTGTTATTTTGATTCCTTTGAATACATTGGGTAAAAATGAAGGTAAAATCGCTCAAAGGAGTAATGTCATAAGGGCTTAAAGTATTTCATTTCTTGCTTGCGTCAATTTATTCTCTTTGCCTCGTATTTTATTGAGAAAATTAAAACTGCGTAAAATTTTGCACGTACACATTGAAGTACACAACTATACATAATATACACGCGTAAACATATATGCTTTCAACACCACCACCACTACCCATACTACACGCAGTAAATCCACTTCTTTGACTCTGGCTTCACTTGAATTCAATTTGATTCAATTGAATTGCGCCAAACAATTTCAATTTCAACCTACTTAGCGAGTCCTTTGCGGCAACTAATTGAGTCGAGTTTTTGCAATAAAAAATAAATACAACGATGACTATGGAAGTAATAACAACAACAACAGCAACAACAACAATTGTAAATAGCAATAATAAAAAAATACCTCTATTTCTTGCCAAGGTAATCGAAACCAATATAAGTGGAGTTTGCCCAAGTGTACTATCGTACATACAGATGTATGCGTTTAGTGTAGATGTAGATGTTTTGTGGTGGTGAAAACGGCAGTGGAGGCGTGGTAGTTCTCACACAAAAGTTGGCCGGTGAACGCATTGAATGATGCGATAAGGCGAAAAAAAGCGGCAGCAACAAAAAGTTTAGCAGGCAGCAATAGAAAGTTTTGGGTTCAATTGCTAATGTGGCACTTAAATGCAGTAGGGTAGTTATCAAGCATGGGGACGGCATGGGGATTGAACCAGGCTGCCTGCCATATTCAATTTTCACGTTGCCATAGCTAAATAAATATCAAAAATATTGCCATTGGGAAATTATAATATGACTCTAAATGGACGCATGTGACAATAAGGCAATTCGCGTTCAGTGTCTTCACTTCAGTGCTGCCAACTGTCAATATTAAAATGCAGCAGCAATCATTCGGGTACTTTATTTTCTGCGTTGGCTGCAATGTTATGGCTTAAAGTGTGAGTACTCGTATGTGTAAAAATATTGTTTGTCTGTGAATTTGTTTGAAAATACACTTAACAAAATGTTAGCTTTCGTCAATTGAATGACGTGGATTACGATACTGATCAATTTCTTTTTCTGCTTAAAGTTTATAAATCTTAACTGCTGGAGTAAAGCAGATTATGCTTTTGAACTTTCTCTCTGGTTTCGTAGTTGGTAGGGTTATGGAGAAGATTGTCTCTTTAACAACTCAGAAAGGAGGCAATGAATTGGTCTGGTCCAACCTTTCGAACCTTGTGTTGTGCACGGCCGGTTATAAGTGGTGTCAAAGTTGTGAACCGAATGGTCTCAATGGAGGCGAAAGATGGAGATGCATGATGTGGTGGAGAATCTAGGTCCTCCCCACCCTGATTATTGAATGATGGTGAAGAATTGGGTGATGGTGGGCCGGCCCCGACTTACCATCATCCAGTTAGTTTGAGAAGGTGGGAGATCTGATCAGATAATCCTGATCTCCCGCCGTCAGAAGCGGTGGTAGAAATTGGTTTAAACGTTGGTTAACAGGAGGTTAACGGAGGAGTGGTGAAACGAAATAAAAGAGGCTGTTTGCTAGACATTGTCCCATGTCTGGCCCTAAGCAGCCTGCTGCCCCCCAGCGGCAACCTCTGGTAATGGTGAATAGCGGTGACACTATTGACCGCAGTGTCGCTGTCGGCTACCAGCCACAGCAGGAAGGTGGAAGGGCGTGACTTTTGGAGGGATGAGGGCTTTTCCCTTTTATCACAATTGCTACGTTACGCATATGGCAAAGTGGTAAAAAGCAATCCAAGACAGGAGGGTTTCCTGAGAAATTCGCTATTGGTAACGTATTCCCATGATCCATAGTAAGTCGAGTCGTATATGGTAAAGTAGCCATAGCAACCTTGGGTAGGTCTTGAGCTTGCACCAAGCAACGTGTTCCCATAATCCATGATAAATCGACATGGGTGATTAGTACGTAGGTTGCATTTTATATTTCGGGATTGGGCAACACTAATGTCAATAGCTAAAATCTGGCAACACCATAAAAAGTTTGACATTTTTTTGCATAAACGTACTCAGAACGTTTTGACGTACGACCATCATTTGTGTTGCTTACAGTGAATTGAAAAAATCAATTTGGCACAAAAATGGAATTAACTCGTGAACGTTTTCGTGCGATAATTTTTCACAACTTTCGACGTTGGTTATCACGATAAGAGTGCATCGATGAACTTAAACCTTTGTATGGCGATGAAGCACCATCCTATAACACTGTGAAAAGCTGGTTTAATGAATTCAATCGTGGCCGTCGCTCACACCAAGACGAATTTCGTGAAGGTCGTCCAAAATCAGTTGTAGTTTCGGAAACCATTGATGCTGTGCGCTAACTGATATTGCAAGATCGTCATGTGAGCTATCGTGAGATTGAGACAAACTTTAGCATTAGTGGGACCAGCATACATTCAATATTGCATGAATACCTGGCCGTAAAAAAGGTTTGTTCTCGTTGGAAACCCCATAATTTATAAATTGCTTGAATTTTCAATGGAAAAATTGAATTTCTTAACTCAATGTAAACAAAACAAATAGCACTTGTACATCAAAACGTTGTAAGTACGTTTATGCTAAAAATGTCAAACTTTATTATGGTGTTGCCAGATTTTAGCTATTGACATTAGTGTTGTCCAATCCCGAAATATAAAAGGAAACCCTCGTATCAGGCTGATCAGAGTCATACTAGCAGTAGCGTATTGCTACGAAATGTGACCAAAGATTGTTCTGATACCACGGGAGTCAGTAGCCCTTTGGATCATCCGGTTCGCTGGATATTCCAACCGACTATTGGGATGGCCCTTCGGGGAGTTTCGTGATGGCTGTGGCTTGGACCTAAATCGCAGGAAGAGTTTGAATATTCGGTGTGGAGTTGTATTCTCAACCGGGTGCCTATGACCCAAAGAATGGCTAAGGTTTTAGATAGTCCTCATTTCCCTACCATTGGAAGGAATTGTGTCTGATCGCATGATTCTAAAAATGGAAACCAACTATTGGTTTTAGGCTTATGGAAGGCTGCGCTGTCCGTCGTTCACGGATTAAGTCATCATGGTTGGTGCTCACGTTAAACACAGGAGATTTTGTCTGTTTTGTGATCGGAACCGAAATCTGGAATGAAAATAAGCGAAATACTTCAATAGGCCAGTCAAATGATAAAAAAATGGGTAAATCTCGGAATGAGAGATAATAAGCTGAAACCTCGTACACACCTTCATTATAGTGTTCGTGAAGTTGTCTCAAAAGTCTCATAAAATCTCGTGTCTGCGTCGTAAGATATTCAAGGTCAAAAGTTAAAAAAATTAGTTTTGTTTTTTTAGTTTTCGCAAACGGTTACTTTTTCAAAAAAATAGTGCATGATAATTTTGTAGCTCTGGTGATTTTTTGTAAAAAGTCCTAGGAGATGTTTTCGTACAACTTTTAGTTTAGGAGATATTCTAATTAGAAATGTGGTAAAGCTTGGTAATTCATACATGCGGTATTTTACCATAGCAATATGTTGATTTTTAAAGTGCCATAACTCATGAACGATGAGTCGCACGATATACATTCGAAAAGGAGCTAACAGTCTATTTTATCTTAGCCATTTTTTTTTCAGTGTAATTTTTCTCATATTTTCATCATTTACCTTCCGCTATGCTCCAGAGAGCAATTTTTCTAATATGTCGTGTGACGTTTGCTGTTTTCTTTTATGAGCGTCGTTATTAGAAACGACGACAATGATGCTGATGTTGATGTTTACCTTTGGATCGAAGGACGCTCGCACTGCCTGGCAACAAACAAGTGTTAAACGCTACTTGGTAGCCACAGTTGCCAATACTTCTGTTACCATTAGTCAGCGATAACATTCATCGACCGAATGTTGAAAAAGCGAGCGTGGGGGGGGGGGACTGACGTGCTTACTGCCCACTAACACTCATAAATAGCAAAGTATAAATATTTCGGTGATTGCTGTGTGCCATAAGAGCCGTCACACATGAGCGAATGTATTTTCGCAACAAATTTGTTACATAATTTGGCCAAAACAGAAAAAAAAAACAGAAAAAATAAAAAGAAAAAGCACGTTAAATTGCTTACTAATCCCGGGCATTAGAGTTTTCGTTGCTAAGCAGATATATAGTAGGAGTTTGAGTGGAGTGAAATTGTTATTTTTTATTTGTTTTTGTTGTTCTTACTATTAGCATTATTAACTTGAAGTGCGCCATATTGTACATATATTTAACAAGTATATGTATAAGCAGTGAAAGTAGCTGCCATTGCTGCTGCTGCTGCTGTAACAACAGCTGGAGTTTTCTTTGAAATTGTGTTCATTTCCCTTCATTGATAGATTTCGTTTTGGCCTACAGTAAATAAGTACAGGCCTGGCAGGAAATAATTTTAAAGTTTCGGATCATAAAAAAGGTTCATAAATTTTTTTTTTCAGAAAAAACCTCTAAATGATTATTTTCACTTTCTTAACGACAATATAACCAGTGAATTAATCTATAGAAAAGCCATTAAAGTATAAGAATGCGTTCTTGGGATTGGTTTTTCGAAATTCTAACCATTAAAGTTGCAAATGTTCATAGGCAGACGAAGGCTTTAATTTACATAAACATACAGGCCTGTTCCGCAATCCACGTGGTTTCAATTACTTTTCACTTAGGAGGCTTTTTGCTGAAATTGGTGAGTCAAATGACAAAAAACTAGGTGAATTCTTTCAAGAGGGCGTGACACCTCTCATACAAACAAAATGCTATACTGAAAGAATTATTTGAGATAATCCTAGGAAATTTCACTAAAACACTTAAAACTAGACAAAATCGGACAAGAAAGCGTGACGCCTGACATATTAGCAAAAGCTTCAAAATGCTATACAGAAAACGTTTTTTTAAGAAACCCAACAAAATTTCACTCAGACTCTACAAACTACAAGTGCACGCTCTGAGCAAAAACTAGGTGAACTTCGGAAAAGGGGCGTGGCACCTCCCTTTTCAGCGAAAGCTTCAAAATGCTTGACTGAAAATATTTCTTGAGATAATCCAACAAAATTTAACAGTAAAAAAAAGTAAAGGCAAGCTCTGAACAAAAAATAGGCGATATCAGACATGAGAGTGGCACCTCCCTTAAGCAAAAGCTTCAAAATTCTGTATTGAATACGATGTTTGACATAACCCAACTAAATATCACTCAGACAATGAGAACAGTAAGGTCGTGGCACTTCCCGTACATGCAAAATTTTCGAAATACTGCTGTGTAGGGTATTTAATATTTGGCCAGGCACAAAGGTAACACCCTTACTAGCTATGATTTTTTTTTAATCGATAGATATGTTGCCCATTTTATTTTTCAGAATTCCTTATTTTCAAGAATAAAACACTGGCTTTAGAAAAAAAAAACTACACTAAACTGAAATACAGCTTCAAACACTGTTTTATGTTCTATGAATTCCACTTGGTTTCATCGAAACCCACTACTGTTTCAGTGGTTCATTACTAGGTGACCAAGTGGACATATTGAGTACTTAGTATAAAAAGTCCTTATTTTTAAGGATCAAATTTTGGCATTAGAAAAACGAAACTAAATTAAACTGATGTATTGTTTCAAACACTAATTTATATTCTATGGATCCTATTTGGAATCATCGGAATCCATTCAAGTTCCTGTGGTTCATGGCCAGGTAACCAAATCGCAATATTGCGCACTTCAAAGCTAAATACCCAAAACACAGCTACTTTTTACTTTGAAACAAGAATATCTCAAAATTCTGACGGGATATAACAAAAACCTTTAGAATTTGGAGTTAGAACATAAATTTCTCACCAAAATACGCCGTCGCTTCACAAAAATCTTTAACCTTAGAACCGTGTTATGGGCACTGGGTGCCCAAAGCAATTTTCAATGTTGTTTTCAAACCCCAAGTTGTTCGAAACGAATGTCAGATCTCATCGTTTTTCAATAGATTGAACATTTTACTACTTAAAAAAACTTAGTTTGGATAAGATTTAGGTATAAGTAAAATAAAAATAAATAAAAGGCGGGGAGCCTCATTTTCGTGTTATGGGCACTGTGTGCCCAGAATATATGGGGGTGATTTTTGAACTTTAACCGATCACGCCCATTTTTGGTCCCAATCAAACTGTAGCCCTAACTATTATTTGTGCCAAATTTTATGCATATAACTTTATCCGTTTGGGCGTAATCGTAATTTCAACATGCAGACTCACACATACACCAAGAGGCCAATTAGGGCCCAATAGAACCATCAACGCTCAACATAAAAATTTGAAAAAATCAGGGAAATTCAAATTCGACATTTAGAGCTGATTGATGATCATCCATCATGACCTTGCATATAACGACCACCTAAATTTACACACTTCTTTATACTTTTTTCACACACAAATACTTTTTTTTATATACTTCTCTTATTCATATGTTCATATGTAAATAAACGCTCAATAAAAAAATATAAAATGTAAAAAAAAGGATATATTTGAATAAAAAAACATAAGTTTCTTAAAAAAATTTCGAACTTTCCAGTAACCCCCATACAAAATACACTATGGGCACTGAGTGCCCAGAAACACGGAAATAGGTTGGCTAGACCATGCACGGTTCTAAGGTTAAAATTATACCAAAAGTATATACACATTGGCCCAAGGGGTAGGAAACTACCCCAGCAATTTTGACATCGGATATCTCAGACATGGAAATCCCAATTTGAATTATTTTTTCACGTGCTAAAACTGCCATCTTTTGGTAACTTGAAACAAGTGCTGATGTTATTGTATCATTTTAAATATTTAAGCATTATAATTTTTTTTTTTTCAAAAATGGTCTTTTTGGAGACTTTTGGTTAATGTAAGGGGCGGTGAGGGCGTGGTTAACCCAATGAAATGCAATAATGATTGCCAACATTCCAAAGATCAAATATGTATCAACAGATAATTTATATTGGGTGTACAACTTAAAAACCGGAATTCGAACTTTATATATATGTCATTTTGAAGGTACATTTGACAGCTGTCAAAATCAGTCAACAAAACAATTTTATCTTGTGTGCATCATTATTATTTTTCACGATGAATAACTTCGAAAATTCGAGAAAAAGACAGCATTTGCGGGAGGTTCTGTTGGGTAATTTTTTTGCAAAGAAAACTGCTGCGGAAAGTCAAAGTTTGCTTGTAGAAGTTTATGGCGACGATGCTTTAGGAAAAACACAGTGTTTTGAATGGTTTAAACGCATCAAAGACAGAACGCCCAGGACAGCCAAAAAAGTATGAAGACGAAGAATTAGAGAAACTACTCGATGAGGATTCGTGTCAAACACAAGACGAGCTTGCCAAATCGTTGGGAGTGACTCGGCAAGCCATTTCGAAACGTTTGAAAGCCGCCGGATACATTCAGAAGCAAGGTAATTGGGTCCCCTATGAGTTGAAGTTGAGAGACGTTGAACGGCGCTTCTGTATGTCTGAAATGCTGCTTGAGCGCCATAAAAACAAATCATTTTTGCATCGGATTGTGACTGGGGATGAAAAATGGATCCATTATAACAATCCCAAGCGCAAAAAGTCATACGTGGAACCCGGCCAACCAGCCAAATCAACCTCGAAGCCAAATATCCATGGCGCCAAGGTTATGCTGTGTATTTGGTGGGATTAGAAGGGGCCGTTATATTATGAGTTGTTGAAATCGGGCCAGACAATCATAAGTGACCTGTACCGAACACAATTAATACGTTTAAAGCGTGCCATCATCGAAAAACGCCCGGAAAATGCGACCAGACACGAAGCAATAATTTTTCATCATGACAATGCTCGGCCGCATGTTGCAAGACCAGTGTAAAACTATTTGGACAATAGTGGATGGGAAGTTTTGGCTCACCCGCCTTATAGTCCGGACCTTGCTCCGTCTGACTTTCATTTATTTCGCTCGATGCAAAACGCCCTCACCGGAATACGCTTCATATCAGAGCAAGGCATCCGAAATTGGATAGATTCATTTTTGGCCGCCAAGTCGGCGCAATTTTTTTGGGATGGAATTCATAAATTGCCTGAAAGATGGGGAAATGTTGTAGCTTCCAATGGACAATACTTTGAATAAAATATATTGTAACATTTTTCCACAATAAAGCATCAAATTTCGCTAAAAAATTCCGGTTTTTAAGTTGTACATCCAATAGAGTTTCTAGTTTCATAGATATCTCTATTTTAGTTTAGGGATAGAAAACTACCCCTCCGAGCAAATATGTGTTAATGGTTCCTAAGTTACTATTATGATTTTTTTTCAGCGTCATTAACCTGGAATTTTCTTTTTAATTATGATGGTCTTACAGCAAGTGTGAGAAATATGTTTTAGTAGTAAATTTAGCTAGAAGTTGCAGTCTCAAATAATATTTAATGTGATATATGTAGCATTATTTTTCACCTAAAACGATGTCACAACTCTCTGCTGGGTTAATGCGCAAGCAGCATCCTTTCGCACGGCCTATGTTCTGTTGCGTGTCGTCGTCACTTTGGGGATCACTAGAACGATTGTCGAAATTGCTTTATTCAGTGTTCACGAGTTTTCCTTTCAAAGTAATGAAATGGTAATGATCCAAGTGTACTATGATTTTCCCCCAACTTTATTTTGTATACTTTTTTTGAAAATGCGTTACTCTACATTGAAATTTCCCTTTTCCCCCATTAGTGGTGCAAAGGCTGTGCTATTTGTATTCTTTTAAATGACATTCAAAGTGGCAGCATAGCACGCGGAACGGTATGCGTTTTCACATTGAAAACCATTTTATTTTTGGCAATTTTGTGTAATTTTCAATTCAACTTTTTCCTTTTTTTTTTCTTAAAAATTTTCCTCCTACTTCACACTACAATTCATTACATGTTACTTGAATTTTATTGCAAAAGCAAAATAAAAAGGGAAAAAATCGTTTTCTCTTTTTTGCTCCCTTTTGCAATGGACGACATTTGTTACAATCTCGTCTGAACTGAATGCCTAGGAATGGGGCAAAAACCCTAACATTTTCATTTTGTTTGATATTTTATGCTGCGTTCTGCTTTTTTGGTCACGGTTTTTTTTTCTGTTTTGTTCGTTCGTCTTTCAGTCATAGGAATCAGCTAATAAAAAGTTATGACCATGATTTTGAGTTGTTTTTCTTCAGAGTTTTTCCTACGTTTTTAGCTGAACAAAGTTCTACTTTATTAATTTTTATTTTTATATATTTATGTAGGCTATTTTTTGTTTTGTTTTATATGATTTTTGCGAACGTGCAGATTTTGCCAAATCAATGTTTTGCGTTAGACTTTGTTTATGTAACAGTAATTGGAGTTTTCGAAAGTTGTGCTTTTTCTCCATCCTTTTTGGAATGGCGAGGGCTCGCTTTCGTAATCGATATTTTATAAACTACTTTTTATTTGTAAGAAATTTTTTGTTATTTTTCTTTGTTTAATGAAAAAAGTTTTCACCCCTCGATTTAAACAAAATGTTTAAATTTTGGAATTCGATTGTAAGGTTTCAAAGAAATTTTTGTTTTCATTTAATTAAAGTCATACCTTACATGAGGGCAAGTATTGTAGGTTTGGTTACTGGTAATTTAGTTTCCTAAGTTTTTATGTTCCCACTCAGCTAAGTTTCTTAACATTATTATATGGAAATACTGACTTTTTAAGGAAGTGGTAAGGGATTCAGCATAAAAAAAACAGTTTTTTGCTAATTTTTTTTAAACGATCTGATTATTTAAATCTTTTGTACATTATTAAGTCTGTGCAAAGATGGCAAAAGCAAATTTTAAAGGAGAGCAAATTTAAATTTTAATTGATATTAAAAAATCACAAAATTCGTTTTTTCAATTTGTTTTTCTAAGGAACTACAAGTCCTAGAGCAAATCTCCCCGAGAACAATACCCAGGACTACATATCTCATTCTATTGGCCCTATGCTCCTCCTAGGAGTTAAAGGAGAATACATACATACATACATACATATCTCATTTTCACAAAAACTGCTCGATAGCAGCTTTTGGCATCCTTGCACAGAAATATACTTTTAACAATAAAGAGTGAGATTGAAAAAGTCTTAACACACGTTTTACCTAATAATTTTTTCAGGGTGTAAAATTTTTAAATTTTTTTGATCTAGTTATCTTTGAAAATTATGTCAGTTAATTTTTTTAATGACAAACGTGTTTATTTGTTGTGAGTTTGATCAAAATTAGTGAAGAAAAAGAAGTATTTCTTAAAATTATTAAAAATGTTCAAAAAAATCCAAATTAGTCCTACAAAAAATTGGTCAAAGGATTGAAGGTCCGCCGTCAAACTCTTTCCAATGTTATTAAACAGTTTCAAAAGAATTTGACCATCGATAGAAAACCTGGTTCGGGATGAAAACAAGGACCAAATGATATTGGCAGGGCCAAGAAAATTGAAAGCATATTGAAAAGGTCTCCAAACACATCTGCTAGAAAAGCTGGCTGCTTACCCCAGTGTTCTGACTATTTGGTGCGAAAAGTTAAAGCCAATGCAGGTTTAAAAACAGACAAAGTCCAAAAAGTTCCAGAAAGGAATTCTGCAAAAAATTTAGACGCCAAAAGTAGGGATCGGAAATTAAAATCGAATTTTATACAAAAATATTCATGTTGTATAATGGACGACGAAACGTATGTACTGGCAGATTTTACGCAGCTTCCGGGTTCAAATTTTTATGTTGCTGATGCCGAAGAACAATTTAGAATCAAAAAGCAGACAAAATTTCTTAAAAAACTCCTGGTAGAAGCAAGTCATTTGTTACAGTGGGCTCTATAAATACCGAAGTATACATCAAAGAATGTTTGAAAAAAAGACTTCTTCCTTTCATAAGAGAACACAATGTGTCCACATATTTTTGGCCCGTTTTGGCAACATGTCACTATGGCAAGAAAGTTCTAGAGTGGTACCAAAGTAGTAACATAGTTTTTGTATCTAGATAGGCCAATCCTCCAAATTGTCCGGAGCCAAGACCAGTGGAGAGATATTGGGCTCTTGTGAAAAGAAACTTAAAGAGCACAAAAAAGGTGTCCCAAAATATCGAAGATTTTAAAAGGAGATGGGCAAACTGTTCCAAAAAGTGTCTGAAAAAACCATCAAATCTCTAATGGAAGGCTTACAAAAAAGGTCCACGAGTTCAGGAATAGTGGTTAGAACTATAAGAAATATTATCAATTAAATAAAAAAAATCAATCAATCTAAGATCAACCGTTTATAAATTATTGAATTTTATATATGTTCAGATTCAAAATTCATTGTAAAAATTTGAACCATAACTTTTTAAAAATATTTCGTATTTACCTTTGTTTTGGGAACTTAAACAGAAAAATCTTTTACCTTACTTTGAAATTCCCTGGGCAATGTCCGGGCCATACAATTTCTTTTTTTTTTTTTTAAATGAAAAAAATGTTTATTTTTATTTTTTATTGAAAGCCAATTAAACCCAGATTGTATGAGATTTGTTACAAATGTAAATGACTCCGGGAACGGGTGAATAAAGTCGCATCAGGGACAAATTGTTGTGAATTTTTTCAAAATTTTAATAAAGTGAACTAAAGTTATTAATACAATATTATTAACACTTAGAGCGAAAATATAAAATTTTGTTTTTCTGTTGCACCTCAGTTTTAAAGATTTGAGATGCAGACGTTATGTAATTCTTTAGCCAGTAACTGATCCAACACATAATTATTAATTGAAAAACTACCCTTAACAATTTAAATCAAAACTTAACTCCTTTTCAATATTTCCTCCCCAAAGAATTTACATTCAATCAGAATCAACAGTGAAGATAAACCTTTCAATAGTTTATCAGCAACACAATTTGCCATTTCTTGCATTCCGTTATATCCTTTCACTTTTCCTTAGCAGTGTTGCCAACCACAAAGCACATCAATACGTGATTGCCTAACCAAGTTAGCAAATTTAACTGAGATTAATATTTTTTCATCAAATCAAATATGAAATTCTATCTCTCACATATAAAATTCATATACCTTTTTTTTTGTTGTACTTAGTAAAGATAACAAATTTTGAGCATATTTGATTTTGATTTTGATTTCATCCATATCTCTACGGTTACCTCTAACCAGCTGATTCTATGCGCTCCTGCGCTCCATTTTGTGTTTGAGAATTTCCATTTGCTTTTCATGAATTTTGCAATTTATTTTTCTTTTCCCAAATGCAGACATTTAAATGAAAATTCTTTGGACTTTTTTTTTTTATTCGAATGTGACGAACTTTACAACAGCAACCAGAAGCAGCAGCAGCGCATCCTTCATTCGTTAGCTGGCTTGATGGACACTTGAGTGAAGGAAATTTGTACGTGTTCCGGATATTTTATGTTTGTCTGGCAGATTTTGTTTGGCAGCAAATTGCATATTAAACTTTTTTTTTTCCTCTTGGATTGAATGAATTTCATTATTTCTATTTTAGTTTTGTATTTTATTTGGGAATTTAAAAAAGAAAAAATGTTATTGAATTTAAAATAAAAAAAACTATTTGTCACTTCGTTAAATTTACAAGAAATTGTGGCATATTCAAAATGTTATGCTAAGGGCAAAATTAAGCATTTGGTCGAATTGAAAAAAGTAAAGTACTCAAAAATGACTTTCGGAATATACATAAGTACAATGACTACTTGAAAGAAGAGCAACGCTGAAGTTCATCCAATCTTTCGTCATTTCTTTACGGTATTGATTTGATGGCAAATATAATTCGAAAAGAGTCATACGACTTTCAAAGAGTGTTCACACAGTTTCGTTTTTGGAAACAAATTTTCAACGAATTGAATAAAAGTCGAGAAAACCATTTAAAAAAAAACGTTCAAAAATATAAATGTTATAAAAAAAGGCTTTTTGTAAAATGTACAAAATGAAAGTTTTTTTGATAAATTTATATTGAACTAATTAAACAGTCATTTTCCAATTTTCAACAACAGATGCAAACAAGTGTTAGCATAAAAATTAATTACATATGTTTCGGCTATTTCCACATACATATTTATATATTTTCATAATGTATATAACCTCATCAGATCACTTTTAGTTAATTCTTGTCAGAAGCCACACTCGAACCCTAGACTTCAGATTTCTAATGGAAGAAAACGTGGTGCTTTACCAATTAGGCTATTGCCAAAGGCAAATTTCTCTGTACAATAACGCTATACGGCTCACTAGCGCCGTCTGTTGTGAAAAATAGCTAATTGTTTTTAGTTGGTAACACACTCTGGTTTTGAGACATGCTACGCTGACTACAATTAAAACCTACAAGGGCGGATTTTTTGTCCACATGAAAATATATAAATATGTATATGGAAGATCTCAAGTCAAATATTCAAACCCGACCTTAGACAAAAAGTTAAATTTTGCAATTGTTATTTCATAAATTAAATTAAACATAATCCGCTCTAATATGGTTACATGGCGGTAACCAAAACATATAGTATGCCACTATATACGTTTTTTCTCTTATCCTATTTGTCATAATTTTCTAAGTTGAAAAATGGATGAAATTTTCGATTCTTGCACATAATGTGTAGTTTTTGTTTCAAAAATTAAAAAGTTTTTGAAAAGTTTGGTCTTAAGATTTACGTCTTTACTTTTTCTCTCATCAAACTCATCAAATAGAACTTTCTCACAATATCCCGAATGCAGTATAAAAAAGACCCCAGTTGGAAATATTACATACGGAAGCCGCAATGCAAATTTCAAATCTCTCATTTCATATTTTATTGATATTTTACAAAACAAACGCTTTTCTTTCCCCCGTCCTTTGACGTTGTTGTTCGTCACTCGACCATGAGTTGAAAATTTTCTCTTTGATACGTAAAATTGCAACAAAATTTTAAATCACAAATTGTTTGGCAAAATAGAAAACAAAAACAACAACACTTATAACAAGGATAACAACAACAATAACTGAAGACAAACCAAAAGATATAAAACAAAGAATAAAAATAGAATTCATTTCATTTAAGTACGACTGTCAACCAATTGCGGTTGTTTTTTGTTATTGTTGTTGTTACTGTCATTGTTTCACATTTAATGGATTTCTAAATAGCATTCTCTGTCATTTGTTCTTAAAATATAATGGCATAAACAGTGGTGTAGCGTGGATATTTGCTGCCTGGGGCGAATTTTATTTGGCGCACTTACAGAAAAAATTAAAAAAATACTTTTCACAAAAATATTGAATCTTATGAAAAAATTTGTTTCTTAAAAAAAAAACATGTTTCCAAAAGGGAACCAATTTTGACGCTCTCTTAAGAATCTTTTGCCAGCTTATCATGGCTCGAGAGGTATTCACTTCTTCATTCTTTCAAGTGCTACGCTACTGCGGCACCAGTTGTATAGAGAATTTAAAAGATAAGTATATGGTATGTATATAAAAATTGACACAAAATGCAGAATATTTAAATGATTGCAATGAAATAAAGCTTTTTGTCAAACGCTTGCTTCATCTTCATAGGTAAGTGGCACTCACTGTGTGGCACTGCATTAGTTGTGACAATGATTTGTCGTAAATGCCATTAAAAACGAACAAATAGGTAGGGACAAGTAATATTGTGAATTTAAAATTTATTTATATGAACAGAACACTGATATATCATCACTTTTCAATATATGATGCCACTGTTCCAATAAAGCTTAGAAAATAAATTGTATGAAACGTATAAATTACTCCACTGTGAAGGAAACCACAATCTTCTGGATTAGACATCGTTTTTAACGTATAGGCTTCCTTGTATGAATTATTTTGTGTAAAATATTGACATAATTCACTATAAAATTTCAACAGTTCAAAAAAATTGTAAGTTAACTGTGATAGTAATCAATGAAAATCTTATGAATGGGTCCTATATTTTTCGAAAATGTAGCTTTTTTTTTGTATAAACGGATTTGTCGATTTCTTTAAAAGACCCGTAAAGGGTCTATTTATTCGGTAAAATTCCCTGTGCAGTCTGCTTGCTTACACCAAAAATGAATTAAAAATCTTGAAACATATTGCTTCCATAGATATGTATAGTAGGAAGGTCAATTCTCTCCTAATATACTACAAAATGAAATTGAAATATCATCTTTTCGATGACTTTGATATCGCCCACTACTTTTCTAGTTCTGGAAAGAATTTCGGTCTGACATTTAGAAAGACTAAGGTCCCGAGAAGTTTTCGTTTAAGAAAAGTGTATCGATCTGCTCACACCTAAGGCAATGGTATTTTTTTGAACGCGTACTCTCTAGTCGTGGGTAGCTGATATCGTATCGGGATGCTCACACCTAACGCTATAGCTACACTTCTTGAACGCGTGGTCTATAGCTGTGAGTAGCTGATATACTTAGTATCGGGCTGCTCACACCTAACGCAATGATATTTTCTTTTCGCCACTGAGCACTATCCCCCTATACTAAGCTCTCGCTATTGCGTACAATGCTCTCCTATGTGCGTCTAAATACCCCTTATTTCACGCATTACTCTGCTATTTGCATACCCGACACTTTTTGAGACTAGATCAAACCCACGAGTAACTGATGTATTATCGGGCTACTCGTTTGTGTGACCCCTCACTATTGTATTGTACTAACCACAGGCAACTGATTTATTATCGGGCTACGTGTACCGCGGTCTCTACACTACTACCCCCACTACTACTTTAATTTATCAAATATTTTGTTTCCTTGCTGCTTACCGTTTTATCCGCTTATTCTATTTCTTAATGCTGCTGCTGCTGTTGTTTGCCGGTCGCCGGCCACGCAAAGACTGACTAGATCAACTGCTGTGTATCTAAATTAATGCTATGATTCTTTGACATTGAACAAATTGAATGACAGTGTGACAGAAACAGCTGTTGTGCAGTGTTGCCATTTATATCACTTTTAGTGATGTGATGAAGATTTTACCTTAAACTAAGTAAATTACGCTATTTTTTCCCTTTTCCTTTCGATATTTAAATTCATTAATTTTGTTTTTAATAATAATATAACGAAAAATAAGGCACATTGTAATTATAAAAAGGAGCACATGTATAAGCGGTGATGTATAAAAAATAAAAAATTCAAAAGAAAAGATATAAATTGCGGATTTATATCTTCGGAGCGATGGTCTTTTTTTTTTCTTTTTTGGGGAAAACAAGGCCCCGCCGACTTTCCGTGTTACAAAAGGCATTGAAAAATTTATATAAAAATCAATCTTTGCAAATATATGACTAAAAATTCATTCAAAAAAAGGTTATACAAATAGACATTTAAAAAAAAAAGTATGAATTCCAAGTTTCAATGTTTGTTTTGAACATTTCTTAATTTTTCCTCAGACCACTATTTCTTAATACGGTTGCAAAGTATATTTTTAGTGGACTGAATTTAAATGATATTCATATGACAAGTTGTACTTTGTATACAGCCACGCTCCAATTCAGCAAAATATCTAGTACCTTTGAAATCCTCGCATCAGAATTAGGTTAGAACGTTCATTCAAATTTCCAACAGCAACAGTATCATGAATAATGATATCGTTTTCTTTTTTGTTGTCCAGCATAACCTTTATAGTTTAGTGGCAATTTGTTTAACAATTTAACGTGTAAGCGGACGAAAGTTTTCTTTTTGCGCTCAAAATTCACACTTCGTTGCATCAAATTTATTGAGCAGATTAACATCTAAATTGCATGAAGGATGCAGTAGAGTTGCTGTCGCTACATGAAGTTGTTGCTTCTTCTCCTCGTTTGGTTTGAAAAATGTTGATTTCAAAGAGAGTGCGCTGCTACTGAAAAAACGCCACCAAATTCGTTACCATGAAATTCATTTAATTTTTAATTTATTCTGTTAGCTTTATTAGATAAGATGATGTTGCTGCTGCTGTAACTTTTCGTGGCTGTTGCAATGTGGCAGGTATTTCATAGATGATGCTGCATTATGTAAGGGTTTGAAATTTAAAGCATCATGCAGCATAGATAACTTTATAGAAGTTTATTTTAATGTTTTTTTTTTCAAATTTTTTTCAAATTATTTCTCCGTTTCTTTTGCGGATAGGTACTGTTAAAAATTTTTTAGATATTAATATTTCACTATAAGTCTTGAAAATTTCAAATACATAGAAAATTCAAATGCTAAATGCAGGTTTCTAATTTCCCATTAAAGTTATAAAACTGAACTTTTCAGCAGACTTTTATTTTAATACCTAAAAGGCTTGATATAAAACTTAATACAGGGTGTATTGCATAAGCTTACGAAGCTTCTGGGAGGTGATAGAGGAGGCCTAGACTTGGATCACCCCATCGTTTTAGAGAAAACATTTCTATGACAAAATTTAGCTTTTTGTAGGAGCTTTCAGATAGTGTATATATCTTATAGGGCTTAAAAGGATTTCACAAAGTTCTGGACCTTTAAATTTGATATTTTTTTTCCTATTTTTTGACTTTGGCGGCCAATTAACTTAGTATGAAGAAATCCTATTGACATATCCTTTTATAATTTTTTTTTGAAGTCCTCGTTAACTTTCCTTTATTTTGGTGGTACATTTGTCAAACCAATTTTTTAATTTGAGGTCGGAAAAAATACTTTGTGTATACAAATTGTATACATGCTTATTACATACATAAGTGGTGTGGAAGATATGTTGCAATCCATCATTCGGAAAGTCCTAGGTTCGAACCCTGGTGCGATCATTCGATAATATTTTTTTTTTTTAAAGTCAAACAAGTGTTTGATTCAAAAGATTATTATTATTATTTGCCACAAGTGTTAAATTAGTTCCATCTACATCACTTGTGGTAAACAATTTTTTTTGAGTGCATAGCTTGCATTTCCATAGTAGAATATATTTCGGTCTATGGCCATTTACTAAATAGCGTAAGTCTTTAGAAAATCAGAACGCAAAGCGACTGCACCAATATATTGTATTCATTCTCAGATCATTCGAGATAAGCCTTGTGGTTAATGGCAGACATGATAAAAGACTTAATATTGTGATTTTTTTTTTTACGTTTTTACAAAATCGTAGTTTTTTTTTGCGGCAATACCGAAATGGCAGAAATGGGTTTCATTACTCATTGTGATGTTAACTTTACAAAAAACGTAGTCTGCCTAACGATGAAATCACATAATTAAAACCTAAAAATTTATAAAAAAAAAAATTAATAACTCAAAACGCAGCACGTTAAATGTCTGCCGCTTGCACCTACCTTATGTTTTAAGCTTACCCAATTTCTTAAAACGGGTGGCAGAAACGATGTTTTTACATACCAAACCAATTTTTTTTTACATACTTGAAGTGCCGCCATTTTAAAAATTAGCAACAAATAGCTGGCAGACATGGCTTATATTAATTGATATACTCCAATCTTCACAATTATCATGTTCTGCCGAATGATGTTATCACATTTTTTTTTTTGCCACCAGCTCCCTAACTATAGTAATTGCTGTGCTATCAAAATGAACTTACTATTTGAAAAAACTCCTTGAACTTGTTGGTTGTAGCGTGTTGCGATTTCTTGTTACGTCATATTTCGGTGTTGCCACTTTGTTTATTTCGTATGATGTATATTACGTTGCATTTTTCAATATTTTTTTTCTCCGCATTTGAATTTTAGTGATAGATGTAGAAGCAGTAAATTGTTGAAAGTTGAAAGCAACATTTTACATAAAAAATGTGCCGATTATAAAAAAGTTGCAAGAAATAAAAAAAAAAAAAAATAAAAATAAAAAAATTCAGAAAGTAGAAAATCTCTGCAATATTTTTTATATAAAAGTTTGCTTGCTTGCAGCAATAGCATTATGAGGATGTTGATAGAAAAAACACCAGAAGCGCAAAAAACTGTCATGTAGCAAATATGCGAGCTGCAGCATAAACTGACTGCATTTTTATTCTGTGCATCGGAGCGCAAAAGTGCACTGAAAGATAAAGTACTGCAGGAAAGTAGCGGAGTCAAAGGATAATTCAACTGTTTATGCAAAATTGATTTTCTAGTATCTATAATGCTACGAAATTTGATTAAAAAACTTCAAGCATCAATTGATACTATCACACATTTCGTTACATTTATTTTTTTTGTTATTGTTATCAAAAAGTTTAAAAATTTATTAAAACCGTCATGTTTGAAACCATTTGACATTTTTGTTCCTCATCGCCGCACTTTATTGGAGATTTCTCGATGATTCTCGCAACTGCTGCCAACACAAACCTTCTGAAAGAAACGAACCTACTCGATTTTGCTAGCAGCTGCGTAGAACTCATCTTGTTCTATATACAAGGTATTCGCTTTGCTCCATGTGAATCATTTTATCGAGTCATGGAAAGTTGGTTTTTCTTTTTAGAAATCTTTTCCATGTATTTTACTTTATTACAATGTTTTTAGTAAACATATTTGATTCTGAATTATTTCTTCAAAGAAATATTTCTCTCATAGTTGCCAAAGTTATCTTCTTTTCCTCTTAGCAACATACTATGACGATTTATTCAGTGTACATACAACCTTTGCTGCACTGCAATGTTGCAGGCTGTGTGTGTAATAGCAATCGAATATTTAACGAGGTTTTAAGTGAAAATACCAATTTTGGAAAATTTTCCAAAGTAACATTCTACCGGATGATACTTTATATTTTGCTGCTTAGTCAAAGCAACAAAAAATGGAAAATCTTTCTCGGAAATAGGTTAAAAATATGAATTGAAAGCATTTGCATGTTTTTGCACCGTATCCAACATATACCATATGTGCTCATATCTATGTGTGGATCTCATTTCCACCTTTTTTCACATACACACATTGAGCTGAGCCAAAAATGTAAAAAAAGAGACGTAAACAAAAAATTCAATGCTAACGTTATTGCCAAACATCATCATCGTCATAGTGGTTGTTGCTTTAAAATTCTGGCAACAAGAAGCAACAAGGTATGCGCTGTCATTTCGTCCTGTTGAGATGAAATGCAGAAATTGAACGGATAAAACCGCACCGCAGTGTTGACGTCAGAATTTCAAAATGAATACGCTTAAGTGCACAAAATTGCATAAACAAAATGGAGCAAAAGTAATGTCATAATGTGAATTGAGTTCCATTTCGCAAGGAAAGAGAAAAATAAGGTTTTGTTTTCACAAAAAGCTTACACGAAAGTGTTAAATTAATAAAACCGATGACAAAATGAACACTTCTTACGTTAATGCACATTTGTGCTCGTTTAAAGTATATTGATTTTATCCACTTCCGGATTAGCGCTTAAGCAAAAACGCACTTGCTTATGGAAATACGTCTCGGGGGGCACCATGGCTTCGGAGGCACCACTTCTCGGTAAAAGCAAAACCACAGAATAGAATTGAAGTGCTAACCATGATAATGTCACATGAAAATGCTGTAAATATGTCTGGTCGTTACAATGGCATTCAGCAAAAAATTCTAGAAGTGATTTTGCTTGCAATATATGTTCCATGTGCAGTGTATTCTCTAAATCTGGTAGTTTGTAATGTCGTCGATGGCTGTGTATCAGCTGTGAATTTTTTTCATTACTACAGATTCTTGCAGAATGAAATTGTTTTGAAATGCCTATCAGATGAAAGTTGGGAAGTACACGCAAAGTACCTGCAGCAATTTCGGTAGCATTTAATCAAATGATGATAAAAACAGCCAACTTATTTTGAGTGAAAATGGGGAGACTCTTACGAAAGTTGGAAGATTGATATTAAAATCTATACCTACAAATAAAAATACTCCCCAATTTCCAGCTTTCGATATGTTTATTTCTGAGTACACGTCGTAAAGAAATAAATAACTTAATTAATCGTCCTCAATCGACATTGCTCGCGAACTTTTGTGTACCAACATTTATCCTTTAAAGTACTGCGTTAAAAGATTTCATCGCTAACTCTTCCCGCGGATTCATCTGGCTGAAAAAATATAGTAAGCCATACAGAACAATTTTTCCATTTTTCCTGGAAAATGGAAAATTTCCCAGAAAATAGAATAGAATAGCTCGAAATTTCGAACCAAAAAACATCAAAATTCGTCACACCTGTATTGCTCACTTTATGGATCTAAATTTCGAGACCTTGCAGAACAAAGTCGGATGATAAATGGCCGCTTTATTTTTGAGAGGTGGTGCCCTCGTGAGATATCGGATACAAAAGGTAGAGTAAATCAGTTTTTTGGTCTACCAATAGTAGGTATGAATTTTTGTTCTAGTCAAATCTTAAGAAGTTGTGCCTTTCTATGAAATCGGGTGCTAAAGGTCAAGAAAATACCTTTTAATAGAATATAATTTGTACGAAAACAACTTATGCAACTTTTCTATATAAAATTTTCTGAGCTTAAAAATCGTGGATTAAATTAGAGAAAAAATTTTGCAAAAAAACTGATTTTCTCGACCTTTTGCACCCGATGTCTAACAAAGGCACCACTTCTCAAGATCCATTCCAGTTAAGTGTGTTCTCTTTGGCTAGATAACGCCTATAATGCTATGAACTGAATATTCCCTGAGAATAGGTATAAAAATATAAAATGAATGAACCTTCGGCTTCGGTCCAAGGTTATAAAAAAACCGATTAATCGGCTTTGGCTTCGGTCAAAAAGTGACCTTCGGTCGGACTCTAAAAATATCTCAAAAAATTCTGAAAAAACACGTATGTTTTGAACAATTTTTGCCTCATACACTTTTTTCGTTAGATGCACTACTTTTGAGTACAAAATAATATTTCGGGCCGCGAATATTATCTATACCCCAAAAAATGTAAAAAAAAATTTATAATTTTTAAACGCCAAAATTTTTGTAAGAACATACATAGTTTTCTATTTCTTAAGTACCCTGGGGTATACATATTGGAATGAAAAAAAAGTTAAGATTTCTAAAAAATGTTTTTTTAGCCGAAATGGGGCTTCAGTAGAATCAATGGAGTACAGGTTTTTCTCGGAATGAAAAAAAAAAAAAAAAAATAAAAAATTCAGGTATCGTTTTTAAGAGTCCCTTTAACTTTCGAGTCGGGATCGGGATGATTTTTTTTTACTTCAGTGTTGGTCAATTGTGTATTCAAAATATTCTAAAAATCATAATTCTTAAGCTGTTAGAGATAGCATCTTGATTTAAATTCAATAAAAAATATTTTAAACGATCTAAAAAAATCTCTACTTTTTGTCAAAAAACTAAAAACTTCTACTTATAGTGTAACCAATAGCTGTTCCAAGATTGGTAAGCAAATGTCCAAATTATGAACAATTTAGTGAAGTAAGATTGGTCGATAAAAGTATTTTTAGCTTCAAAATTTTTTTGCTTCCACTTTCATTAATTTTGGGCTCAAACGAAACCCCGCACAAAATTTCAGTGAAATCAGAGTGCGCCAAGTCAAATATTTTTATGGGATGGAATTACTTATGTTAAAAATGAACCTGCAGAAGGTCAAGCAGAAGTGCAGAATACTGCTCCACCAAGTTTGAACTGTGAATAGAATCCAGGCAACCTTTGGGCTATAAGCACTGCATACTACCACTTGGGTGCAAGGTTACAGAAAACCAAATATACTCCAATCTAGGCCAAGCGCTCGTGTGTTTTGGAAAAAGAAAACTAACACATAATAGAATTTAGTAAAATAATTACATTTTAATTAGATAGCTAGCATTTTATTTTGCGTGGATTCCACAAATTACTACATTGGCAGTATAATTAAGCTAATTTAAAAGAACGCACACTCTTGCATACAAACAAAAACAATTACGCGAACTTGCAGCAATGATGACAAACATATTTTTAATGTCATAGCCAATGATTAACTCAGAATGTGCGTGTTGGGTTTTTATTGTAAAGAGAAAAAAAATCGCAAACTGACAAAAAAAAAAATTGCAAACATGTATGGCCAAAAATATGTCAACGAAGCAGAGAGTTTCATTAATTATGTACTTAATTATAAAGCAAAAGTACCAGAGTATTAACAGAGCACAAAAACAAAGATTGCAAGGGAACATAAAACAGAAGAAAAGTCTCAACTTACTAGAAATTCAGACAATCAGAAGACTGAAATTTATTAATGACGCAAACAGCAGCAGCAAACAAAAATAGGCCTCTACACCTACATACTTATTATATATGTATGTATAAAGCACATTGTGGAGGTAGAGTGTCCCATTTTATTAAAACAAAAATTAAAACAAAAGTATGATCCTTTGTTTTCATTTTTAGCATAAGAGGAAAGAGAAAAAGTTTGAAGGTTTTTAAGTGGGCACTTATAATTTTTGGTTTTCCTCCTCTATACTTTGTTGGGATGGAATGGTGCTAAAAGAATGGTGAAAGCGTGGAAATTTGCACAGACGGGAAGCAGGAGTTTTTTGCTTAATTCGGGTAAAAGAAATTTTGTGTTACAAACCGTTTTACTGGATTGGTGCATGACATCATAGATGTATATGTATGATAAACTTTCGAGAAATTGAAAAGAAAAGGTCCTATCGCCATATTTTTGTGTTAAATGGAGAATTTTATTTCTTAAAATTTAGCAAATATCCTAATGGTCCAAACAAACTAATTTGTTATTTATTTTTCATTCTCTTGTGGGAGTCATTAGCGTTGCAACGCAGCTGACTTATGCCCTTTTAACAAAAAACGATATTTCAAAAGGCTTTCGCCCTTTTAACATTTACAGTTTCATATATAGTATATATTGTATTATATTATTACTACTAGAATCGCCCAGTGGTCAAAATTCGACCACAAATGTATTAAATAATTTTGGTACTTTTTGGAAACTTTTAGTACATTTTTTTGCTATTTGGTACGAAAAAAAAGCTCATTATTTATATAATTCAAGTGAAATATTAATAAAACAAAAAACATGCAGTCAGTCCTATGCTTTTTGTCTTTCTCTTTGTGTTTTATCCTTTTTTCAGCTCTCTGTGTTTATTTTTGTTTTTGTTATTATTGAAAAATTTATCTATAATTTTTCCTGCCTTAAAATCAAAATATTAACAAAATTTTAACTTTCTGCACATCTACACATAAAATCCTTTCTAATGGTGTATAATTTAAAGTCGTACTCCATTTCTAACTTAGTAAATAAAGATGGACAAGTTTTTGTCTTGCGTATTAATATATAGATATTATAGTACAACATGTCGTATGTGTAACATTTTTAATTCAGTGCCACTTAATTTTTGCACAAAACTGTTAAGAATGGCCTGTCTGCCGTCTGTCAAGAAAAAAATTACTAAAATGAACAACAGCGTAATCCATCGAATGCATTGTCAAACATTTTGCCTGAAATGTTTTAACATGAGCCCCTTATCTTTCAGAAACTTTTTTGGCAAGTGATGTAACGCACAAAACAATATGGCAACCCACTCTTACATACATATAAGTCAGTTTTGTTATTAAACATAAACACTCTCACAGATACCAATACACACACACACACAAAAACAATCACATTTGACACTCTTTACATGTATAATTAAGGCGGATGTCAGTAGGCCAATTTGCGCACAAACTCTGCAACTGACTGACTTACAATGTAAGTTTTTCCATTTCATTTTCTTTCTTTGTTTTGTGTCATATAACCTTACTCTTTTCTTTGTATAAAAGTAAGTTTCGCTTTCTCTTTTTTACAACTTCTTGGCTGTACGTTTTACCAAATGGTATAACAACTTAAATGCCGCTCGTCATCAGTGAATGTGTACGTTATGGTCTGCTTGTGAGTACAAAGCAGCACGCTATAATTTAATTTTCAATTCTTTTATTTATTACTTTTTGCTTTGCACTAGCCATCGTCTTTGCTCCCATTGTGCCGCGTGCGCCACTTTCAAGCGTATTATTAAGCAAACAAGCTTACTTCCGGTGGCTGCCAAAGCTGCCAGCCGCCACTTTGCCAACATGAACGCCGCATTAGCATGCAGCATAAATATATAATTTCAACTATGATTTCTTTCCTTTTTCTTTTTTCTTTCATCTCTCATTTTTCACTTCATTTCTTACGATAAATGCACGATATGAAATAGAATAGATGAATAAATAAGTGAATGATTCCATTTCCGGCGGAAGTTTTTGAAAAAATAAAAAAAAAACGTCCCAAATATTGCGGTATTTCTTACGCATAGTGTGGTGATTGAAATGAAATTGGCGGTCAGAAAAGAAAATATTTTATTAATATGAATAGCTTACATTGATGATGCATATATGGCATCAATAGGGTGAACTGGAGCAAATATGACACATGATTTTCAAAAAGCTCTACTTTCGAATACTTTTGTACGAAATTAACAGTTATAATACTATTTTTGAAATATTGAGTATTCGAGATTTTCATAAAAATTGCGTTAAGGTTTTAATTTTTTTGTAAAAAATGTTAGTTGTGTAAAAATTGCCCCATTTAAGGGACAAAAAAAAAAAAAAATATAAAAATATGTAAAACTTGGAGTTGATTACTTGTAGAAGAACAATTTCATTTTTTTGAATATTTTTCTAAAAAGTCATTTCTTTAAGCGTGCTTCAAGATAATGAAAACGTGATTTACAGCGAAATTATGTAGGTAAAAATAGAACTAGGTCGTGTCGTTTCTTAGAGTTAAATTGGGCTGGATTTAACAATCAAAATTTTTGGCTTCTAGGGTATATTCGCTTCAAAAATGGTAAACTCAAATTTTTCCCGAAGTTAAATGTGCCCCACTTTACTCTATGCATTGTCTGTATTCAAGTGAAAAACACTAAGTCTGTTTTTCTAGTATTGAGCCATTTGGTGTAAACTTTTAATGTAATTTTTACGAGATTTATTTAAATCTGCGTATAAATCTCAGCACGGCTACCAGTTTTGACTATTTTCAATGAAGTGGCACGCCTTAACTTTGGCATTAAATGTCATTAGAAACAAAGTAAATGAAAGATAAGTATTAGGAAGAAATGGAAAAACAACATTCATTTTCCCGCTTATGACATTTACTGTCAAAAGCAAATCTCTTTTGGCTGGCGAAAAAAGGAGGGTTTAATGACGAGATTTATAAATCTCATCACAGCTAAATCTCACGTGGAAACTTAGTATGAGAGAAAACTACTAGTGCTGTGCAATGAGCTGATCGAACCTGTTCGAACTTATGCCACACACAACGAACCAAGATCACTCAGCTCAGCTCAACTCAGTTTGTTGGTTCGTTCAGACCGCGAGTTCTGTGCTGATCGTTTGTTTGTTCAGCACAGAAAAGCTCAGATAAACTTTTTAAAAATTGTTCAAAAACTTTCAGGGTTTCCACCTGTTTTTTTTTTTGGAAATTTTGCTTGAACCACATATTTAAAAAAAATTGAATTAAGGACTTAAAACGCTAAGATTAACTTTTTAAAAATTCAACATATATTTTTAGGGTTGCTACATCGGTATTTTCTGAAATTTTGTTAAAATCATTCTTTTGTGACTAAATTCAAATTTTTGATATAAGAAACGCTCAGATAAACTTTTTAAAAATTGTGAGAAAATTTCAGGGTTGCCACCTGGTTATTTTTAAAATTTTGATTAAAACACATATTACAAAGAAATGTCTTAAAATGCTTGGATTAATTTTCTAAAAAATTCAACTTATATTTTTAGGGTTGCCACCTGTTATTTTCTGAAATTTTGTTAGAATCATACATTCAAATTTTTGATTTAAAAAACGCTCAGATAAACTTTTTAAAAGTTGTAAAAAACTTTCAGGGTTGCCCCCTGCTTATTTTTGTAAATTTTGCTTAAAACGTATACACATTTAAAAAAAAAAAAAAAATTAAAATTTATCTTTAAAAGCTAAGATAGATTAACCTTTTAAAAATCCAACATATATTTTTAGAGTTGCCACCTGATATTTTTTTGAAATTTTCAATATCTGGATGATCATTAACATCGGTTGCGCGATCAAGGTTCTATTATAGTGCAGTGGAATCTTTCTGCGTCCTCTCTAAGATATCTCAATCTCTATCTAAAATATCTCCAACCGAACTCCTGATTTTGAAGACTTTGCGGATGAAAACACACCCATTGACCAAAATACTGCATTGCAAATCCTCCTTCAATCACACATCACGTTTTTTATTCGCTGTCATATACAATTTGCCCCGCTTTATATTCGTATTAGTTTTAATGTATTTGTGTTTCTACTCAAGGGGAAAAATATTATGCGCATCTTAAGATATTACTTCTTATGCGCATGTTCCTAAAGAAATTTAGAAGCGCTTACACAATGATTTTTTTAATAGACATTTTTGTTTCAATATTTGAGTAGTATTTTTAAAAAAGAGAGAAAGAGAAAGGAAAAAAAAAAAAAATATATTTAATTTACAAATTTTTTACACACAAGTTTGTAAATGTATCCGGGTGCGATTCCTATCAGGGAATTTTTTTTTATTTATTTTTTTTGTGCTTGGTTTTTTATTTTACGTTTTTGTTATCCTTTTTTATTTATTTATTTTTGTTTAATGAATTGAAATTGAATGCACAGTGGTTTTTTGTTAAAAGATTTTCTTAATATACATATTTTATACCTCTTCATCATATAGGTCAGTAGTCTAACAAGTTTGTAATTGTAGCATAAAAATATATTCCTATCCATCACATGATGCCAGGTTCGAAGCCTAGAATGTTTAGTTAAATCGGAACATTTACCTCCTAGGACCTACGTTTTACGGAGTGAAAGCGATTGTGGCTGAAAAAGAAGCACATCAGAAACACTTTTGAAGCACTACTTTTCCCTTTGGGTATCTGCCCATCAGCTTTGTATGTACGTGTTTGTGTATAAATGAATAAGCAACATGAAATCAAATGAAATTGCAACACTGACCGCTACTTAGCCTCATTTAATTTTGTGTTGTTGCCGCACTTTTTTCACAACATTTCCACGTTGAATACGTGGCACTAAGCTTGTTATGCTGTTTGACCAGCACACCCTCCCAACTCCCCTCTTATTTATTTCCAGGTAGCTTTACGTTGCGTTGAAGCCATGGTGTTACACTGCCGCTGAGACCGACACAGTTCTTTTTTATGATTTATAATCAAATTATTCACTTAGTGCTGGCTGGCAGAGTCCAATAACAAACTTCGTCCTTTGTTTGAATGGACAGATGTATGCAACATCATACAAATTAAGGACAACAGCAGAGCTAGGTGTCATATGTAGATGTAGGCGTGTAGCGCACAAGGTCAAAGTTCATACGTCAAGTTAAGAATTTATTTGCTTGGTATGTAAATTGCACGTAATTGAAAATGAAATCTTCTTTTAATGGAGGATAACAGAATATGGCATGGGGGATAGATGTCAGCAAGTGGCTCAATGTGCTCAACGATGCTGTACAGGCAGGGTCATTGGCCAATGTGTGAGAGTGCGTTTAATTGAGAGAAACAGAGTTTTCACGTCTTGGTTTCTTTTTTGTTTGCTGAATTTCTTTTTGCTTTCTATTTACCCACTTGATTGATGATGAACGACGATTGCGACATAGAGTGTTAAGGATTTATGAAAAACGAATCACTCGAAACTTTTGGAATAAGATTAATTGCAATTTTATAATGATTACATTGAGATGAGTAGTGGTGGAGGTGATGGTGTTGGTGGAAGTTCATAAAGTCCTTCAAGATAACTTGACATTATTCTGTTTATACTCATGAATTCTGCTTTATGTTTTTCATTTTAAATTTGGATCAATGAAGCTATTTTTGAGCTAAGTTACTACTGCTTGATTGAAGCATGTTTCTGTTTAGCTTGTACAAGAAAGACTACATCAAAGTATATCAGCAAATTGTCCGTGGAAGAATTGGCTTTTTTTTAAATTCGAAACCTTTGGAAACAACCAGAATTTTTTCAAATGTTAAATTTAACAAAATTCCTTTTGTAAAGAAAACTTACAAGAATATCAGAAGTTCCTTACTTGTACATGTAAGGCTTATGAAATGCAGGGATAAGCTTATTTTACATGTGTTATTACAGGCATTTGTACGTGTGTCTAGGTGCATACATGCACTTATCACATGCCCTTAGTGCCATTAATAATGCTTTTCGATGAGCTGCACATTAGGGTGATTGCATTACAAGACGAGATGGACTGTTGTTCCAGATGCACGCATACATTTACATACATACTTCCTATGCAGAAATTGCATACATGCTAATGCAGTAGGGAAATGGCAGCATCCCTGTACCTTTAATGCAACTGTATGTACTTAGAATAAATACATGCAAAGAGATGTTGAATATTATTTTTTATAAGCTGGCAAAATTTATGATTTTGATTTTTGTAGGGAAATTTCCAATATCATAAAATAATTTGCTTCTTCAAAATTGTACAATTTGGCTTATTCTGTAGCATTGAGATATCACCATGTTTGTTTTACTTCAATCACTTATATCCAAAATTCCTACCAGTCGATTTTACTCTCTTAAAGCTCCCTGTAAGTTGCTGCAGGGTTCAAAATAAAAAATAAATAAAGAAAGTGATGCAAATTCACTTGCAGCATCAGCATAAAGTTTATGTTCCTTGGCATTTGTATTCTCTTGATGTTTTTTTGTTTTTATTTTGTTTGCTAGTGTTGGTGTGCAAAAGTGCACACTGTCGTAGCACAAACAACCGAATTTACCCTAAGTGCATTATATGCCACATATGTATTTGTATTGCTCGTACGTTATTTGATTGTGTGTGTGTATGTTGGTGTGCTTTCTGCTAAAGTTCGTGTGAAACTGCATCAGCTACTGCTGGCTGAACACTTGCTCCTCCTGCTGCTTATCCTTAATCGTGTTTTCGTGCAGATGATAATTCGAGAAAAATCATTTCCCGTTTATCACTCCGTTGGCGAAGCGTAAGTAAGTGCATGAGTGAGTACGCATTGAATAGTGAATATGTGAGCGTAAGCGACAAATTCTCACAAAAACCTGAGCAAATTTGAAATGTAAAAGGGGGATCTTTTTTATTCCATGCTTTAGCTTATGAGTTAGTATGGATGGTGCATTGTAAAATTAGTCCAATATTAAGTTGGCAACAGTTTCAGTATCACGCACCTCTGATCGCCTTTATAAGGTAATGCATAAAGAGGAAAGAGGAGTAAAGAGATGAGGAGGACGGAGAGGAGAGGAGAGGAGAGGAGAGGAGAGGAGAGGAGAGGAGAGGAGAGGAGAGGAGAGGAGAGGAGAGGAGAGGAGAGGAGAGGAGAGGAGAGGAGAGGAGAGGAGAGGAGAGGAGAGGAGAGGAGAGGAGAGGAGAGGAGAGGAGAGGAGAGGAGAGGAGAGGAGAGGAGAGGAGAGGAGAGGAGAGGAGAGGAGAGGAGAGGAGAGGAGAGGAGAGGAGAGGAGAGGAGAGGAGAGGAGAGGAGAGGAGAGGAGAGGAGAGGAGAGGAGAGGAGAGGAGAGGAGAGGAGAGGAGAGGAGAGGAGAGGAGAGGAGAGGAGAGGAGAGGAGAGGAGAGGAGAGGAGAGGAGAGGAGAGGAGAGGAGAGGAGAGGAGAGGAGAGGAGATATAAACGTTAAAGTTAAGGTTTAAGTAGAAAAATCTTGGCTATTCAATGTTGCTGACAAAAATGAACTACACTACTCCCTGAATGTCTGAAAATATCATTTTCTGCACTTTAATTCAAGGATGACTCGGATCTCAGACGTGATAGGAAAAAACGGATTCGGAATTAGCGACCCTGAATTAGTCGAAAAAAGTTGTCGAGATCAAATTCAAATTTTTGTGTTGCACAATATTATAATCCGTTATTTGCTGTAGAATGACATGAAAAAAATGTAAATATAAGCAATATATTTTTCGGCAAATTCGCACTAACGGAGCACTGTGTGCCGTTAGCAAACGAGTGAATTGGATTAATTTTTGATATGTCAGAGGATCAGGAACAGAGTTTTTATCATACATACTGTAATTGCAATCAAACAACTACAAAATCGTCAAAAGTAGGGTAAGGGAGGGAAATATGGACTACGTGGGTAATATGGACCACACGGTTATTTCCCATTGCATACATAGGATTTACCGTTATTTATGTTCAAACTTAGCGCTAATACCTAAAGCTTATAATAAGGCGATTTCAGCGTTATGCGAAGTCGCATGTTTCTGTAAAGTTGATTTTTCTAAAAAAAAGATCAGTGATAATTTTTTTGTTGGGAGTATATTTCATTATTTCACTTTAAGGACATCGCGTTTTTAAATAAATGGTTAATTATATAAAGTCAATGAATACCATTTATAATTTATCAGCACAAATAAGTTCATTAACCAAAAGAGTTTTTGATAAAAAAACCATTTATTTCACTAACACGTGCTGTGGGTAATATGGACCACTAAAGAAAAAAGCCTCAAAAACAAATGTATTTATCATCTTTTTCAGATGGGGAATCTAGTTGCAGTTTTCATGACGAGTCTGATGGTCATTATATGTAATTCGTTAACTACAAAGGAAAAAAAATGATAAAAATGCATATAATGTAATACCCTTTACTCAGAAGATCGACGTGGCGAATTTTGGGTTGAATGTGTAATTTGACGTTCTGGGAGTCATGAAAAATGTGACGGATGTGGAAGTGACATTTTTATATGCAACTTCTGTACCAAATAAACATGTGGGGCAATATGGACTATATAGTCCATATAACACTACACTTTTTTTTTATCTTCATTTTGAGTATTTTCAGTTTTTTAATTTTTTTGTTTTATCCTGATGAGATATTTATCTAAAAGTGAATCAGATTAAAGGTAAATTGTTTCCTTTAATGAATGACATAAAATTAAGTTTTATGTATTTTGGGTTTTATTTAAAAAAGAAAGATGGGTGGTCCATATTTCCCTCCCTTACCCTAATAACAAAAAAAAAAAAAATGTTGGTGATATTTTTAGAGGACATATATTTCCCAATGTTACTGAAAGTCACAAGTAAATGCGACTTTAGACTGAAAATGAAATCATTTCTTTTTTGCTTCATGTGTGATGTAACATTGAAATTTTGCAAAAAAAAAAAATTTTTTAAATTGCTCTAAACATGAGCAAACTTACACGAGATAGCGTGATGCCGCTGACAGCAATGTGTAATAAATTTGTGGTAAAGCACAAATCGACCTTGCACTAAAAATGAAAATTCGGTATTTCAGCGTTTTATCACTTTGTCTTTTTTGACTTTTTGTAAAAATGATAATTGCAGTGAAAGTGTTGCAAAAAATGCAACAACGGCAAGTGTGTGGAGAATTTTGTTGTTGTGATGACTTTGCCGCTACATACATACTCTTTTACATTCACATATACACAGATAGGAGCACATTATCTCATACACATGTATGGTTTCATTAAAATGCTCTAATGTGTGTGTGGGTATATTTCGAGGCTTTTGAGCCCATTTCTAACATTGTGAGCACTGCTCACTCAAGGACCTTGTTTGTCTGACAGTAGATTAATTTTATTTTTTTTTTGTGTATGGGGTCTTCTGTGTAGGTACCTTTGTGTGAAAAAAAAAAAATTTTAAAATTGTTTTTTTCTTGTCATTTGCAAGGCTTTTTTGCTGCATAGAAAAAGTGCTGTTTAATTCGTGTCAGCCACAAAAGCACCGCATTTTGCTTTGTGTCGCTTACCGCACAAAGCGCTGAAAAAGGATTTTAATTAAGCGTGTGTTGTTGTTGCTTTGTCAAATTGTGTGTTGGTTTTTTGTGCCTCTGTGTGTGTTGACGGTGAATTAATTCTTGGAGGTTTTTTTTGTCTTTTTTGTTTTTTTTTTTTTATTTTTATTTTTGCAAACAACCACACTTGCCATTAATTTGCTCAAATGGTGTTGAAATATTGCATTTTACTTGGGGCTGTTAGTTGTTGGTTTTTTAAAAAAATCATTGAGGTTTTCTGTATTTATTTTTTTGCTGTCCTGTTGATTGTTGATCATTTAATTTAAAAATTTTTTATTTGATGTATATGCATATTATATTGTTTCAGAAACGACAAAACGTTTAAAATTAATTGAAAATGTAAATATAAATATGCTTTGTTAATAGCGGCTCCTTCCTCACACTTTATTGATTGAAAAATCTTTGAGTACAGTCCACACCTCATCTTAAACCCCTTGGTATCAATGTTTCAGTGGACTATTTAATTTATTCGGACGTGTCACATTTTTTCACTCAGTGAATTTTTAATATGCAGGGTGTAATCGATAAGGTTACGATGCTGCTTCGGAGAAATAGAGGAGGCTTAGACTAACTAACAATTGTATCTCCATGTACAATGGGGGTTTAAAATACACCCCTGAGCAGTTAGGGTTAACATTGTTTTACAAACAATTTTTTTGTGTCACCCTAACGTTTTAGAGAAAACATTTTTTTTTTTAGTTCGAGGTTAGAAAAAAATACTTTTCAAGAACAAGCCGTTTGAAGGCTCTGATAGATAAAAAGCAGCGCGTTTTTTTCTGGTCTCAAATCCAAAAATTGGTATTATAAATGCAGAACCGAATTAAAGAAAATTTAACAAAAATTTCAAAAAAAATTATAAAAGGGTGTGTTAATAAAACCTATTTTATACTAAAATGGCTGCTAAAGTCAGAAAAAAGAAAAGAAGAAAAAAAATAAATTTTAAAATATCAACTTTAAAGGTCCACGCTTTACAAAATCCTTTTGAACTCTATAAACCAAATACATTCTTAAAACAGTTCATACAACAAGTTAAAAGTTTCTTACAGAAAAAGTTTTCTCTAAAACGCTAGGGTGACCCAATAAAGTTTTTTTTTTTGTAAACCAAGTCAGGAAATCAGATTTAACGCATTTAGACTCCCCCTCCAGGTTGAATTTTTGGACAGTCTAAGCCTCCTCTATCGCCTTCCAGAAGCATCGTAACCTTGTTGATTACAAAAAAAAAAAACAAAAAATCTGACCGTAAAAGATATCATAATTTTGAGAGTCGGAAAATAATTATAATAAAATTTTCTACTAAATAAAGATATTTAAAAAAAAAATAAAAAGGGTACTCCAAGCCCCAAAATGGCTTTAAAAAAGAAAAAAGCTTTTTTTCCACGTTAACAAAAATTTTTTTTTTTCAGTGTAAATTTTTTTATAAAAGCACATACCTCTGAAAATTTCATTAAAATCAAAATAAAAGCTGAGGAGCTATGAATTTTCAAATACTTATGTGAGTTTCCAAAAGTTGGATCAAACTTCCAATGGGCGGCATCTTGGAAATCTTCGGAATTTCGGAAAATTATTTTACTACGGTTATATGTATGTCAAATACCAACTTTTCACCAATTTTCATAAAAATAAGAGATATCAACCCAAATCTTAATCGAACGATTGACTCAGGTGCATACTGTTGATTAAATTATCTAAAGTTTGACAACTTTTGTTTTACCATTCCTCATTAACCGCTCAACATAGACCTTCAAAATTTTTAAGAACCAATTTTCGAGTTATAATTTTTTTCTTAAAGATATTCCATAAATTCTTTAATGGATGTTGATCCAGGCTTCATGAATACCAGTCTGAACCAGATTTATCGTTGTTCTCATCCAAATTTTTCGATACTGGCAAGATATGAGACTTTCAGTATAATGTTACGTCTACAGCCTTCATGATACTATTCATTTGCTGCAGGACTTCTAAGTCACTTCCTCGGAATTATCCTCAAATCAATAAGGTTACTTTTGGCGATACCAACTTTTATGTCATACCATGTCTTAATTTGACCATCTGATTTCGAACGATTTATCTTCGACTCATCAGAACAAGCATATGACTTACATTGACCTGTGCTCCATTTAACATGCTTATTGGCGAAATCAAAGCGTTTTTCGCGTTAGCTAAGCCGAAAACATAGACTTAAGTACTTTATGTTTAGTTTAGTATTAACCTTTAAATTGTCTTTCTTCAGCGATCTTCGCACTCTTTTAATGGAAACATTAAGACCTTCGGGCACCTTCTTATGGGCTTGTATGGGATCGGCAGCTGCTCCAGACACGATTAGCTTCTTGATCATTCTCATTGTATTTGCATTTAGTTTTCGTGGGCGATCATATTTTCTCTTACTAGAAGGAATATCAAAAGAATTTCTAACCTTAGAAAACAAAACTCATTCAATTTTTTTAAGATTAAATGCACTTGCACTTCAAATTTAATAAAATCATGTTATGGCATCGATTGCACAGTGCAACAGCGAAATTGGGTACAAGACTTTGGTACACTGGGACGATAGCCCTACCTATTTGAATAAAACTTCCGATGCGTTTTGCAAAGTTAGGTGCATTACGGATTTTATCGACCTCCGAAGTTTTTGTTAGAGACTCTTCAGTTTTCGATCAATAGCTCCTAAAAATTGAAAAATTGTACTGGACTGTAAAATGGATGAACTTTGTAAACAATCAAGATGGGATTCGGTCGTTTAATGAGAATTTTCAGCAGTTAAAAGCCCGCGAATTTTTGAAACATTTAAAATTTTTTCCAAAATATTAATATTTAAAAATAAACAGAATTTAAAATAAATTTATGTATTTAAATTTTAATTTATCTTAAGCTTGGAATGCTAAAATTTTGATAATCTTTTAAATATAACATAATGTCATATTTAGCATGTTCCACAATAATTTAGCAAAAATCATAAGAACAACTGAGTAAAATACTTTGTTGCAACTTCAAGCGCATATGACAGCACTCATTGTCAGTGCAAAAATAATGCCGTAAATTGGCTTGAGCGTTAAAATAACGAACTGGGAGCGAAATTGACGCACATCACATCGTCAAGTTGCAATGGAATGCTCAGCCAACGGAATTCAACTCGATGCAATGCAATGCATCAATCAACAAACAGTGCGAATGCACTACGTTGCATATTGAAAGTTTTTTTTTCCATTTCGTTGCACCCCTGAATGCACCATGGAATATGTATCTATGCCAGCATTCATGTGTGGCACTTTCTCTCACTCTCTCCTTGGATTTGAGCGCCTTGCGTCTGTGTGCCTTAGACTGGAGGATTGTGATTGTTTTGGTTGCAACTCATGCATATTGCATGTGAAATTGCTTTTGTTGTTGTTATTTTTTGTTGTTTGCATTCTTACCTACCCATTGTGATATTTTACTGAACGACATTTTCCAATTGAAAACAAGGACAATGCATTTTTTCAAGATTTTTTTTTTTTTCATAAAACTTATATTTTCATTTCAATTAATTAATTTATTATTTTATTATTGGTACATTCTATTTTACTTTTAAATAAAACTGATTAAAAAATTGACTCTTAAGTTACTGGGTGAACTTTAGCCAACTGAGCTAACGCTGTGGTTAGACGTCAGCAAGAGTTTCTACTTCCCAGATAATAGTAGCGCTTCTTACTTCTGCTAAAAACTTTTTGGGAAATTTATACACGAAATTTTCTTTTTCATGCACTTCTGTTTGTTTTTTTATTCAAATTGCTATCAGAAAGTTTGCTTGAGTAATCGATACTCTTTTTCCATTTACACTTACTACAAGCGATGTAAAGAAAGGACTGTTCAAGTGTGCCTTCTGTCTGGCATCTTCAAGAAGACCCGTTTTATCGGTTCACTCCAAATAAAAATGTGTTAAATATCGCAGATACTGTGTAGAAAGGGAGCTATACGATACTGTTTGAAAGTTTCACTCAGCAATTATCTAATCATTTATACATTCGTGAAATAATTTAAAACTTGGGTTCCGACCCTCAAACCAGAAGAACCGGATGAGCGAGGAAACGTGGTGTATTGTTGATAATAGAAGAAACGCGGAAAAACTAACAGACAACGCTAAAGCTAGAAGACAAAAGAACGACGCTGAAAAAGTTGTTAACTCTCTCAATAAAGAAGTGACAAGACAAAAGAAGAATGTATAACGATCTTGCAAGCAAGGCTGAAAGCGCTGTAAATGCTCGAAATCTCAGGCAGCTTTACGATAATACCCGCAGACTATCTGACAGAAAACTGAACAAAATCGCCCTGTCAAAAGCAAAAACGGAAATCTCTTAACATCCGTGGATGATCAACAAAAGCGATGCGAAGAGTATTTTTGTGATATACTGAATTCCACATCTACCACAGCTTCTTAACCAGAATCACCAACCACAACTGCCGCAGTGGCTTGCAGTATCAGTTGAGTAGAAACACAGCCGTCTACAACCGATGAAAATGTGAAAGCTGTCCAAGTAATGAAAAACAACAAGGCCGTCACACAGCGGCTCGATATTTTAATTATGTTTTCGATTATGAATAGAAAATTCTGACGGCTATTACGATTTCAAATTATATTTAGATAGCATTGCTGGATAAAAGCAATGTTATGTTGAAGGTCGATTTTCTGTAAGTTACCTATATAATGTTAGAAAAATCCCGGAATAATCAAATATTTTAGAAACTGGACCTTTAATCAAATAATAAACTAGTTAGGGTGTAAACTTTGGCCTGGCCAACAAATAAATACCCTACACTGCAGTAGTTTGAAAATTTTGCTTATATGGGAGGTGCCACGCCCTCTTGTCCGAGCTTACCCAGTTTTTGCTCAGAGCTTGCATTTATAGTGCTTAGTGTCTAAATGAAATTTGGTTGGATTATCTCAAAAAACGTTTTGAGTATAGCATTTTGAAGCTTTTGCAGTTATGGGAGGTGCCACGTGTCCGAATTTGCCCAATTTTTTCTCAGAGCTTGCGCTTACAATTCGTAGTATTTATGTGTATTTTTGTTGCATTGTCGTGAAAATACTCCATAAGTTGCATTTGGAATATATTTTTTGTATGGGCGGTAGGCGTGTCCGTCAACCGATTTCACTTATTTTCAATTCTACGAGCAAACTTTGACGACGGAGGCAGTGTACGAAATTTCATTGAATTATCTGGCTCAGTTTTCCCAAAAAATGTGTTTCCACACATAGCCAACGTGCTAGCCAGACAGACAGAGGAAAATGGCTATATCGACTCAGGAGGTGACGCTGATCGAGAATATTCATATCTACTTTTCTTTATCTGCCACGCCTCCTTCTCTGCGTTACAAACGGAAGGACAAAGTGAATGATACCCTGAGCGAAGGGTATAAAGAACACTTGTGCAATAATTTTCAGAAATCTATTTAACGATATGAATCTTGCCCCTTTTTCACCCCCGACGAGGGGAGTTTTTTATTGGAGATTCGGTTTTTACGTTAGAAAATAGGAAAATTTTATTGAGATATTTTTTCTTATCCGGCCTATATGGCACTGCTATCGACAAAATTAAAAATACAATCTTTTTTACCTAAAACTCCAAAGAATTCAACTTAAATATGAAAAGTTTTTCTAAAAAATTTAATTTTTTAGGTAATTTCAAAATTTACTCAACTTTGAGAGGCTGTTAAAACCAAACCAGTGGCCTGAATGCGTTAAAATCCAATAGCCCCTTACATTTTTCTATTCGATGGCAATCTCAAATTTGTTAAAGGGATCCACTCGAAATTGATTTTTGCATCGCCTTTTCGTAAATTGACGACATGAGTCACAAGTTTCCTAAAGAAAATCGTTATAACGCATGCAACTGTAAATTCCTACAGCTACAGATTATATATTGTATTCAATATAGTTGGGCCTATTTAGTTTTAGTAGTCCGAAAGCTGCCATTTTCGAGCCTTTTTTTAAAAATCCATTTGAAGTTGAAAAAAAGGGTAAAAAAAATGTTGCAGAAAAGTATTTTTAGTGCTAGTTGGTAGTATAAAGACCTTTTATGGCATAAGTTGCATAAAAATTTGAACCTCATTTTGAATAAAAAAAAAAATTTAAAAACTCGAAAAAAACCATCGAATTTGACCAGCTCTACAAAGCGAACCATTTCTTCAAATGAGTTTAAATTTTATATTCTTGAACCCACTACATCCAGAAGCATCATTAAGTTTACGGACAGCCACTTATTTTTTATTATTTAATAAAATTTTAGCCAGGAAATCAAAGTCATTATTTTTTACTATTTTGTACTATTGATCATAAACTTTTCAAAAGAAAACAAAACACCAAACTATTTTTGAAATGCAAATAACATTAAAGAGTTTTCACGATTATACTAAATTTTTATTCTGCACATTCGAGTCCATAAAACACTCAAAACATAAATCCATTAATTTAAAGACCAAATCAAAAATGCGTCAAGTTATGACATAAGAAATCGTAAAATCAAATATATAATTTCTTCTCAATAACTGTCACTTCACTTCGAACTGCAGCAGCATTACAATTTCACCCTCTCGTAGATATCAATGTTGTAAATTTTTTATTTTTCATCATAAAATTCAATAAATGCACAGCAACTCTACACTCTGACGATTGTAAAATTTTCCTTAACACACAATCCTTGCGCTTGCACTTTATGTTCGATGTTCTGTAAGGATAACGTGGCACTAATAACTGCATTTGTATTGTGCCATGTTTGCGTCGTAATGTCAGTTCTCCTGAGTGAATGAGTCAGGCGCATCAAATGTTGAATACTGCAAATCGTGTGATGAATTCCTTCAATCTAAAACGTGACTTGAATATTTACGAATACATTCATTTGTTTTTTCTTTTTTATTTTCTTAAATGATGTAGAAGTAGAAGAAGAAGAAGAAGAAGATAAAAAACAAATTCATCAACTACTCGTAGTACATAAATTAATAATAAAGAGAGAAATGGAAAAGCAAAAAACCATTGCATACTTTTATGTCTATTTTGCATTAAAGTTTCACTGACTGCCGCTCAATTGAGCGCAACTTATTCAATCGTATGGACACAGCAACACACTTATTATACACATACAAATTGAATGTTAATAAGAATAGCGGAAGTAAAGGGAAAAAAATAATTACTGGAAAAATGATATGATATGATATATAATGCAATGAAGATTCTTTATAAAGTGCACTAAGTTCATAGGATACCATACAGCAAAATATTAAATATTTGAAGAATATTGAAATGTCAATTTTTTTTTGGAAAAATGAGAAATTTTTCGAAAATGACTTAAATGATGGACGAACAAATATTTCATTTCCTTTAAAAAAGACAGTGTGTAGGGCAATGGCACCGTTTTTGTTGAGCTAAAAAAAAAACCAAAATTAAAACATATTTTTAAAGAAACTAAACAGGAATTTATTTTTTAATTAAAAAAAATGCTATAAAGTGCCAAATCACCTGAGACTATGGGTGGTATAGCACCTTATCAAGGGTGATTTGGCACCCTAGTTGTCTTTTAAGTTTTTGTTACCAGAATTTTTACACGTTTTTGTATTAGATGTATATGTTTTATATGACCACTGACGGCACATTACGCATTGGATCCAATCATCTGGTTTAGTGGTTTGTGCATAGTCTTTTCCACATCTAACGCAGATTCATTTTGCAGTAAAATATTTTCTTCAACTTCATTGGAAGAATAATAACTAGTAGCAACCTTAGGTTGATAACACCTTTTAGGAATCACCATAGTTACGTTGCATTGGTTGTGTTTTCCGCTGCAAGTTTTTATACCCTACACCCGGGGTATATTCACTTCGTCCTTCCGTTTGTAACGCAGCTGGTATGGAAAAGTAAATATATTCTTGATCAACGTCACCTCCTGAGTCAATATAGCAATGTCCTTCTGTCTGGCTGGCTGAACGTCTGTGCGTGGAAATAAATTTTGTGAGAAAACTGAGCAAGATAATTCAATGAAACTTAGCACGCTGCCTCCGACGTCAAAGTCAGCTCGAGAGATTGAAATGAGCGAAATCGGTCAACGGACTCGCCTATCGCCCATACAAAAAATATGTTCAAAATGCAACTTTAGGAGTATATTCCACGAGAATGCATCCAAAATACACATAAATACTAAGAATAGTTAGCGAAAGCTCTGAGCAAAAACTAGACGAAATCGGACAAGTGGGCGTGGCACCTCCCATATAAGCAAAAGCTTCAAAATTCTAGACAGAAAGCGTTTTTTGAGATGGTCCAACTAAATTTTACTCAGACATTAAGAACTATAATCGCAAGCTCTCAGCAAAAACTAGATGAAATCGGATGAGAAGGCATGGCACTTCCCATGCAAGCAAAAGCTTCAAAGTGCTATACAGAAAGTCTTTTTTGAGATAATCCAACCGAATTTCACTTACATACTAAAAACAGTAAATACAGGCTCCCAGCAAAAATTGGGCAAAATCGCACAAGAGTGCGTGGCACCTCCCATATAAACAAAGGATTCAAAATGCTACGTATATACTAAAAAAGTTTTTTGAGATAACTCAACTAAACTCCACCCAAACACTAAGTGCTATAAATGTAAGCTCTGAGCAAAAACTAGGTGAATTCGAAGAAAAGGGCGTGGTACCTTCTATGTAAGCAAAATTTTCGAAATACTGCAGTGTAGGGTATTTAATGGTTGGCTAGGCCAAAGGTAACATCCTTACTATTTCTTTTTCTGCTGGACCAAATAATTAGAATTTTTGCCGTTTATTTGTTCAACTTAGAGTTTTCCAAAGTCATTGGATAGTGATATCTCCACCATATCTGCGGTGTTTCACTTGTATTCAAAGTTTTCACAAGTTATTAAGGAAAGCTTGAAATTAATCGTCCTATTAAAGGTCCTACCTGACTAAAATTCAGCGATTTTAAAATCTCTGTAAGTTCAAGCGCTTCATATATACGTATGTAATCCCAAATATCAAATAACATGCAAAGGGAGAAATGCCACCAGAACTATATCACCCGCAGTAATGGGGTGCCATATCTCCTTTCGGTTAACGAAATTACATTCAATTCTCTTTGTTTTGATGTATGCACTATAAAGCTGCATCAAATACTCACCGCTCTGCTGCCTCTCGAAGTATAAGCAAAACAGAAGTCAGTTGTTTACATTTCCAAAATTTTTTTAAAAGTCCCGCAAACAAGCTATCAATACAAATATGTACTGCTAAACTGATTGAACTAAATTGAACTGTATCCGTATTTGAATGCTATGAAAATCTCAAGAATTGAAATTGATAAGGGTGCCATATCACCGGGGGTGCCATATCACCAAAGGGTGGCATATCTCCTGGGGGTGCCATATCACCCGGGGTGCCATATCACTTAGGGGTGATATATCACCCAGGGGTGCCATATCACCCAGAGGTTCCACATCTCCCGAGTTTACCCTACATGTCTTCACAAAGTACAAAATATTTCACGGAAAAATACTTATTGAATAATTTGACAACAAACGAGTCGCTCTTTGATAGTCCTTTTCTTATGGTCTTTTATATTGTCATTAATTTCCGAAAATGCACCTACTCGCAAATATAGTTAGCACACTTACCAAATAAAAAAGGACGTTCAATCATTCAAATAAAATCGCTAAAACTCTGACACAATTGCAAGGATATCGCATGCATACAAACGAGTTAAATTTCGTGGTGAGATGTTGCTTTATGTTAACTTTATTGATCGGTATCCTTATCATTTTGTTTTTTTCCTTTTCTAGATATGAAACTCTTGTGCCAGAATATTATTATTGTGAAAATATCTCATGCGATATATACAATTAAAAGTTGTGCCTTGAATTTGAGTTTTTGTTGAATTATACAAGGTAGTTAAAGTAATGCCACATTATGGAATGACTTCACTTTTATTTGAAAATTTTGAAATCTTTGTACAAAATATTAGTTTTCACTTTAATGTGGATTGGTCTGATAAAAAGGTTACATCAAGAGAAGAAAAACTTAATTTTCTTAAAATTTCTCAAAACTTACAATACAATACAACTGAGGAGTAATTTTTCAAAAGGGCTTATAACCAAAACGAGGCAAAAGTAATGTCATATACATGATTTGTATAATAATCGGTTATTGGATAAATATGATTTTTTCAAATAAATGTCATTAATTCCACCCCATCAGGTAAACTTTTCGTGAAAACTGAACCCAATTTTATTCATAAATAACAAAGTATCAGACAAATAATATTATGACATTACTTTTGTCTCGTTTTGGTTATAGGCCCTTTTGAAAAATCACTCCTCAACTGCATATCCGTATATTGAGGCAATTTCCATTGACTGAAAAAAAGAAATATCGATATATCAATCCTTCGATACATTCATGGCACTCACTTACTGTCATACAGACGACAACAAACTGAATGATGTTGGATTACTCTCTTATGAGTTATTTGCGCAAATCATATGAGTTGATGAAGCGGCAGGACGAAAACTCTTCAACTTCATTTGTAGAAAACATTGCGTCTCCGTAAACGTTTTGTTCTACGCTATCACCATTTAATCTGCCTTTTTTTTGCTGCTGTTCACTGTGAAACATCACAGTCATTGAGCAGGACAAATGATAGGGATGTACGCGAGTGGCGCCACTCAAAGGTTTGAATGATTTCCCAATTTTCGCACGAATACTTGTTAAATTTTTTCCTTCATTCGGTTTTTCTATGGAAAGGTTTAATTTTTTCCTCTTTGGTTTTGCATTCTTTTGATACATTTTTATTTCTTTATTTTGTTTTATTTGCGCATTTTTCTTTTTTGCCTGAACTTCTTTATACCCGATTGCCAAATTATTAATGACCAAATTGAGTTTTTTGGGATAAAACGTGCAGGACTTAGCCATGTGGTCGCAGCGGCGAGCGACGCACATAGCAAAGTGTTATGGCCTGGATAATGTATGAGATAAATGGTTGAGAAAAAAATGCTGCATACTTTTGTGCTGCTGAGGCTTAGTGAGATACAAATGGTGATTCTTGTAAAATCCTTTTTTAGGTTTTGGAGTGATTGCATGCGTGTGTGGTAATTTAGATTGAACGAAAAAGGATTTGATAGAAATATTTTTTAATATAAATTATGATTTTCAAGAAAAATATGATAATGTTAGAAATACATAATAGCAAAACGTTTTATTTAACAAAATAAGAAAAGGCTTAAGTAGTACTAAGAAAGAAATAAATGGTTTGTCCTTTGAAATATGAAAATTGAGAAATAAATGGAATTAGTTAAATTTGCAGTTTTTTTAGTATTTTTTAATTTAAACTAAAAGCTCTATATGTGAATTCAAAGTTGTGTTGAAGTATTTCCTTTTGGACAAACTTTGATGATTTAATAAACTTGCATTTTCATCAAGTTTAAAATTCCATTCAGAATTTTGTATTGTTACTTTAGTTCAATTTATTAAAAAAATATTCAGTTATAAAGTTTGTTTTTGGAAATTGTACAATACTGCTTCGTATATCAGGGCTTATTGAAATAATTTACGGTATAGATTTTAATATTTTCATATTATTCGAAATTCAGAAATCTTTTTTTAAAATGATTTGTTCCTCCGAAGATATTAAGGCTTCTTAAATCTTTTTAATTAGACCATGTTTTGGAAATAACTGCTGATTCCTTAATCACATGAGAAATTGTTTTTAAAGAAAGTGTTGATGCTTTGCTTTAGTTTTGATTTTTCTTTTTAGTGTAAAGTTTTTTTATTAAAATTTAGTTATTTCACCTTACGACAAAATTCAACATTGAAATATGAAAATATGGCTTGAAGCTTTTGCTTATATGAGAGGTGCCACGCCCTCTTATACGAATTCGCCCAGTTTTTACTTAGAGCTTGCGCTTACAATTCTTAGTATTTATGTGTATTTTGGTTGCATTATCGTGAAAAATACTCCAAAAGTTGCATTTTGAATATATTTTTTGTATGGGTGGTAGGCGTGTCCGTTTACCAATTTCGCTCATTTTCAATCCCCCGAATAAACTTTGACGACGGAGGCTGTGTACTAAATTTCATTGATTTTTCTTGCTTAGTTTTCCCGAAAAATGTATTTCCACACACAGCCAGCCAGCCAGCCAGACAGACGGACATGGCTATATCGACTCAGGAGGTGACGCTGATCAAGAATATATATACTTTTCTATATCTGCCACTCCTCCTTCTCTGCGTTACAAACGGAAGGACAAAGTGAATATACCCTGGGTGTAGGGTATAAAAATTGGTATGATAAGTGTACTATTGGATTAAAGGAAATTTAATGAGATTTTCAATAAAAATTATAAAAGGGTTTATTAATGGAACCCTTTTCATACAATGGGGAATGGGGAAAAAAATTTTAAATATCAACTTCAAATCAAATCAGCTAAAACTTTGCCATAAAAATGATTTTTCTTAAACGTTAGGGGCATCCAAGGAAATTTTTTTCTGAAACAAGTCAGTAAATCAGTTTTAACCCTATAACTCCTCAGGGGTACATTTTAGACCCCCCTCCGGTGTAATTTTTTGTTAGTCTAGGCCTTTTCTATCACCTTCCAGAAGCTTTGTAACCTTATGCAATACACCCTTTATTTTTCGAATCCAGCAGGATTAACGCCACGAAAAAAGTTAATTTCAATAGTTTTTTTTAAATAAGACTGGAACTATGGTGCTTTTCCTTTGCGCTTTCCTACCTATTTTGAAGCACGAGTGTTAAGAACAAGTATAAAGTTTTAACCTTTGAGCTTAATAACAATTTTTAATAAATAAGTATTTCTACTTACTTGTAATAAATATCCTGATAAACTTAGATATTTCGCTTTGAAAAACTTTTTTAAATTTTGTTTATTTCCGAAGCAATTGACGATACGCAACTCAGTTCATCTCTTGCAACACTTATCTTTTCTGTGATGACTGTGAAATTAATTTTAATTATATTCATTTCCGCTTAAAGAATAAATGAAATAAAATATTTAATAAAACTGCATTGAATGGGACATTTGACATTGAATGGCAGTGAGTTCAGAGCAGAATTCAACTGTTCGAGTTGGGAATCATCAAAAAGAATTTCTGTGTATTAAATGAGGTCAACTGGACTTGCTGCACTTCCAATATGCCATCATCATAAGAGTTGAGTTCAGTTGAGATTTTACCCTTTTTTTTAATTTGTATTGCAGTGAAAAGTTTTCTGTAGTTGAAGTTGGTTGTTATATATTTTTTTCCATTCTTTTTCTTATAATTATTATTGAAGTTGAAAAATTGCAATGATTGCATTTGCTTAAGTAATGAAAAATATTCACAAATAAGAAGTATCGTATTTCTATTGAAATTGTACGTAATGCTAAGAAGTGATTTATGAAATTAAATTCGGTAGAGTTTCAGAGTAATCTCGATAAGAAATGTTAATAAATAAACAAAAAGAAGAAGAAACAATTAATTAGCTTTTTCATGGTGAAATTTCGGAAAGTTTGCAAAAGATCTCTATTGGGAGAAAAGTACTTGGTAATGGAAATTAATTTTCCTAGGTATTTGCATTAAAACTGCAGACTTATTGTTGCGGCATAAATGAGTTTCGATTCATTTAATTAACAACTTGATTTGGATTCATATGCTTATGGTTTATATTAAAATTTTATTACGATTTCTGTTGTTTGGATACCATAGAAAATCGAACTAAATTCTACTCAGACACTTAGAACTATAAATGCAAGCCCCAAGCAAAAACTGGGTAATGTCGGACAAGAGAACGTAGCACCTCCCATATAAGCAAAAGCTTCAAAATGCTATACTAAAAGAGTTTTTTGAGATAATCCAACTAAGTTTCTCTCAAATACTAATACTAAATGCACGCTCTGAACAAAAACTAGTCAAACTCGGACACGAGGGCGTGGCACCTCCCATACAAGCAAAAGATTCAAAACGTTATACTGAAAACTATTACGTCAAAAAATCTGAAATATGGTGTCAAAAAAGTAAGCTGATATTTCTTTAAATTTTTTTGAAGGTCATTCAGAGGTCATGCAACGTCGATTTATGTAAAATCTTACCTTGAAGCGGTTTTTATTTTATTACGATCTCAAAAATGCTCGGATGGTTCGAGATTTTGCATAAATCGATCTTCAAAAATATTGAAAAAATCTCAGCATACTCTTTTGACACTTTCGTTGAGATTTTAAGGCGTAATCGTGACATTTTCGAAAATGTTTTTTTCTTTGTTTCTTATGTATGTATTCTCCTTTAACTCCTAGCAGGAGCATAGGGCCAATATGAAATCTCTCCATTTGTCACGATCCCTTGCGATGACTTTTATCTCTTGCCACGACTTTCCCGATTCTTGGATTTCCTTTTCCAGCGACCTCTTCCAGTTGGTTTTGGGTCTACCACGTGTTCTACTACTTACCTTGTGGATTCCACTCAAGAGCCTGGCGACAAACTTCGCTGTGTGGTTTCCGGAGAGTGTGACCAATCCATCTCCATTTGCGCAGCTTGACCTCGATTGCTATAGCCCTCTGATTGCATTTTTGATGTAGCTCGGCATTTGATATGGTGCGAGGCCTCCAAATCTTTAGTATACGCCTTAAGCATTTGTTGACGAATACTTGCAGCTTGTTCGTTAGTTGTTCAGTAACAAGCCACTTTTCGCACCCAGTTGAGCAAACGCGCCTTTTGCTTTTGCTATTCTTGAGTTGATATTCCCTTTTGCTCTGCTGCTTCTTAATTCATTACTTAAATTGAAAATTTTTAAGTTCATTGTGAGCATTACACACTTTCTAGAAGGAATCCTACATAGTTTAACGTAGAACTTATCAATGGAATCCACAAGGCAGTAGAGGACATAATAAGCCTAAAGTTACCGAAAAAGCAGAAAATTCAAAAACCTTGAATGTCGTGGAGAGATTAAGATTAGGTATTTTATTTGGCTGCATATTGTACCATCATAAAACTTAAATAAACTTTAATTTCTCCCAGAATATATGAGCTATAAAATAAAATCAAAATGTTGACATCTTACGTATGCCCCGGATCATGTGCTTAATTTTTATGAAACAAATCGCTAAATTTACCTTTTTTTATTGTTGAAATTCCCTTTTACAACATTAAAGTCTTTAATCGCTCAATAGAGACATTTTTTCCTTGCCTTTCCTTGAACTACCATTGTTCAAATTCTGCTTATGTGCCAGTTTAAATAAAATCCTTTAATATATTCTAGGACAACAAATCGAACTGAATGACTAAAAGGATATAGAAATTCCATTTCAAATATTTAGCTTCTTTTTTTTTTCTAAAGTTCTGAGCAAGTGTTTGTGAGCCTTTAAGTGCTGCATACATTAAGAACGCTACTTACACATGCACACACCGACCCCCAACCCCCGTCCTCACATCATTCATACGCACTGGCTGCTGAAAAGCAAAGATGCCCGCACCCGCACATTAAAACTTATTTGCACAAATACTAGTTTATACGTATATGCATGTATTTATTTACAAACATACAAACGCAATTTCATAGCCCTATTTGACCCTATTGACCTTTTTCCATGTCATTGAATTTCACACAAACAAAAAAAGAAAATATTTTAATGGAAATGGTTTTGGGAATTGGGATAAAAATGATATCTGGGTTAAATTTTTGAGGAATGGGTATTTGATGGAAATCACATACATAATTTCGAAACTTACAAATTCAACGAGCATTTTATTGGCCAACTCTTGGGTGATCATTTAAAATCAAAACAATGATAATCACACCCATCATGAAAAAGAGTCATGTCGGTAAACAAAGAAGTGGGGGTAGTGGGAGAGGGTATATATGTATTTTGGCAGAGAGGAGTGAGGTATTGTGGCTCGCAATGAAGTATTCAAACATATGTTCTATTTCACAAATTTTGAGACAATTTTAATGACTTGAAGATGATAACACTGCAAAGGAGGCCTTTAAGAACAATCAGACTGAATGTATGGCATAAGTCGTAATTAAAGTATTGAGACATGCCATAAAATATTCCTTTTACGATATTGCTTCATTTTGAAATCAGTTTACGATTCCACAAACATGGAGAAACCAAATAATAAACGATTTTGTTTTAAGCATTCTTTGAATGTTTGAGCATTTTCTTAAACAGAAGACAGCGTAAATCTAGATTGAAAACGTACAAATGCAATTGAAAATTCTACCCTGACGACAGTTTCTGACAGTTTATGCATTAAACAAACAGCTGATTTGTGTTTAATTTTTATTTTGACAGCACTTGCTCATCTTCCTTGCTTCACGTAGTGCGTTTTTTTTATTTCCGTCTCAAAACAACATGGTTTTTACTTATGGGTGATTTCATGCAAAGTTTAGGCAAACAAATTTTTACCCTTTAAATGTGTTCTTTATGTGCTTCCGATGACCCATTCAAAATTTACCGCAATCGATTGCGACAGACCCAATATACCAATTAAATAGATTATTTTATAGACCGACTTTCCCGTTTTTTATGATTTTCAGGCGTAAATAACCCGAAACGAGTGCATTTTTAAGGCATGATGATTACAGAAAAACTTGTTTCTTGTATCCTGAAAAATATTTTCGTTCTGAATAAAAAAATGTTTGCGAAATATGATTTTTTTTCCATTTACATGTGTTTTTCTACGTTTCAAATCGCGGCCGCCGAATTTTTTGTTTTCAGAGTGGAGACTTCCATATTGCCCTCAGAGGCTCGATATGACTGATGCGCGGGAAAATAAAAAACTCGATTTCAAAAATAATTTACACGCTAATTCTCATTTTTTATTATCAGATGAAGCAAAGTTACTTTCTCAACTGAGTATGGGGTATATTTTCACTGTTATAATCATACGAATGCGAAGTCATCTGATAATAAAAAATGCGAATTCGCGTGCAGATTTTTTTTTGAAATCTAGTTTTTAATTTCCCGCGCATCAGTCATATCGAGCTCCTGAGGGCACTCTAAAATAAATATTACCTAAGTTCTTCGGCAAATTGTCTTATAAAACTTAGGCAAAACACCGAAGATTTTTTAGGCAAGTTTCCTAAAATCTACTAACCTAGGTCATGTATAAAATTACATAGAACGTAGGTAATATAACAAAGTTTTTTAAATTTCATACAAAAATGTTTACCTAAGAAAACTTTGGTAAATATACAATAGTTTTTTCGTTCTGTGTAGATAGATATAGACTAGATTGCAAAGCATCTGGAAGGTGATAGAGGAGGCCTAGTCTAACAAAAAACTGCACCGGGGAAGGGTCTAAGTGTACTCCTAAGGAGTTTTATGAAGAAAAAAAACTGATTTTTTGACTTTTTTTACAAACAACATTTTCTTGGATCATCTTAACAGCTTAGATAAAACTTTTTACAAGAAATTTTGAGCTAAATTTATGATTTTTCTAAGAGTGTACTATATTTAGCTTATGTACTTTTAAAGATGATATCTGATATCTTCAGCTTTTTTCCTATTTTTTAACTTTGTCAGACATTTTAGTATGAAAAAGTGTAATCAGAAGGAATAATTTTTATGGCCTTCACTGTGCTAAAAGCTTATGCACATATTAGAGCAAAAAGGTTCATGGCATTACTAGCTTGGACGCCATCGTAATCTATGTCAAAAATCTACTAGAATCATGGAGAAAATTGAATTGTTAGGCTTTACAGTTTTGTATTGCATGAAGTTGAATTCACTTAAAACACTTTTCAAAACTCTGGGGTATTTAAAAGCGTCAAAATCGGTGTTACAAAAAGTAATTTTGTTCTAAACTTTTCGGATATAAAAAATAGCGCCAAATTAAACAGAAAACAGAAAAACTAATGAGTACTTAATTGAGATTTTATTTTCTCTTTCGAGTGCTCCAATATTTTGAAAAACTAATGGTATAAAAGAAAATATTTAAAAAAAACTTGCGTCCAGGTATGTTGACGTTGCCACAGATTAGGATGGTGTAGTCGCATAAAACCAAAGAAATATCGGGAAGCATTTAGAAAGACCACAAAAGCTGAAAAGCATAGAGTGTTAGATAAAAAAAAATTTAAAAATCATAGGAAAATATCGCTTGATATCCGGAAACATGACATGAGTTGATAAAAGTTAATTGGAATTAAAAACAACGATCAAAATCAAATACTGGAACTAAGTTAGTAAGATCCATCTTGCATCTATATAAGAGTACTTGTATGAAACAGTTTAGTTGAACTCGCAAATAAGCAATATGGATTCGGTCTCTTGCTTAACAAACCACTACCAAGAAAACTAATGAAATATCGAAAAATGTAGACCCGATTAAAAATTAGTACATAGTACCAAATTATGCTCCAACGGAATACTTTAGCGGAAAAGAAGAACAAATTAATTTACAAAAAAATATCGTCGGGTTAAAACTACAACTAGACATCTATATATATTGATGTTTTGAGTTAAATAGACAGAAACATGAAGAATAAACGGTTCTATGCCCCACACTAGTCGGTTTTTTGAAATGTAGTCTCTATACAATTTAATATAAAGAATAAAATGCAGAAAACTGTAAAATCCCATACAAAAAACGAATTTCAAAAAACTTGAAACTCTTTTTTCTCAAAACATGAATAAATGTAGATATCTAGTTGTAGTTTTAATCCGACGATATCACCTAATATTGTTTTGAGCATTTCTTCGAATCACTTAATAGAGGGCATTATCCATATTTACGCTCAAAAAGAAGATTCTGAACGAAAATGAAAATGTTTTTAAAATTTTCTTCAAGTAACCAAAACCATTTCTCATGGAATCCACACTGTCTGCTTGCTTGTGTGTATGTACGTCCTTGTCTGATTTTAAATTTAATATTCATTCAAAAGAATATTGATAATGCTGCTGACCTTACACACATTTATACTGCGTACATATGTAGATTTTATGCCTTAGGCAACTTCAAAATTTCTTAAAATTTTTAGTGAGTAATTTAAGCTGGCCGCATTTTTGTCATTTCATACACATATACATATAAAGAATAAATGTATGTGTGAGTTTATATTCCTTGCAATGTTTAGGTCATGCTTGAAGGAAATAAACTAAAATCCTTTGCTTGCTTTGATTACAGATATTCGAATATTCTTAATCTTGCGCAAAATTTTGTTCGCCTTTTGATCCCAAATTTCCTTAGCATTTCAATACCTTCCTTTGGTAAGTAATAAGTCTTCGGCTTGTTATTGGCCTCAATTTCTATGGCCTCGTTTTTGTGGTTTTTCGCTTCACCCTTCATGGTTTTTTTTATTATTTGGTATCGTTACTTTCTACAAAAATACAAAACTTACACTGTAAATTTCGTTTTAAGTGTTTTAAGAAAATTGTTGTACTCTTTTTGAAAGTTCTGAAGCTATTCTTCAATTAAATATTAGATCTATGTATAGAGAACTAAAAGCTGTATTTAATCAGAAGTTGAGCAAGGGATTTAGTCTATTGCTGGAATTAGGAAATCAACTGGTCTAATTCAGTTTTCATTTCTACTTCTTTTTTTTTTGTCCTGCGTTTAATGAAGTGGAACTCTTTAATTGAGAGCAAACATTCTTAAGGGTGATGCTATGAGTCTCAAAGATGTATAGTTTCCGATTGTAATTACCATTTACAATGGCATGCTGAAATACTCGATTCCATAAGTTACACCTACAATTCTCTTCCGTTATTTGTATTTGTAGTTCTATTTTTCTTTTTGCTTTTGATTTCAATGTCTAATCCTTATAATCTTCACCAATGTTTAAGCATATAAGAGTAATATTTCTTTCACTGCATCCCACGTTCCATTCCATTTTATCTGACCGAGTTTAATGGCCTTGTCTGCTGTGTAGTTAAGTCAGTTTATTTGCTTTTTGCATTATTTATTGAGTAATTATAAGTTTGCCATTTATCTCCATTTTTGTTTGCATCCTGCGAGCGCTTTTCTATCCTTTGTATTACAGCTGTCAAAAATATATGCGGAGGAGGCGAGAGAATACTGCAAAAAAGGTTCTCAAGAACTTGTCTTCATATTTTACTGAATACTGAAAATTCCAATTTATCTTTATGGTTTTGTTTACGAGTCGTATTATTGTAGATGCGGTTTCTATTTTTGTTGTTGTAGTTTCTGTGTTTTTGTCTCTATTTTTATAATTGTTTTCATTGTGCTTCTTCTCTCTTGTTCTATCCATTTAATGTATTTAGAATCTTCATATGCAAAATAGCGCTGGAGGTTACAAAGAGTTTGCAAAAAAAAAGGAAACTGAAAACTTCAAAATTTACTTTTATCAGCATATGGTTCTTTCTGAAATGTATGATTTGAAAACTTTTTGTGTTGTAATTTGTTTTGCAAAAATTTTGGAATTTCTTATTTGTTCGAATTAACTTTTGGAATTTGTGAAATTAATACGGCTTTTGCTTAATTTGAAGTAACTAACTGACTACGAACCACTGAACTTTACCACAAAAAGTGTCACTATTTTTATAAATGTGTTACTTTTTCACAATTTTTGACATTGGTGGCCATTTTAGTATGAAAAAGGTCTTATTAACATTTATATTTTTTTGAAATTTTCGTTAAATTTCCTTTAATTCGGTAGTATATTTTTAATTTGAATTCGGAAAAAATAACTTTCTATGTGACACACTCGCATACGTTGCGCTGCATATGATGTGCATTTGAAAGTATCACAAAAAAAAAGTTGGCCGTAAACCCCTCATTTTGAGAGCTTATCTATCGATTTGATTTCAAAGGAAAACAAAATTTTGTTTTTGACCTCTTAATAAGCTCCTAAATGATTTTTTCGTATTGCTCCGACACTTCTGATCATCAAGTATAGTATATCGTTGTAAATGTCTCAATGTGGGCTATATTTCATTCATAGAAGTAATTTAGCTCAAATGTTTTTTTCAGCCAGTTGTAATCATTATCTCAGTTTCTTCCAACCTAATGTGCCAAGGGCACTTCATAAAATTTAAGCCCATAAAAAATCATAAAACACATCTCCACAAAGTTTCCTCAAATTGTTGAAATTGAAGAAGTTATAGCGAATATAAAACAAAATATGAAAAGCAGGATGTTTCAAAAATGAGAATTGCTCCTAAAACTATGCAATATTTTTCTTTTTACCATTTGACATTTCAAACCGCATCCAAAAATAATTTATGGCGAACTTTTTTTTTTTTAATGGGGATCGATACTATCTAATGTGCATGCTACAGGCGCTGGCCTTTATCTACTGGACCTTTCAAATAGATTGCTTTTGAAAAGTATTTTTTTCTGACCTCAGTTAAAAAACTGGTACAATAAATGCACTATAGAACTAAAGGAAATTTTACGAGGATCCAAAAAATACATAAAAGGGTATGTTAATAGGACCATTTTTGTACTAAAATGGCCGCCGAAGTCAAAAAAGGAAAAAAAATTAAAAAAAATCAACTTCAAAGGTCCAGTACTAAACGAAATCCTTTTAAACACTATAAGCCAAATACACTTTTAAAAACGCTCATATAATATGTTTACGAGGGCTGCTAGATATATTTCTGGCCTAATAATGAAAATACGAATATTTATCGTCAAAAATGGTTTTATTGTGTTTCAAAGTATTCTTCAGCATGATTTATACACTTTTGCATGCGCTCAAACCAATTTTCGAAGCACTTTTCCCACTCCGATTGAGACACCTCCAAAACATGGTTTTTGATCGCTTCAGCAGCATCTTTTGGCGACGAAAATCGTTGACCACGCATTTTTTTCTTGATGTTTGTGAATAGAAAGAAGTCATTGGTCGCCAAGTCAGGGCTGTACGGCGGATGATCCATCAATTCGACGTTTTGGCTGGTCAAAAAGGCGCTGGTTTGAGCCGATGTGTGAAAAATCACATTGTCATGGTGAACAATGATTCGTCTTCTCTTGCTCGTTTTTCGAATTTTTCCGAAGACTTCAGGCAAACAAATTATGGTGTACTACTCAGAATTGACCGTCCTACGTTGCTCAAGCGGAACAGTCGCCACATGACCAGTTTTGCCGAAGAAACAGGCGACCATTTGCTTCGAAGTGCTTTTCCCATGAACAACTTTCGTTGGATTTGGCTCGTCTTCGAAGACTCACACGGTCGACTGCTGTTTTGTTTCGGACTCATACGCATAGATCCATAATTCGTCACCTGTGACAATCTTATAAACGTCTTTTGAAGCACCACGATCGTATTTTTTCAACATTTCTTTGCACCAATCGACACGAGCCTTTTTTTGAGCGATTGTCAAATTGTGCGGGATCCAACAAGAAAAAACCATTTTTACGGCCAGGTGTTCATGCAATATAGAATGTATTGAAACGGAACTAATGCCCAAAGATGCTTCTATCTCACGGTGTGTCACATGATGATCTTGCATTATCAGTTCACGCACGGCATCAATGTTCTCAGGCACAACGGCCGTTTTTGGACGACCTTCACGGAATTCGTCTTTGAGCGAGCGTCGGCCACGATTGAATTCATGAAACCAGTTTTTCACAGTGCTATAGGATAGTGCTTCATCGTCATACAAAGATTTAAGTTCATTGATGCACTCTTGTCGTGATAATCCACGTCGAAAGTTGTGAAAAATGATCGCACGAAAATGTTTACGAGTTAATTCCATTTTTTTTGCCAAATTGATTTTTTCAAGTCACTGTAAACAACACAAATGATGGTCGTACGTTAAAACGTTCTGAGTACGTTTATGCTAAAAAATGTCAAACTTTCCAATGGCAATGTCAGATTCCACCTAGCAACACTTAGTGTTGCCTAGGCCAGAAATATATCTAGCAGCCTACGTAAAGCTTCATATAAAAAATTTTCTCCAAAACCGTAGGGTGACCCAAGAACATTTTTTTTTTTTTTGATTCTTGAAAATGTAAAAATGAAGTAATGGAGTGTCTTTTGTAATTTTAGAACTAAATTTTGTACTTTTTGCCAAACACAAAAAAAAAATAGCTTTGTGCTTATAACATGTTCAGTACCTTTCTAAAAATGGCATGGACAGGAAAATCGGGTAAAAAATCTTCAAATGGTGGGCAATTATATAAAGAAATGCTTTGTACTACTCTAAAATCTACAAAAAATAGCAATTTTTTTTTTTTTTGACTTTTACGGTTTTGGCATGAAACGAAACCATGTACCATATAACATCGAAATTAGAGGGGATGTGGCAATTCTTGCTGTATGCGATTGTTTCAAACGCAACAATGACCACTTGAATGAAACAACGATGAAAATCTCCAAATTTTTGACAAATTTGTTTATAAGCTTCTACGGGAATAAGTTTCAATTTTGATTTATATCTTCATCTAATTCCATTCTACTGGAACGCAAACGTATAGTATAATAAATAATGCCCCATCCACAATCAATGCGGCAATTGCAGGAAAATTCGAAAGCTTTTTGTTGCTTAGTGCTCTTTCCCGCACTGGCACTAAAAACTGTCTGCAATCATTGCTTGCAGGAAAATTTGAAGTTTATGCCGATTCCTATAATTAAGCATTTAACGCGATTCAAATGTGTTACAAAAAATAATAATTTAATTTACCATTTCGTTGGCGTCAATCTGAGTTGATATTAATCCCTTTTTTGTGTTTTTTTTTTTTTGAATTATTTTTTAAATAAATTTGACATTTGTGAAACAAAAGTTTATAGTGATGCTTATTTTTTCTTACTAAATCTGCACGTAACCAAATATAGAGCAAGTACTCGCTAATTTTTGATATTTATTTTACAACTAGCATTTCCCGGTGTGCGTTGCTACATCTTGTGTTGTACTGGGGGCGACGCATCAAATATTTTTTTAAGCGATGTAAATTGTTCCGATGCAATTTATATATGTCCCAAATCTGATCTTTATGCGTTAAATACTTTTAAAAATATGATGAAATTTTTTAAGGGCGTGGTACCGCCCATTTTTAATGGAAATTATTTGTCTTGGTACTTTTAATACATATACCAAATCTTATCCATATCTGTAAGATATTTTTAGAGATATGATGAATTAATTTCTTTGGTGGCCCACTTTTTCATTGAAAATAATTTATTCAAATGGACTTTGCAGATGTATCCAGTTTCAATTATCTGCGACAAGTAGTTTCAGAGCTATTGCAAATTAGTTTTTTGGGAGAGTCCCCCAAGGAGGACACCAATCTTTTAAACAATTGTAGAATCTAAACAACATAACATATCTTGAACAATTATACATTTCCTGAAATCTTAACTCATTAGCTAACAACCCATGAAACAGAATTTTGATATCTTCAATATTACCAAAATTATCACCCATTTCAAAAATAGTCAAAAATGGCCACATTGCAAAAAGGTCCCCCCCAGGTGGACACTCCTGAGAAATTCTCTCCAGAAGTTGGAAAAAACCCCAAAAATTCATGTTTTGACAATTTTATTTAATCTCTGATGTTTTTTACTATCAATTATATATTACATATAGGCCCCGTTGACTGTCGCTGCGGCACTTGACTCACAGTGTGTGTGACTCACAATCTTAAGTCACACGCCTGTAACTATATTTGTCTTTTAACATTCATATAAATATAATTTAATATTATTTGTGCACAAATTTTGATGAAAAACGTAAGTGTGCACCTTAGGGTTTAAAAAGTGTCCACCTTAGGGTAAAAACGCCATTTACTTGGAAAAAACAAAAAAAAAATTTCAGCTCCCAATATCATGCAAATTTGTTTACAATATGTTTGATTGGTACGTTTTTGGAAACACCGTTTTCGTTATTCCGAGCGCCGTCCAAACTTTGCAAAAAAATGTTTTTCGCGATCTTTGAATCTGAATAACTTTTCATGCGAATTCCTTTACTTCTTTCGAATTCCTCTTCGTTTACCGATTTTCCAATTTTCTCTAGATTTACCACCATATTTATTGTTTTCTGACTATTTCATTATACATTAGGGTGGGCCGATTTGAAAGTTTATTCAATTCTATGAATATTTGCCCAAGGAACTATACCTCTGCGTTCAACTTTAGTTCGGCGCATTTTTGATCGAAAATTGTACCTTTCATCAATATTTTTTTTTATTTTCATACTAAATTTTACAAATTTTTATAAAGACAAAAGTAATGTCATTATATGATTTGGCTGGTATTCTGTCAGTAATCAATTAAATTGCGTTCCGTTTACATAAAAAGTTCACTTGATAGTGTAAAATTGATGTTATATTTTTAAAAAAGTGATGTGGGTCAAATAGCCGATTATTATGACCGACTTTCAAAATAAAGGATTCATATTTTTGGATGAATTTTTTCAAACAAAATACCTACCTAGGCTGAAAGTTCATTCAATTCTATGAATATTTGCCCAAGAAACCATACCTCTACGTTCAACTTTAGTTCGTCGCATTTTCAATTGAAAATTAAGGTAAAATTTTCAATCGAAAATGCGCCGAACTAAAGTAGTATCATAATATTAATTGCCTGATACTTTGTTATAAATAAATAAAATTGGGTTCTTTTCTCACGAAAAGTTTACCTGATGGCTTGAAATTAATGAAAATTAGTTAAAAAAATCAGATTTATCCACTAATCGATTATTATGCAAATAATGTGTATGACATTACTTTTGCCTCGTTTTGGTTATAAGCCCTTTTGAAAAAACACTCCTCATATGTGTACTGATCGATTCAAGCTTTTTATTGGAAATTTACTATGACCCAAGCGTTTGTTATAGTTCAAAGAATAAAGTTTGTAAGGAAAGTTCAAATCATCTTTTAACTTAAAGGATGTGAGCAGTTCAAAATCAGTCACTCCTTTCGTTCTTATACATGATGAGGCTATAAGATTTTGCTCAGATTTGTCAAAATTTAGCAATTCGTCGACTAAATATTGTTTTGCTTGCATTTTTGAGAAATCGCATTTTAAATCGACTTTAATACTGAGTAACTCAGAACTTGAAAAAGATGAGAAAAAATAGCTAAAAGATTTAGAAAAAACGTGTATGTATGTATGTATTCTCCTTTAACTCCTAGGAGGAGCATAGGGCCAATATGAAATCTCTCCATTTTTCACGATCCCTTGCGATGACTTTGATCTCTTGCCACGATTTTCCCGATTCTTGGATTTCCTTTTCCAACGTCCTTTTCCAGTTGGTTTTGGGTCTACCACGTCCTCTACTGCCTTGTGGATTCCACTCAAGGGCCTGGCGACAAACTTCGCTGTGTGGTTTCCGGAGAGTGTGACCAATCCATCCCCATTTGCGCAGCTTGATCTCGTTTGCTATAGCCTTCTGTTTGCATTTTTGATGTAGCTCGGCATTTGATATAGTGCGAGGCCACCAAACCTTTAATATACGCCTTAAGCATTTGTTGACGAATACTTGCAGCTTGTTTGTTAGTTGTTCAGTAACAAGCCATGTTTCGCACCCATATAACAAAACCGATTTCACATTCGAATCAAAAATGCGCACTCTCGTTTTGGTGGATATAACGGATGAAGACCATATTTTGTTCAGTTGAGCAAACGCGCCTTTTGCTTTTGCTATTCTTGAGTTGATATCCTCTTTTGCTCCACCATCCATAGAGATAATGCTGCCTAGATACGTGAAGCTATCGACGTTTCCGATGTCATCACTGCCAGCTTTAAACGTCATGTCATTGCTTGCGTTTAGCTTCATGCTTTTAGTCTTGGATACGTTGATTTTTAGGCCGGCCTTTTGTGATTCCAAGACAAGGTCTTCAATTTTGCTTTGCATATCTGAATGTTTGGACGATAAGAGGCAGATGTCGTCAGCGTAGTCGAGATCTTCCAGATGTTCGGTAAAGTTCCATTGAATACCCCTTTTGGCCTTATTAAGAGCTTTATCTAGGATATCATCAAGAACGATAAGGAAGAGTGATGGTGATAGTAAACACCCCTGCCGTACGCCTGAATTAGTGGTGAATGTCGGTGACAACAACCCGTTGTGTAACACACTGCATTTAAAGCCTTCATATTGTGCACGTACTAAGTTTATGGCCTTTGCGGCAATACCTCTTCGTTGCAGTGACGCCCAGATGTTTTCTCGGGAGACACTGTCAAAGGCAGTGCTATAGTCAACGAAGACAAGTTGAAGTGCAGCACGCCACTCGCATAATTGTTCGACAATTATTCTGAGCGTGTTGATTTGATCCACGCATGATCTGTTTCGCCGGAATCCTGCTTGCTGCTTTCGAATGGCTGAATCAAGTTTTTCGCTTACCCTGCTCAGAAGCACTTTCGTCAGTACTTTTGATGGAACTGAGAGCAAGGTGATGCCTCTATAGTTTCGGCACTCGCTTAGGTCACCTTTTTTCGGTAATTTGACTAACATGCCATGTAGCCAATCTTCTGGCAAACGCTCTTCACTCCAGATTTTGTTGAGCAGAGGATGGAGAATTTTAGCTGATGTTACGGGGCATGCCTTTAGCAGTTCAGCTGTTATTTGATCTATACCGGCGGCCTTGTTGTTTTTCATGCTTTGGATAGCTTTCACAATTTCATCAATTGTAGGCGGCGGTGTTTGTATTCGACTACTACTGCGAGTCATTGCGGCAGTTGTAGTTGGTGATTCTGGTTGCAGGGATGTGGTAGACATGGGATTTAGTATATCGCAAAAATACTCTTTCCATCTGTTTAGTTGGTCGTCTGCAGATGTTAAGAGATTTCCGTTTTTGTCTTTGATAGGGCGGCTCTGTTGGAGTTTTCTGCCTGATAATCTGCGGGTGATATCGCAAACAAACAATTTACACTTGTTCCTTGGATGATTTTAAGCATTTTATGCCATGGGCACTTTTTTGTACGATGCCTCCCTCTTGAGTAAAAAGCGTTTTGCCCTTCCCAGAGCTGCATTACTATGTTTCAAACGTTATGTCATCGAGCCTGCTGGCCCAAAAAAGTCCTAACATGTCTGGTCTTGAAGGTTTTTAAAAGCACTTTTGAATGAGATCTTTTAAATTAAAAAATGTTCAATTCGTTTAAAGCACGATGACTTTTTTCTTTGAAAAACAGTAAAATTTCGCCTTCTTAGGGCAGTTTTTCGTTTTTTAAGAAGTGTAAAATTTTTTTTGTCAAAATTACAACGTAGGTTTTAAAGTTCATTAAAAAGCAAACAAAATGAATGTTTTTAAGTTACTCTTAAACAAATTTTTCAAATTGTTTGACAACATTTTATAATTTATGCAAAAAAAAAATAATAAAAATATATTTCTGCTTTGAGCCACCTTTAAATATAAATTTAAAAATCTGAAAAATTTTTTGGGATATTCTGTCATGATGTAGATCGTGATGCCAAAGTATATCTTGGAAATTCGGAAAATTTTTTTTTTTGAACAGCCCTAGTAGAGAGTATGCGCCAGTGGCAGCATATACTAGTTTCAAGTCCTACCGTAGAGAATGCGCCACTTACCGGCTGCATAGAAAGAGTGTGCGCCAGATACCGGTTGTATATACAATTTTAGAACCCAGCCACCTTAACATGACTCATTGCTAACAATATTTATAGCAGGGCGATCCTTTTTTTTAGTCTGGAGAAATTTTCTAAATTCTTCAAACTCCGTGCCAATGGATTAGGATGATACATCAATCTTTCAGCATAATTTTGCTTGTATTTGTTGATTTTGTCTTTAACTTAGGGGATGCATAGGTCCCGATGTATGTGTTCGTTCCGTATTTACCATGGAGCACCTGTAATGGTTCTTAAAATTGTGGACTGCGTCCGTTGTAATAGTATAATATTCGAGGAGCTGGCGTTACCCCATAACTGTATACCATATAACCAAATTGGCTTAATGATGGATTTATATAAAAGGATTTTATATTCAAGTTTCAGACGGGACCGACTATTTATGAGCCAATGCAGACTGGAGGCTTTAAGTTTAACATGTGTTTTTTGGCAATATAAGTTTTTGGTAAATATAAGTAAGCTTCTATAGTTCAAAACAAAACTTGCTTTTTCGTTTGCGGCAAAACGACACATATTCTACGAATTGTTTTGTATGTTTTCGAAACAATTCCCCTTGGTTTTCTACGATTTTCTCCTTGTAAACGCATCTGCATGATAAAACATTGCATTCTTACGCTATCGAGCGAAAACAAAATCAATTTCATTTGATTCGCAAATCTAATTTTCTATTCATCATTTTGTAACTCTTTCACATTTTTGATCTCTCACTCGCACACTATCTGCAACTCCTTCATTTGTTATTCAAAAACTTTACATCAAATGTTGCTCATTAATTTTTCATGTTGCTATGCCGCCCCCCTCCCCCTGCGCTTTTGATGTTGCTACTGCAATTTAGAAGACGATGATGATGAAGAAGAAGAAGAAAAAGTGAAGGCAACTAGCAACACCAATACTGCCACTTCGACCCTTTTAACTTCCTTAGCTTCTTGCTGAACTTTGACCTTAATTTCAAAGCAAGCGAATAATTACTCGACGACGATGACGACGATATGAAAGTAGTGGAAATTTTGCAGTCTGAAAGGATCTGCTTTTCGTACTCTGCCCCAATGTACAGCGGCGCTTTTCCTTATGCAACCGACCATGCACACGCCGCTGCTTGCTAACTACAACAACGATATTGTTAGCAGCTTCTTGAAATATTGATGAGCAGCACTGAAATTTTGCAATCACTAGGAACAAAACAGCAACAACACGGCAGTACAACAACAACAATGCAAGGAAGAAAAATGGAAAGAATTTTTGCAACTTAAATGATTGAAAATATTATATGAAGTACATGTGTACATAAGTAGTAGTGAAGGAGTATTGGTAGTAGTTGTAGTGAATGAACGTAGCGTTGATGAAACAAGAAGGCGAATGAAAAATCATGAGATACTTGGAATGGGATAGCTAAGTTTGAAGTGCAGATATTTATAGAGTAAATGCACCAATCGCCTTAAATTGTATTAACTTTTATAGAGGAAGTTTCAGCAAAAGTGCTTTCGAATGAACTTCCTTCAGTTATTTTCTTGTTTGCTGCAAAAACAAGATTTACGATTTTGTAAGAAGGATTTTTCGAAGAAATATAGAGCTTAATACTATCGGTTGTGAGTGAGAGAAAGATAGAGAGCCTCTTCTTGCTTGAGAAATTGTGTTGAATTGAGTTCATTAGCGAGAAAATAGTATGATCAAAAACAGGATTAAGTTACAAGTCAGCTGTAGATAGTTAAAACAGTCATGAAAACCTTATTATCGGAAAAGCTTTAGCTCTATCAAAAACAGCCAGATATTTTTAAAAGCCATAACAAAGCAAAGGTTTTTCAATGCCATACAAAGGATTTGGTTTTAGATTTTAATGCATATGTTCCAAACTATACAAGCTATTCGGATGAAATTTGGTGGATAGTCGGTGAACATAAATACCATACACTGGGCGAAAATAAGCCAAAATCGGATAAGTGCCGCACCCATTTTTTAGCGATTGGAAAATTTAACACGTTAAAAAGTGGGCGTGGCGCTTATCCGATTTTGCCTTCTTTTCACGTAGTGTATGGTATTTATGTTCACCAACCATCCACCAAATTTCATCAAAATAGCTTTTATAGTTTGTAAGATATGTATTAAAATCTAAAACTATGAGCTTTAAAAAACTACTGTTTTGTAATGGCTTATAACTCGTAAAGTAGTAATCCAATCGAAAAATGAAATGAGTATGGGTTGTTAAGAATAATTTTGGCTATCCAAATGTATTGATAAAAAATAATTTTACTCTTTGCTGCTTTTGTTACGTAGCTTTAAGTAGACCTGAAAACAGTGATTTTTGCGCTTTTAAGCAAAGATAACTCAAGATCCTGAAGTGGTGGATTAAAACCAATTTCAGATTCGTAATAAGAAATTCCCATTTTACCATAAACGGCTATAAATACGGAAAACCATGTTTTTACTGGTGGGGGGTAGGGGCTTAAAAAAATGGACCAACTCAAATCTTGGCAACATCCATTTTCTTGTTATTTGGGGTCCTTCTTATAAGAATCTGAGCTCAGTTTTCGATAAATGAGTAAAAAAATATTTTTTCATCCGAAGCGAGTTTTCAAATAACAAAAGAAGATATTCGTAGATGTGCAGGAGCAAAACGGTATCAAGGAGCATTTCAATGCAATTAACATGCTCTTAAGAGTTGTCTAGTTTAGTCTTGGCTACAATTTTTGTGTTAACAGTTTGACGAAATATGGGATGAACTACTAGCTAGGACCAAAAATGGTATAATTTTTAAGTATTTCTGTGATTTTGGGGGGCTCCAGATGCAATTTTTTCGGGTCAATTTGAACACATTTTTTCCTTTAGCCTATAGCTAAAACTTTGTCGGAGACAAAAAAGCAAAATCTCGAACAGAGATATAGCCGAAAAAGCTTTGAAATAACCAGTTTGAACTTCAAGAGCCATAAAATCCGACCTGGAGCCAAAGTAGCAAAATCCAAAAATTGTTTTGCTGGGAACATTATTAACATTCAGAAACGGCAATCAGAAAGTTGTTTGGATTCGATGACCCTAAAAATGTTGCACAGTGTTATCACATCAAAAGTATCGGTGAAAGTCGAAATGTATCGGAAAATATTAAAATACATTGATTTCTCCAGTGAAAGTCCAAAAGTATCGAAAAATATATGTAAAATTCAAAAAATATCAAAATTCTAAAATATTGGTAAAAGTCCAAAAGTATGGAGAAATATCGAAATACATAGCATCTTTTTGCATGTGGCCCATTTCGAAAATCGAAAAAAAAAACAAATTCGCTCCACCCTAATACATACATCGAAGTATCGAAAAATCATCAAAAATATGTATGTATGGGTTGAAATCAAAAAATATCGAAAAATGTTGAAACACATTCATACGATCGAAGAAATCGATAAAAGATCAAGTGTATCGAAAAATATCCAAAATATCGGTAACGGTCCAAAAGTGTCGAAATACATGGAATAAATCGGTAAAAGTCTAAGCGTATCGAAAAAAATCCAAAATATCGGTAAAAGTCTAAAAATATCGATAAATATGGAAAAACATCTAAAATATTGGTAATAGTCTAAAAATATCCACAAACATCTAAAATCGGTAAAAGGCCAAAATTATTGGAAAATATCGAAGGAATCGGTAAAAGTTCAAACATATCGAACAACCAATATATCGAAAATGTCCAAAAGTTTTGAAAAATTTTGAAATATATACATCGAACAAGTCAGTAAAAGTTCAAGTGTATTGAAAAACATCCTAAATAAAAGTCCAAAAGCATCGGAAAACATCGAAAAAATCGGTAATAGTCCAAATATATCGAAAAACATCCAATAAATTGGAAAAAAACTTATCCTTTGAACTTTTCCAAGGCAAAGATTTCTCAGCTACATACATATATAATTTAGCGCCTTGTATGGATTTTGGATAAATATACTTATTATCTAAAAGTAACTATCCAATTTCAAAAGTCAAAAGGTAAAGGTTAGTGAGGAAGTTTATTGGTATACGATGCCATTAGCAAAAATAAATTTTGCTATTTGCAATTTTTTCACTTTTAAGCAAGGATATCTTCGGAACTAGAGTCAACACAAATAAGTAAATCATACCATAGCAACTTGATAACTTCGGTGTATCATGATTAGTTCAAACAACTAAGACCACAGAACAAAATTTTCCATTTCTCGCCCTGTATAATATACCGGACTTAGAAATGATTTCCCACATAATACTCAAATGATATCGATGCAAATCGCATGAAGACGATAAAAATCGGAAGGAACTTAATTCGTCAAAGCTTTTTCTTAATATTTCTGTATAAAATTGCTGCCTTTACACTACAATGGCAATACTTAGCAATAGGTAGTAATTGTAAAAACTGCAACAGCAAAATATGCATGAGTTTTATGCAAAGCATCTGAAATTATTTTTAAGTTTATCTTTAACATGGTGACTGCTGCTGACTGACATAGATACAAAAGCTAAAAAAAAGCAATGTTATAAAAGAAACTTGCATAAAATTTGTTCTTTTTTTTTCTCTCCTTCTCAACTGAAATACAGGACACAATATGAGAAAAACTTAAACATTGTATTCTTTTTATGCTGCTTCTTGCCATCCAACTTTTGAATTTTTTATGAAAACATGATATGATGATGATTAAGAAGCATAAAAACACAATTTCCGCTCTTACTCATTCTTTCTCTGTCTTAGTGTAACACAGTCTTTTGCTGTCTCTCTCGTTCTCTGTCATACGTCGGTCTACTCATTGAGCCTCATCAGGCATTTGTGCCATTGAACTCTTTTTCTCCTTGTGTGCACATGAATTTATGCCATTTTTTCCGATGTCGCATAACGCCCTAAATATGTAGGATTTTTCAACACATCCATATAGAGAATATGCAGGGTGATTCATATAGCGTTTGGAGTTTGAGCTATTGTTTATTCGAAAATGTACAGAAAAATTACATTAGTCGTATGGTCTGCTACAAAATTAGTTGAGAAAGTCGTTTAAATTAAATGGTTTTCCATAATAAGATAAGATTATTCTTTCAAATAAAAAAACCTCATTGAAAAATAGCTTTTCATTTTCTTATATTATTTGTAGCAAAATCAAATTTAAGATCATAAACGGTCCACCCTGTTTATGTTTGTGTAGGTGAAGCAAAAGCCCACCATACACATACAAAACTGTTTTGTCTTCTTGTAAGTGAATTGCAGCAGCTGACGCTTAAAACGTACAAAAGTGTCACACAATTTTGACATCCTTTTAGCACCACATATGAATAATTAGAATGACAAAGTTTACGGACAAAAAGAAATGAAAATTTTGAAGAAACGTCATAGGCAATTTGTATTTTTAAATAATACTTCAAGATATTTTAAGCTTCAGTTGACGGACTCTTCCAGAGCACTTGCTTAAAATGACGATTACATGTGCAACTTAAGAACCGACTGGCTGGTTTGGCAGCCATCAGTGGCGGATGCAGGATATGCCTATATGGTGGGGGCTTAGGTCGGACGAAAAAAATTATTTTGGCAGTTATATAAAATGGGCAAAAAATTTGTATTAATCTAATTTTGTATCTAAAATAGGTCAAATCCGGGTTTTAAAACGTATAGTTCAATATTTTTGGACGATTTCTATATATGACATAGGATTTTTTTTTATAATAATAATACTGTTATAGCTCAAAGATATGGAAGTCTTGAGCTGGTGAAAATGGATTCATCGTGGCGAGAAATATGTAATTCTGTCTAAGTTAAACTACTTTAAAGTTTAAAAAAAGGATAGTTGCAAAAAAGTTTCTTGTCTTCTTTCCTCAACTTTAAAATACTAGTGCCATAAAATGATTCCGTTTTCAATTTTTTCCCGCTATGGTTTATTTTTATTATTTTTTTTTTTTTTTTTTTCAAAAAATCAGACAATCAGTTTTTGGGTGACAAGCATATTCTTGATCAGCGTTACCTCCTGAGTCAATATAGCCATGTCCGTCTGCCTGTCTATCTGTCCGTTGAAATCATTTTAATATTGTTTGAAAGCAATATCATTCAATGAAATTTGATACAACGCCTTTGTCCTCAAAGCTAGTTTGATTTACTGAGAATGAGCGAAGTCGGTCAACGCACACGCCTACCGCCCATACAAAAAATATTTTCAAAGTAGGACTTTAGGAATATTTTTCACGACAATGCAACCAAAATAAATACAACGTAAAGTAAACGAAAGCTCTGAAGAAAAAGTAGTCGAACTCGGACAAGAGGGCGTGGCATCTCTCATATAGGCGAAAGATCTAAGATCGAGCATTTTTTGTGAAAATGAGTTATGCAGTCCAGGATATTGTTCTCGGTGAGATCTACAAGCTGGCAAAACCAGATTTGCTCTAGAACATGTAGTTCCTTAGAAAAATAACTTGAAAAACCGGATGTTGTGAGTTTTTCATATCAACTTACAATTTATAATTACTCTCCTGAAAAATTATGAAAACATGGGATACCTAGTTTTGCCATCTTTGCACAGATTTATTCATCAGAAGACCTAATGAGTTTTGCCTAAAAGTAGGGGAGATGTATATACCTAGGTCCGCTTTTCAGTTTTTTCAATGTGCTGGACTTCTCAAAAAAGTTTCTTAAGTTTTTTGATTAAGTTATATTTCTACAATGCTTGCAGCATCAAATGACGTGACAATGATATTTCTATGTCATACCATTGAGTAGAAATATTACTTTTTCCGTTGCAATCTCAAACGGTCCAAGGTACACCATGCAAGTGTACCTTGGAATATTAAAAATAAAAGAGAACACATTGTATATAGGCAATGAATTATGAAAGAACCTTTTACTATTTAATCAAAAGTAAAATTTTTATTAATAAAAAGAAAAAAAACTAATCATAGACAAAAATTATAACGCGAAAAAGTGCATTTAGTAAAAAACAATTAAACAAAATGGTTGCAAATAAATACATTAATCATGTAAATAATAATAATAATATTATATTGAGAGGCGATTATGGCTTCCTGGTTGCCCGTCGAAAAAGGCTCGCTGCTCAATTAGTATAGGTCCAAGGTATACACAGATAGCATGTTTTAAAAACTGTCAACACCCATAACATATATTTATGAAAATACATCTAAAACAGACTAAAAGCTTAAAACAATAACTAAACTTCCTTCCTGATGTTGTAAAACTGAAATATTTCAAGTAAGTTTCTCACAAAACGTTTCGTAGTTTACTCCAAAAACAAATTTTTACACACAAAAAACACTTTTTTCGTCAATTTTTATACACGCATACAGCTTGACGGTCTGAAGTCTACTAATATGAGTCACCGGTATGAGTGGAAAATTCCATAAAAGATCATTATCGTACACGTGCAACTGTTGAGTGGCAACCGGCACTCGGACCGAGGTACACTCGGACTAAGTTACACACATCTCCTCTATGCTTCACATTTATTCTAAATTCCAAAAGTAGTTGCGCTGGCGAACTGAAAAGGTTTGACCTAGTCAATCACGAAACATCCCCGCTCCCTCTGGAAACACAAAAATTTTTTGGAAAGAGATGGAAATAACTTTTTCTGAATTAAGATCGGAGTCAGTTTGAAGTTACACGTGCTTGACCAGGTTTTGTAGATACTTTGGATCTAGCCTTCGCATTTCCGTCAGCATGTTTCCGTAATGACTCACTCTAGGGAAAAGTGATCTAGCCTAAAAGTATACTACCATTTATATCACTGTCGGGTCTTCTTTAATTGTTTTGTTAAATTAAATGTTCAACGATTATTTGATTGCCAAAGAGTTTTGCCTGAAAGCGTGCTACACATTTATTTTGAATTTCAAATGATACACAACAGTCCTTACATATAGAAGAAAAACAAACGCACAACATCTCCCCCAACTTCTTCTAACAGTTAATCTTTTCCAATGAAATTAATATTTTTTCAAATTAAATTTAACTATGCAAAACAAATTAATTTCTACTGAAAAACCTGTATTACTGTAATTCTAAGAATCTATTTATAACTATGCTTAAAGGGCTTCTATTGTTGCTTTTACGAGAGTGGTTTACATTTGTGGATAAAGGTGTTGTTACAAAAATGGGCTCACCTGCTATGTAGGTACTTGTTCATTCTTAATCAACTACAAACACCTATCTCGCATTCATACGTATGCCAAACAATTAAGATCTCAATATGACGCAGACAAAAATAATAACCAATATCCTGATGGTATGTGTAACATACAGAATTTCGTACATCAAATTTCTGCACATTCACTAATTTTTCCATAACAGAGTCATTCATTAGTAAATTCAAACAATTGAATTTTGTTTTGGTTTTTGTTGGCTTTATTCACTTAATCAAATGGTCTTTTGCTTTACTCTATAACTAAGAAATACCATTGAATGGAGCTTACTTGGTAAGGGGTGGAAAAAAAGTACATGTGGCAAAAGAGTTTCATCGCATTATTAATTATTTTTTATTTTTTTTAAATTTCCAAAGTCATTGTTTTCATCTTCACTGAATGACTTTGTAAATCGCAAAGGTTTTCTTTTTGCTTTGTTTTGGAGTAGCATTTCGGAAACTTTGGCAATTATATTCGTTGGAATTTATAAGTTCATACTCCTGTATATACATATATGCTAGTAGCATATAAATATAACATATATGTATAGTATGTGTTTCCATGGTAAGTTTTCTTACAAACGAAACAGCAAATTGTTACCTTTTTTGTGCAATAACCGTGGTAAAGAAGTTGCTCTTCAGCGATTGCATGTGATCTGTGCTGTCGAAGACTTAATTAAACAAACGCGTTCGAATGAATAATACTTCATATTCTCATTGAGAACTTAGTACTTATGTATGTATGTACAGTGGAGATGATTTATACATTTTATGCTATAGATGCAGAGATTTATGATTTAAACTTATTTTTTTGCTTAGTGTGCGGAACAACCTCAAGTCCGATCCCTAGTATTTTTTGAAGGCTAAGGGTTGACACTATTTATATCTATGTTCCAAGTTTTATAACAAAATCTGCTATACCTGCAGAGATATAGCATTTTAAGTGATTTTTTTTTGTATGGGGGCTACAAACACCTCTCACCCAATCCTCCTTTAGCATAGCTATGAACAACATGCAGTACAAAATTTAAAAAAAAATTATTATGATCTGCTAAACACCGATATTTAAAAAAAAAAGTTTGCAAAAAATCATGTTCATAAATTTGACACTCTATTTTTTCCATAATTTACCACAGTGCACACTAAAGTGCCTTCATTACTCACAGACAAAATTCATGTAGTAAAAAGAAGAAACCATTGAAAATAAAAAACCACAACAGGTTTCCTGTTGTAACGGAAGCGGAAACATGCAAGTGTGTGGATTAATGGTGCCTTCTGACACTTGAAGTTTTTGTTACTTTACTTTTATTATTATTTTTATTGTTGTTGCTGTTGTTGCTGTCGTTGTTTTTGTTGCTTTTGCTACTGTGAAGCGGGGTATCATATTGTGTATATTCATTCATTGATGAATGTGTTAACGGTTTTTTTCCCCTTCACTCCACTTCACTTCATCACTGGCATCATCGTAATTAATTGCCAATGACTTGCCATAAAAATTTAATTTCATCTGCAGTTAAATGCCACAGGAGTTGCTAAATTTACTTGGAAATATTTCCAATTTACAGTGTTGTTTCCATGCTCTGAAGTTACTGTCATAGACTGCGTAGAGGGCGTAAGTGAACTATTAATTAGTATGGATACGATATACGATAATGTTTGTCATTTCCATCGAATAACTATAATGCATCAAATGTCTGCGGTAATTTCAACGCAAAAGTGTGTTAATTGAATTAATTCAAGTACACTTTTATTGCAAATAGCTAAGGAAATTTACATTGAATTACATTGAAAAGTATTTATTACCGTAGGGTTATATGTTAATTATGTGCGAAAATTATTCTTATTCTAAGCACTTACAAATAAGTAGGCATAGAAACCAATGACATAAATACTTTTTTTTTCAAATACTTTATGGTTTTTAGACCTTCTTCCCTTCATAAACTTGTAATATAAGCATCTCGCCATAAAATATTATTCCAAAAGTTTGTATTATACAAAACCTACGATATTTTCACGGTGCAGAGATTGTTTATTTTAATTGTTTTATTTAGTATTAAGCACCAAACATTTTTTAAGTTATAATTGAACAAAGAGTTAAAAAAGTTCGGTGGAATATGTTTTGGTCTGAAATCAATAAGCTTATAACTTTTACTTAAGTGCCCTTTTAAAATTTTTGGAAATTTGCAAGCAAAAACATCAAAAGGTCACTTCGAAATAAAAATTTCTAAAATTTCGATTTTTGTATCACAAAAATCGGCCTCTAGGGCACAAACTATTAGCTGTGGAAAGATGACTTTCAGCAGCAAAATATAGCAAATTATATTTCCTACAGTTCTTGGGATATAATAGTGCACATTTTTGTGGTATTTAGGGTATACAGTCGCTCCTACTCAAAAAAAGCCGTATTTGACAAAAATGGAAAAAAATCCAAACTCTCAGGCTGAAATTCGCAAAGAAACTACAAACCGATTTTGATATTCTTGATCTTGAAAGTTGCGCTGTTTATCGTCCTTTAACGTAAAGTAATAAACATAAAAAAGACTTAAGTTGTGGATGCAAAACACACTGTGAAACAAAAATACCCAATATTAGAACTTTACAAAAAATACCAAGTATGTAAGAATTATCATATCTCGCGCAATTTCAATCCGATTTCCATTCTAAAGACCATGTTTAGAAGCTTTTAGTTTTTTCATTAGTTTCTAATCAAATTTTTGGGTATATTTTAAAACCAAACAATAAAAGGTCGCTTTTTTATGATACACAGTTATTTTTAACAAATTTCGGCCTCTAGCGGAAAACTTTTTACTTTTGGAATCAAGATTTCAAAGCAAAACTATAGGAAAGCAGATTTCCTACATTTATTGAGCTTTAAAGTTTTTGTGTGTCTCTTGTATCTTAAGGTATAGGAAAAAAACCGTTTTTTGAATCAAAAAATTTTAACTTCTTCCGGGACTTCCATAGAGCAAACTTCACTGTAGAGCAATGAGAAAAAAACAAAAAATGTAGAAAATTAATCTTTTTCAAAGATTTAGGAATAATTACTACCAATAGTTTTGTGGTTTTTGAGATAAAATAAAAAACTGCGAAAAAACAATGATTTTTTTCGTTTAGACCTTCATTCAATCCCCGGGCGGGCAATCTTTCCGGGAGTTTTGACCAAAACTAAGTATGCAGTCTTTGTAATAAGGCCTGCTCCTAAGATAATCCTTGATGCAACCTATAATTTTCCCATTATTTCGAAAAAGTGCTGCACCCTATTCTACACTTATCCTTATCCTATCTAGGAAAAAAAATTTTTCTTTGTCCTTATCTTTTTCCATTACTTTTGCAGGTTATGTCCGAATTATACATTGTTGTAAAAGGCTTAATTAGGCCCCCATTTTTTTCATCGTGTTTGGACCACCCAGGCTATATTCGACTATTACGACCTAGTTTCTCTGGTTCTTATACCCGTAAATGCTAATTTTTATAAAATTAACGTCTTTAAAAATATATTTAAATTCTACTCAAAAAGTGTTAATTAAGGCCAAATTAAGACCTTTGTTTGGTCGGGGACTAAAATTTATAGCTTTCGCTATGTAAAAAATTTCAACGGGTTACCTTTTGATTAGATACATATGACACCTTTAACTGATATGTTAGTAGCTGCCCTAATGAAATCGTCGATGACGGCAATGTTGAGTGCCATTAATGGCGTTGATAACGCTATTGGAACTCTTTAGCCAAGCTTTTTTCCATGCAGATGCTGCATCTGTAGGTAGAATCTGCTCCAACGGGAAGCGGTTACTAAAACTTATGCTCTGAAGCACAGATCGCAAAAATGCAAAATGAAAAACTTTATTCTGATTTTAACTTTAGTTGGAGCATTCCAGTGAAAATGGTATTTTTTAGCAGATGTTTCAGATTTATTTTTCAAATGTTTTAATGGATCAAATATATTCTAGTAGGATTAAACTTTACTTTCCAAATTGATTTCATACTAAAATCTTGGTATTAGGCTCAGTTTTTTACAGTTAAAGAAAGTGCCAAAGTTTTTTTTTTTACTAGGTATATTTTTGATCATATTCGTCATTGTTTTTCTATTAAACCATGATGAGTTACGTTATAAATTATATCTTAAGTTTTAGGTCATAGACTAGTGTATTGATAAATAGTATTTGCAAAAAAGTGTTCTTGCAAACATCTGTATTATACCGCAACAAACAAAACAGTTATGGGTGTCCCGTACAAACGCACAAATCGATGTAATTAATTTTCTGTCTACACACATAACGGTTTAATTTTATTAGCATTTTATTTAAAGCTAGTTACTTGGGTACTCTTAAAAAGTGCAGTAATTTTCGGATTTTATTTTGCCTAAAGTATAATAATTATTATCTTAATATTTGTCCCGTACAAACACAATATTTATTTTATTAAGATTTCTATTAATTTTTTTCTAATATTGTTGAAAAAACTCTTTAAAAATTATCGATATGGGTACGGTCACCGTTGGTTACTACTTTTCTATGAACTATAAGTCTCAGGGGGCTTTATTATGTATATGCACTTAAGAAATTGTGACTTTTAATTATATGAGATATGAGCAAAACTGCTATATAAAAATGAAATGGTGTTCATATAGGGCCGTTTAAGGACCGTTTAACGTAAGCATATTTAGGTGGGGAGTGGTTCAAGATTTGCTTATTGTTGCTTATACAGGAGGAGAGGTCGATAAAGTTCTTACGTAAGACAAAAAATATTTATAATAAAGTCTAATTTTAGCCCTTAAAATTGATTTAAAGTGTCAAGGATTTTTTCAATTTCCGTATGGCCGCTATTGCTTTAATTATAAAAATAATTTAGTTCCCGAATTCTTTTTCGTATTTGAAAACTGCTTACGTCTAATCATAAGAGAGGGGTTCGTGTTCACGATTTGTTAATTTTTGCTTATATCATTGAAAATCTGCTTACGTAATGCTTAAACAGTATCTAGTTAACTTATGGACACATCCCAAAGGCGCGATTCACGGAGTCTGGGGTAATGTGAAACGATTTGTAAGTCAAAAAGGTCGAAGTCGAAGAGAATGTGCCGTTATCAAAAACGCAAAAAATTTCGCGACACTAGCAGCCACTTTAGTACCCTCTACGAGAATTTTTTCATCTCTGAATCAGAAAAAAGTAGCTTAAAAAATTTAAAATGTTCAGCCATGAGCCTATCCCAGGGATATCAAAAGTTCATTAAATTTCAGTTAATGGCCATCAAGTAACATGCAAGAAACACGCTTGGGATAATCATAGTGTTATGGTTTCATTTAAAAAATGATTTAAAACTAATTTAATATACATGTATTTCGTACGAGTCCCGTACAAACGAAAATGTCCCGTACAAACAATTTAATTTGTATTTAATAACTCTCATTTCAATAAATATTTTTTCAAACTTTTATTGTTTTACTATACCTTGACCCTTAGTCTATCCAAAAATATTTTTGCTAATTTTAAAGCTTATTAATTTCGCTAAAAACTTGCTACAAAGTCAAAAAATGGAAAGTATGGTAGATTTGGGCTGTCCCGTACAAACGAACTTCTTTCTTATTAATTACTCACTATCTATAAATATTATTAAGAACAAATAAATGGTTTTAATAGGTCTATATCACACAAAATAAATGTACTAGATGCTTTTTTTGATAACGTTCTGGTTTGTCTTTAATTTAACTTTGAAACTCAAAAAATGCGTACGATTTGTCCCGTACCAACTTTGGAATGCTCCAGTTTTATTTAATTTTTAAAATGTGAAAATTTAAAAATTCGAGATTTATGTTGCTTGCTTCTTGACTTATTTTCAACGAGTGAAGAAATTTTCCAACTTAAACTTTAGACTTCATATTCACTACGAGTGTGCGAGACCGCAACATTTGTACAACGTACATACTTATTACAAGTTTTGAGTGGGTAGTGTTGCCGTTCGTCGTAGAATCACACTGGAGTTTGGGAGTTAAAGTTTACATGTTTCCCCACGTAAACAACCTTAACAACGATTTATAATTTGTAAACATCACCTGCCGAAGTTATGGAAAAAAGACGATTTTGTCAGTTTTTTAAAAAAAAGTTTCGAGTACCCAAAATTTTTTTACGGGATTTTGTTTTACATCGTATTTGTACCAATATGTTTTAAACGAAAAACTTCAAAATTCTTTCAGCACTTATTTCTGTCTTCAATAGCTCACAAGAAAACATAAAAGTTCGATTCTTTGAATAACTTTATGTATTCTGATGTATTCATTTACGCTAATTCTGAATATGTAATCCGACACCTAAAAATATCAGCTTTTTCCTTTAAATTCTACTCCGAATTATACATGTAATTTTTTTTTTTTGTCTCTGAAATATCCTACCTAAAAATTAGGTAGGAAAAAATACTGCTATTTTTGAGGATATGTACAGAACGAAAACAATTTACTTAAAGGTTTAAATACTTTGCGAAAAAAAAAAAATTAAATTTTTTACGAATTTTGCATTTCAAGTATACTTTTGACTGCAAAACAGCGCTTTGAACAAATGATTTAATGTAAAGTGTTTCAAGGCCCATGCACTTTCTCTGCATTCACGAAAAGCTTTAGCTTTACCTTAACACATTATTATTATTAATTTGAGCCTGATTGAACCCATATTTAAGTAAGGTAATCGTTAACATAAGAATATTTCCCACATGGTATATTAGCATTACATACATTCAACTTCAAATAAACTGCCACGTAAGCAACACAAGCATGTGTTGATGTAATTCTTTTCCCTCTGAGTTAAATCAGATATAACGCTTGTAAAATATCAACTTAATTAAATTCACATTTCGCAGGAAAAAAGCAAAATATTTACTTCATCTTTCATTCATTCCACTTTGTTTTTTCCAACAACAATTAGAAAAGTTAAACGGGGAAAAAAGTGAGGTTAAGCTTTTTTTCATGTACATAAATACATGAGAATATAGTAAGTAGAAATGTAAAAATACAAAACAAAAACAATTACATATATATTAAATATGTATGAGTGTATAGAAAATGACAAGCGTATAAAAATAAAACAAAACACAAAAAACAAAACACGTTCCGACCAACGCATTTTTCTACGCTGCTGCTTTTCACAGTCTAAATACCTAAAAGCATGCTACAGTTTTTTTTGTTTCTTTTCTTTTCCCATTCTGCCCGAGTTCGAGTTGCAAATTAGCAGCAGCAGAGAATATAAAAGTTGTCAAATAAAAAAGTTAATTTATGTTATAATAAATTGCAATGTTTTTTTTTAAATTGTTGATTTTTTCACTCATTTCTGTTTTTTTTTTTTTTTTTTTTGCGAAAAGAAGTTATGCAGAAATATCACATATTTCTGGCACATATCACACATTAGTTACGTGTGTTAAAAGTTTGTTACCAGCACATAGCGTGTATGAGATTCTGCAAGTGTGTGTGTAAAGGCTGTCACCTCAAGCTAAATGAGAATTATGGAGGATGGGGATAGAAGAGAAAAGACTACTACTTCAACACCAGTTAGTTGAGTCAATCCAGTGATGAAAAATACATTCTGTATGACATGACATTGAAATGGACTCTATCACATACATCAGATATTTATGATCAATGCAGTGTGGGTTGGGTATCCAAGTGCACACATAGTTAGATTTGCTTATGTAAATGTATTGAGGGATGTGTATTTTATGAGAATGTCAGCATTTGAGTTTGCTGTCGTAAAGGAACAAGAAAAATTTAATCCTTTAGTTGACCGTTGGTGTGACAATTGAATTTCTTACACCTCATTGTTTTTTTTAATATTTTATCTCTATTTAGTCATAGCAGGTTGGTATTTCTCGCAAAAATCCAAAAAAAAACTGAAAAAACTAAAAAAATTTGCAAGATGTGAAACATGTTGAAGAGGATGGATTTTTGGCTTAATCGATTCACACACGCCTACGATCAACACTTATCAAATATTTAAAATGATATACTCAGATTATTTTGTCTAATAATGCAACTAAATATCCAACAAGTACTATGAATGAATTAAGGGATAACTGGACACAAAATAGGCGAACTATGCAAGAGGGTATGCCACTTCCATTACAAAAAGAACCTTCGTGCTGCGCCCGCAAAAGCAACCAAATTTAAAAAAAAATATTTAAAATGATTCGTTCAAATTCTGACAAAAAAATAAGCGTATTCGGATAAGTGAGTCTGGGATCTCCCATACAAGTTAAATCTCCAAAAAGCTATATTGAGAAAATAATATGAAACAAAAATTTGTCCAAGCCCTTACATTTTTTTTTTTTTAATATTTTTATTTAATAATAAATTTTATTACAGTTATTTCACGGCTCTCAAAATTGTGGTATCTTTCATAGCTTTCAAGTTATGAGTTTTCGAAATTGTTTAATGTTTTAATTATCATGAGTCGTTGGTGCACGGGCTCTACCTTATAGGGTTGCCACCGTCTGGACGGTATTTTTTTGTTCTGTGGTCACTAGTGAAATTTTTTTAAGAATATTTTTGTGGAATATTTTAATCCATTATAAATAAGTTTTTGGAAAAAGGGGTCAAAAAGACCCATAAAAACCAGATATAATGGGTTAAGATTTTCGAAAAAATTGTTCCTTGCTGGTTTCACGTTAGGTTATGAAAACATCTTAACCCATGATATTGCGTTTTAATAAGTCTTTTTGACCCTTCTTTTCCTAAAACTTGATTGAGATGGGTAAAAATATCCTCCAAAAATATTCTTAAAAAAATTTCACTAGGGGCCACAGAAAAAAAAAATATCGTCCGGACGGTGGCAACCCTATATGGTAGCGCATGTGCACAAACAACTCCTGATAAACACAACATTAAACAACTTCAGAAACTCATAGCTTGAAAACTATAAAAGATACCACAATTTTAAGAGTCGTAAAATAACTACAATAAAATGTGCTTTTAAATAAAAATATTAAAAAAAAAAAAAACGGGTGCTCAAAGCCCCAAATTGAAAAATGCTTTTTTACACCTAAAATAAAAATATTTTTCAGGGTTATTCCGTTTTTCAAAATCTCATGTTCTTCTCCACTAATCCTGAAAATTTCATTAAAATCGAAAAAAAAGCCGAGGAGCTATGAATTTTCGTATCCAAAAGTTGCGTCGAACTTCCTATGGCCGCCATCTTGAATTTTTTTGGAATTTCGGAAAATCATTTTACTACAGTCATATGTATGTCAAAAACTAACTTTTCACCAATTTTCAAAAAAAAAATCGGAACTGTAAACCCAAATCTTAATCGATTACGCAAAGATTGACCCTGGTGAAATAGCCGGCAATGATATTTGACAGCATTTTGGCCAAACACACGCTTTAAGTGAAAAAAAAAAATTTGGTGCCCACAACTGGGAAATTCAGAGCTGTGAAAAAACTGCCAGAAAATTTTTCGGTGCGAACATTTTCATTAAACCGATAAAAAATCACAAAATATATTGATTTTCCTTCACAAATATACATTATACGTATACTTATGTACTAATCTTTTAGCGATAATTCTCTTCAATATATTGTACTTTGAACACAATAAAAAATTAGATCACTTTTGATCTTCGCAGATGATAAGATGTAATCGACTGTAGCTACCTCGCATATTCGTCTGTTTGCTTCGGTGTCAGAACTAAAACATCGCGCTGACATAGCGCACAAACGACAATTGTCAGATCGGTTGCATCTGGTCAATGTCAAAAGTTATTCTGACGTGCCCACAGCCGGATAATGCCTGCAACTGGACAACTTCCCCTACCTGTGAAAAAAACGTTTTAGTTGACTAACGCGAACACGAAGATGCAAGAATACGTCTACTCATGTTCATTTTAAACGGCTTAAAACACTATTTAATACATTTTTTGCTTAAACTTTTTCAAAAAGGCGCTATTTACATTTTAAATTTCAATAGCAAAAATATCTTCCTTTTGACATTGAGCATCAGCCTACAACATAAATAAAGGCGCATGCGGAATATGTTGATATTCTTTTGATGTAATTGAGCGCATTTTGATTTCTTAAACGTTGGTATCTCTCGCTTTTTCTGATGTAAAACTGATGTTGATTTCTATCTGAATGTAAATGGACTACCCAGAACGGAGGAAGCAATTGTTGCCACATATATTTGCATAAATGTATATGTTATTTCTGTTACATATACATTTGCGTGTATTGAAGGAAACGCATTTTTTTTTTACTTCCACGCCGATGAATTTAAATAGAAATTTGAAATTTTTTTGCGTTCTTTTGACTTCCTTTTTCTTAATTTCTCGCTTTGTGCGCTTTATTATGCATTTCTAGTATTTGTCGGGTAAAAGAACGCTAGAAAGATAAAGGGAAAGAGAAAAAAATCACAAAAGCGTAAAGAAATTGCACAGAAATTTGCGTGGAACCGCGGCGGCGAAAACAGCGATGGCACCCACGAAAACAATTTCAAATTTAAACAAAAAAAAAAATAAAAATCTTTTGCTTTTCGTGTGAGAATTTTGTGGCGGATGTGCTCATGTGTGTGTATGTATGTGGATGAATGTGCTATTGTGTGCACAACAGTTTTTGTGGCATTTTTTTTGCAGCTACGGCTCCTTTATGTATTTTAGCATATTTTTATTTCTTTTCATTTTCATTTTTTGCTACATTTTGCTCTTATTTATCTCTGATATTTTCAACGTTTTCGTCATGAATTTCCTTTCGTTCTTCTTCCGACAGATCTCACAAGCGGTGGCGTACAGGGTCCCATCGAAGGTTTCAATTCATTAAATGAAATCACAACCACCAACGCACCCACAGCCAGTTATATCAACCCCAAATGGATGGAGCCCTACTTTGATCCCTCAACGCCACGCAATGTCACAGCGCTAGTGGGAAAATCTGCCTACCTGAGTTGTCGTGTGCGAAATTTGGGTAACAAAACGGTAAGTGCGCCGGTGATGGGGGAGCGTATAAATGAATTTTGATTTTTTGCATTTAAATTTTAAAAAATTTTCTTTTTTTGTTTTGTGCGCGACATATTTGCACGTCAGCGTTATATTAACAATCAAAAACAAACAAATCTGTACAGAATGAAAAAAAAAAAAAAAAATCTGTACAGAATGAAAAAAAAAAAAAAAAAATCAATGGAATCGCACTCACAATGAAAACGTCTTCGTTACGTTTCTGTCGTTTTAACCTGTTGTAGTGCCCGGAGACATTTTTCCCACAATTAAATTCAACGCACGCAGTCACTATCAAGTGACATTAAGCACAAAAAAAAAAGTGCACAGAGCAGACTTTGTTTGCTAACAGGGTTGCCGCCTGTATTAAAATAAAAGTTGTCAATGTGTTGGTTTGATCGATTGAAAAGTCTTTATATTGACAAAATGATATATTGGATTACACAGGTTTACAAAATAAAAAAATGTCATGGCGTTTTGACCAGACTATGTGTTTCCTAGGGACTTTGACTTCCTGAATCCAAATCCGTGGTCTGTTTTTTTCCAGAACGTCTGAGAAAAAAGATTTCAAGGTCATATGGAGGTCAAAATGGTCATGTGTCGTTTAGTGATAAATTCGCTACAATTCTGAAACTAATTTTATATTATTGAATTTTTAGTTCTAAAAAAGAATGTGTGATCAAAAAGGGTCTCTCGGGCCTAGTTTCGGAGATATAGCCATCGGAAGATCCGGATATATCTTCTGTGAAAACCGCTATAAGTTGGGAACCACTGGATGGATTTAGAAAATATTAGTGTCATATGAAAGGTATTTTGTTGTTGTTGTTGTTGGTTTTGTTGATGTATTTGTTGTTGTAATTGAAAAATTTCTCAAAATTTCAAAAAGGTCATATCTCCAAAACTATGAATCCAATTGAAAACATTTTTAGAGGTTGTCAAATTACCTTTCATATGATTCCAATTTTTTTCAAATCCATGCAGGGGTTCCCAACTTATAGCGGTTTTCATTGAAAATATATCTGGATCTTCCGATGGCCACATCTCCGAAACTAGGCCCGAGATACCTTTTTTGATCACATATTCTTTTTAAGGACAAAGAACTCAATGATAAAAAATTAGTTTCAGAGTTTTAGCGAATTTATCACTAAACGACGCATGAACCCCATTTTGACCTCCATATGACCTTGAAATCTTTTTTCTCAGACGTTCCGGAAAAAAACGGACCCCGGATTCGGATTCAGGACGTCAAAGTCCCTAGGAAACACATAGTCTGGTCAAAACGCCATGACATTTTTTTTTTTTTGTAAACCTGTGTTATGACTTTTTATAAAAAAAAAAATTAACACAAACATTTTTTAATTAAATTTTTTTACTTACTTAGGGACCAAAAAAATCTAGAAAATCTTCTTAGACTTAGTAACACAGTGGGCTCAAAGTTGAACTTTTTGAACAGCAAAGAAGCTCTATGGAAATTTTAATATTAGCAATGGCTGGATAAAATGCTTTAGTTAACTTGTTTGAAACCAAGTGCTCTAATGTAGCATATTTCCAGAAACTCCATTGATTCTACTTTATAAAAAATAGTAAGTTGTTTGTCTATTGATTTTATGTGAATTATACAAATTTTTAAAATACTAAAGCAAATAAAATGGTAAAAAAGGGAAAATTGCAAGCTTTTTAGATAGATTATGTGAGGTAGTAGGTTTAATCAAAATCCAAATTACAAATCTGCGATTATGAGAAATTTTTTTTTACTAATATGGCCAAATTTTTGCCATTCACCAAAAAATAGTCCGAGTACTATTTTGAATAAAAGGAAGCCAGAGCATTGAGTATCGGCAGAATTCAACCTTTTTTGGATGTGGAAGGCTTAAAGTATCTCCAAACCGAATAACATAAAATGTGGTGTAGCCGTGGTAGAATATTTCCCTTTGGGAGCGAGGCACCTTATACTAAAAATCAAAAAAAAAATATATATGTATTATTCCTTCTCCATCTACATCCAAAATATCAATAAAAGTCCAAGAATATCGAAAAACATGTAAAATATCGTTAAAAGTCGAGAAGTATTGAAAAGCATCCAAAACATCGGAAGAAGTCGAAAAGTATCCAAAAACTTATATCGGTAAAAGTCGAAAAACATCTAAAATATCATGAAAAGTCAAAAGTATCAAATCAAAAATTGAAAACTATCGAAAACATTCAAAATATTGGTAAAAGCCTAAAAACATCCAAAATATGGGTAAATGCATAGGAAAACATTCAAAATATCGGTAAAGTCCAAATATATCGAAAAACATCCAAAATGTCGGTAAAAGTCGCAATGTATCGAAAAACGTTCGATTTACCGGTAAAAGTGGAAAAGTATCGAAAAACATCTAAAATATCGGTGAAAGTCCAAATGTATCGAAAAACGTCTAAAATATTGCAATGACACGGGTTTCTTGCCAGCAAGAGCAAATTACAACAGTTTTAATGCCCCTTGGGACTTGCCTTTTCTTAACTTGGACATAGCATGTACCACATCTTATAATTTGGTCAAATGGTTTATTATTTTTAGGGCATGGCACCGTATACTTTTTCATTGAAGCTAATTTCTTCTGAAGCCCTTTGCATATGTTGCAAATTTTATTTATCTACGTCAAGTAGTTTCAGTGATATGATGAATCAGCTTTAATGAGGGCGTGGCACGGCCAAATTTTTCTTGTGAGGATTATTTTTTCTAACGCTCTTTACATATCTGTTGACTTTTGACAAAACAACTAAAGTCGAGATAAGACAATTCTCCGGGATTTTAGTTCTAAATATAAAACTTAAATACGCTTCTATTGGTATAATCGTCAAGTCTCTATGATTTCTTGTTCCAGAGATATAAGGGTGTCCCATAGTTCTCGCAAGATTTGAACTTAGCGCCATTCGTGCGGTGAAGTGTTATGAACCAAAAGAAAAAAAATAATTTAACAGCTGACACTTTAAGATTAGTATAGAAAGCAGCATCAACGAAATTAAGCCACATTATTGAAAAGTAGGTTATCAGTTTTTAGGCTCTCCTGAAAAGTTGCCAATTTCAAGATAGGTTTTGTTTTGTCAAAAGTTCACAGATATGTTCTAGCTCATATCTAAATATTTGTGTCAAATATTTTCAAAGATATCACGAAATTATTTTTTTGAGGGCGCGGCCATGACCCAGTTTTTCAGTAAACATTTTTTTCCGATAACTTTTAATAACTGTAACGAACTTTTTACGCCGGCGGTATACTCGCCGGTATCCAGGGTTCGGTTACACAAAATTCATATTTGCAGCACCTTTAGCATACAATAAAAGGGGAACGAAACACAGAAACCAAAGTGACAAAAAAAAATAAAGAGACGGAATCGTTCAATGATTACTTTTTCCCGTTTATTCACGATTTTGTTTCACTATCTTTGTTCTTATTACGCTCGCGGTGGTGCCCGTCGGTCGGCTTGCAGGGGGATGTCACAGAGGCACGCTGTCGTTACTGCTGCTGTTGTTGCTGTGTCGCTGCTTCTTGTGTCGTTGTATGCGGGAGCATCGTGCGATGGCAGATCGAGGATTTTTGCTTATTTCCACACAGATGTCGGTATGTTGCGCAAATCTCGATATACAAACGCAGCGTTCGTGGGTCTTTGTATGTGAGCAACCCTAACACTTTTATCGTGGCTCTCACATAAAAATTGCCCCCCTTGTCGTCGTCGCCAGTTCTTGTCGGTCGTCACGTTGCAATAGAGAGAGTGAGCGTCAGAACTACTTGTAGATTGCAGATAGCTCTGACAACTCCGACTCTCAATTACGCCATATGCAGTGGTTGTATACGTGAGAGGAGCGGCACGAATGCAGCAACCACTATAGTATACACACAATTGTGTCGATCACTGTCTCTGCGGTGTGGGGCGTTATGTCGGCAAGGGCGAGAAGCTTGAACTTCGGCACAATGCAGAGAGTTCTAAGGTTTTCGGCCTGTGGACACGACGGGTCTTTCGGCTGTATACATGAATGTTACGGCACAGTGCAGTACCCATTCATATATACAATTTCCCACTCGTATGAAAAATCACTTTGTAAGTAAAGTCAAATTTACCTTTTCTACTGCTGTTTTCTTGTTGCTGGTGTTGGCGATGTTGTTTTCACGGCGGCTGGCGACGACTGACCAAGTTTTTGGTTGCGCTATTGAATTTATGCTGGTTTTCATTCCACATTGTTCTTTGTGTGGAACGAAAATCAGCTGTTTCGTAATCCACTTCCATGGCAGGGCTACCACTGGTAAAATACGATCACCGCGTGTGTAACGTAATCTAATTTACTACTATTCTTAATATTAGGTTTTATTCTGATGTATATTTATCTTATATATAATAAATTTTAATTCAAGGTTTATGTAAGTCTTAAACTTTAATTCAGGAACTTGCCATTTGCAATAGTAAAAATAAACAATAATTAATCAATAAAAACATAAAGAAAATTCAAATATAAAATAAAACAAATGCTGCTGCAGCTTCGTTGTAGCTTCAAAAAAAATATGTGGGGCAAAAACGAGTAGGCGACTTTCGCCTTTACAGAACATACTAATAAAATCTCATCTAAGTATCTTCATCAAAGAGTTTCAGAGAAATGATTAGTAAATTTTTTGGGGGGCCCATTTTTTAACTTATGATTTAGCCTTTTTTATACTAAAACATTGTGCAATTTTTTTTTTTTTTTTTTTTTTTTTTAATCGGTCCGTTACTTTCCGAGTCAATAATAAACAAATACAAAAACAAACAAAATCTCTTTTGTATAAAGTTGATTTTCGCATTTCTCTTTGCTTGAAAACTATAAAAAAAATTTTTTTTTTATGATAAAATAAAATTATGAATAGCTGAAACTGAAGAAAGCAATAATATTATTGAAAATAATAAAAAGCTTAAATTGACATTCTTAACTTTATCAAGAATGGATAATGCTAAGAACTGTAGGCCTTTTTTGGATGGAAAATTGGTAAAAAAAAAGTTTTCTTATTTCCCTATTTGAGTTTATTTTAACTAATAATGAAGTTTTATAAGTAAATATTTTTATACGGCAACCCTGCATACAAATGAACTCAGGGTATAGTGTAAAAAAATGGCAACAACAGTTGAGGCAAATACAAATAGAAGCGACTCAAAGACACACCTAAATTATACTTACATAAATGTTGCACACGGCCGCAATTGAAATAATTAAGTTATTTTTATTCGCCCATATGCAAAACCCATTTAAGAATATCTGACTCCTTCTTCGACTTTTCCCGAATTAAAAATATTCCTTCGTAAAAGACGTTCATTAAGAAATATTCCTACTTTTTTCGGTTTTTTTAAAATTTATTAAATATCTAAAAAAGTGTTCATCCGAAAAGATCTCTTCCTTCACTCTTTGACAATTTTCATATAATTTTACAACCCCTACCGCACTACCTGAAAGACCTTTCATATCATAAGATAACTCATTCGTAAAACTGACATTCAGTGCTTTGAATTGAAACTGTACTCAGTGAAACCCTCAGTGCAGCCTCGTTAATGTCAAAGACAAAAGAAAAAGAAAAACAAAAAAAAAAAATCAAAAAACAAATGACAATTATTTTGCAAGAATACGCCAAAAAATATTTAATTAGTTTTTCTGCTCAACGTTACGTTGCTTACGTCGTATTTTGTTTGTGTTGTTTTTTGCTGTTGCTAAGACGTGCGCAAAATTGGCGGCAACAAATGACAATAACACACACACACAGCGTTGCCAAATGCAAATATTCGCAAATCTTATAAAAAAAATATTTAATTTTGATTGTGTTTTTGTGTTCATTGTTTTTTTTTTTTTTGTTTTTTTGTATGTTGGTACCATTGCTTTTTTAATACATTTAAGAGTAATATGTATTTTTTTTTTTTAATTTCACTGCGAACTTTAAATTCGTACACATTTATGTGTATAAAGCGTGCGTGTGTACTCATGTTTGTATAAGTGAGCACGTAACTTTCTCATTAAACGAAATTAAATTTCCATTTGTTTTTACGTGCAGGTTTTATTTTCATTGTACGAACAGTTTCGATGAAATTTTGCTAAATATTTTTAGTAAAAAACTAAAAATTTAATTTTAAAAATTAAATCCTTGCATTAAAAGTTTATGTCGCGATATCAAATTTCTATAATTGGAACCGAAGAGTGGACTTGCCTAGTTTTAGTAAACAACTTTCAAATTCATACAAAATAGTTCATTAATGTTCGTAGCAAGAGTTAATCATACGTCACGTTATGTTGCACATTTATGCAAAGAAGAAAATACATAACATTACCCAATATGTTAATAATTACAGCGTTGAATTAATAGCATGCATGTTAAACAGATTTCTTTTTAAGTCAATAATACTCCTATATAAAATTTAATAATTCTCGTACTATTAATTTAATAATAGGAACTTTAACTTTATAGAATTTATTCTGAAATACTGTTAGTTAAATAGTTTTAAGATGTACTATTGCTTTAATATTACAATGCAATGAAGTTTTATTAAACGCGAGTTGATTATGAAGAACGCATATCTTCAGGATCATAGGAAACAAGTTGAAAGGCGTGTCAATTGAAAGGTCTATTCCCTTTTTTTTTGAACATTTTTATTTTTGAGACAAATTTATCAACTTTGAAGAAGTGTAACTTTTGAACGGTTAAATGTTTTCGCACTGATTTATTTGAAATACAAGTGACGGCAAAGTTAAATTGGGATTTCTTTGGTAGCTAAACACTTTTTTAAGAAAAAAATGCACCTTCTTAACTCTCTCAATAAAGAGTCAGGCAAGATAAAAGAATAATAATTGAATAACAACCTCCCGAGCAAAGCGGAAAGTGCTGCCATCGCTCAAAACTTCAAGCAGCTTTACGATATCACCCCTAAACTATATGGCAGAAAACTCCAACAAAATCGCTTTATCAAAGACAAAAACCGAAATCTCTCAACTCGGATGGTCAATTAAAGCCATGGAAAAAGTACTTTTGTGATATATTTACTAAATTTGACGTCTCAACCAGAATTACCAACTAGCACAGCTGCAGTAACTCGCAGTATCACGCGAACCCATTGACAGCCACCTACAACCGATATCAAAGTGAAAACTATCCAAAGTATCAAAAACAACAAGGCCGCCGGCATCCATCAGATAACAGATGCACAAATGAAAATTATGTCCAATAACTTCAGCTAAAATTCTCTATCCTCTTCTCATCAAAATCTGGAGCGAAGAGCGTTAACCAGAAAATTACCAAAAAACTGTGACCATAGCGAGTGCCGATTTCCCAGAAAAAACTCTTGATAAGGCCAAAAGAGATGTCCGATGGAACTTTATCAAACATCTAGAAGACTACGACTCGACTACGCTGACTTATTCAACTTTGTACGCAATGAACCATAGCTTTAAATATAAATGATCAAATGTAAGGACAGTCTCAGAAGAAACGGAAACTTTTAATTCTTAAGGTTGCAACATAGATATTAGTGGTATCGGTCTAAATACCCTGTTGGAAAACATACTTTTGCAAAACTAGTTTGTATATACATATATATATATATTTCTGGCCTAGGCAACACTAATGTCAATAGCTAAAATCTGGCAACACCATGATAAAGTTTGACATTTTTTAACATAAACGTACTCAAAACGTTTTGATGTACAAGTGCTATTTGTTTTATTTACAGTGAGTTAAGAAAATTAATTTTTCCATTGATAACACAGTCCTGCGATTTTGAAAAAAGTTAAAAAAGTATGAAATGAGAGTAGGTGATTTTTATAGGTTTTTGATCGTTGAATTCGAATTTGACCTCCGATTTGCCTCATCACGTCTGAGGTCCGAGTTATCCTTGATTTAAAGTACAAGAAACGCTATTTTCAGACGCATGGCGTACATCTTGAAAGTAGTCTAGTTCACTATTGATGGCAGCATTGAAAAGTCCTGAGCTTCCTCTTTAAAGTGTACTTATAACTTTTCAGATATCATCGATTGAAGTAAAGGTATCGCTATTCCCTGTAAAGGACTATATTTAATTTGTATACCATTACTTCAATGGATAATATCTAAGAAACTAATGATCCAATTGGAAAAGTTAAAAATACAATTTAAAGAAGAAGCCCAGAGCTATTCAATGCCACTGTCAAAAGTGAACTAGACTACTTTCAGGATGTACGCCATATGTTTGAAAAAAGCGTTTTCTACACTTTAAATCCAGGATAACTCGGATTTCAGACGTGATGAAGCAAATCGAAGGTCATATTCGGATTTAGCGAGCAACAATCTATAAAAATCACCTACTCTGATCTCATACTTTTTTTCATCGCAGTACTGTGTAATTTAAGCGATTAATAAATTATGGGGTTTCCAACGAGAACAAACGTTTTTTACAACTAAGTGTTCATGTAAAATCGTATTGTATGTATTGGAGTGGAACTAATGCCCAAGTATGCTTCTATCTCACGGTATGTCACGTGACGATCTTGCATTATCAGTTCACGCACGGCATCAATGTTCTCTGGCACAACGGCCGTTTTTGGACGACCTTCACGGAATTCGTCTTTGTGCGAGCTTCGGCCACGATTGAATTCATTAAACCAGTTTTTCACAGTGCTATAGGAAGCTGCTTCATCGCCATACAAAGATTTAAGTTCATCGATGCACTCTTGTCGTGATAATCCACGTCGAAAGTTGTGAAAAATTATCGCACGAAAATGTTCACGAGTTAATTCCATTTTTTTGCCAAATTGATATTTTCAAGTCACTGTAAACAACACAAATGATGGTCGTACGTCAAAACGTTCTGAGTACGTTTATGCTAAAAAATATCAAACTATATGATGGTGTTGCCAGATTTTAGCTATCGACAGACCAGAAATATGTATAGCAGAAATATAAGTGCGACCAACTAGTCTCAATTCTGGGCACATCATATGTTAAATTTTATTCTCGTATTGTATTGCTTGTCATTGGATGTAAACAATTGTCTCCTTATGCATTACATTGCGTCCAGAAAAACTTCAATTGACTCTTTTTCCAAAATCAATTTTAATAAAATTGAATAAGGAATTTATATAAATTTCACAGAAAAACGTCAGAAATTGCTACAGCAGATGCGCTAAAGAGTTATTCCGGGTTTCGCAAGTCATAAGACCGATACACTATTATGTTTTATGGGTCACAAGTGTGGGGATATAAACAGTACGATGATGTGGAAAAATTATTTAGATTTTTCATTAAAAAAGTGATATTTTTGCCCCAAAATACTACCAATTATATGATATACATAGAATCCGGTTTCCAGACGCAGTTTGCCTCTACCCTAAGGCTTCACTTAAATTATATTGCTAAAATTTTAAACTTGCCTTCATATTGGCTACGAAATATTCTAGCAAATGAGGTTCTAAGGAATGGTGTATATTGGGCAGCTGAATGGAGTATGTTTCATTCTGAACTGAATGTTGAAATGCCACTAAATTTAGATTTTAAAACGCTTACAGCTCACAATAATAAAATATTAGGACTAATTATTGAAAAACAATTGAAGCAGCACATTGAGAGCGCAAAAGCTTCTCAACATCATGATTTGTATTCAAAACTTCAACATGAAGGGAACCATTACTTTTTTCAACATAAGTCTGCAAATGTAGTAAGCCTGATTTTTAAAGCTAGAGTTGGTTTGCTTAACTTGAATGAAAGAGCCTTTAGAAACGAGCCTTTAGGACCTTGTTCTATTTGTAATTTAAGTTGTGTTGAAAATACATATCACCTATTAGGGGTATGTCCCATTTTTAAAGCTGCCAGACAACGTTACTTCGGCAAAGAATTACTTTCTTGCGCAGAAGTCTTGAATTTATTAAATAGTAAAAGCTACACTAAGCTTTATGAGTTTTTAAGAGTTTCCCTTAAATATAGAAATCTTCTGATTAATGAATTTGCATTTTGAATAATATTTGCCAGAGCCTTTGTATATAAAAAACTTTCACAAACAAATTGTATACTTTTTCTTATTTATAAGCGACACACAACACATTAATGTTAATGTCATTAAATTTATATTTTGTTCAAACATTTTGTACCATGTAAATCAATTTAATTTATGAATAATAAAATATTTTTACTACTACTTTTTTACTACTACTATCGTTTCCTCTTCATCATAGTGACCAAATCGTACGTAGCCAGAATCTTTAAAATTACACTAACACGATCGATGATGACAGATTATGCAATACAGTGAGCCATTTTTGTATTTGAGTTTCTAATTTAAAGTGTACTCTATTAGGGACTACTTATGAAACAACTAAATGAAAAAGGAGGCGACTTATTGTCTCCGCTGATCCTACGGGGTACGTACAGTGGCGAACAAAAATGGATGAATGTTAGCAGCGGGTCTTCATATTAATATGCCCATAAAAACGATAATATTAAAGCAAATGGGTATAATATTTTTGCAACTTATTTCTTATTTATTGAACTATGAGATGATATTAAATTAAGTGCTAAAATTGTTATTGCAACATTTTTTTTGATAAAAAACTTAAAAAACCCATATTTTTGGAATTCTAAACTGTGGGAGAACATAGCAATAATGCGTTTGGTTGGGTATTCTCATGAATAAACATTCTCGGGAAGTTTTTCTCAGACTGAACTGAAGATCAAAAACAGAAGAGAAAAAATTCTTCGGAATATTTTGTTAAGGCTCGTTGTTTGTGCATTTGACTGACATTTTAGCTAAAGTTACTTTAAGATTACTGTAATTAGCGTCGACTTTATTTTTGGTAATCCATTAAAATGTAAGTTGGTTCGTAATTTTATGTTAAAAGTTTAAAAAAAAAAATTTTTACTTAAATGTGCAAATGATATATGATTTGACATAAAAAAATACAGCATTACTCAGCACCCATTTACATTCATAGTTAAAGTGGCCCTGGCACCAGAACTCATGCACCATGTTACTGCAGTTGCAAGACCAACAACATACAGTTTGTGGAATGATGAATTGCTTTGTTTTTTTTTTCGTGGAAAAAAGCAGAAAAGGAATTCAACCTTGGACCAAATGCGACTCATTTTAGTTAAAGCTGCGAAAATGCAAAATGCAAGTGTGTAACAAATGGGATTACATATGCAAGAATTTATGGCTATGTGTGCGTTAGTTACTGTATGTTTTAATGTGAGTGCGCTCGCTAAAGTGTGTTTGTATGTCAAAATATGTCAATTGTACTCCACTATATAATTATGCTACATATAAATTTGTATGCAACATTTATTCGTACATACATATTTTGGTTCGAAATTCATAATATGAGGAGTTATTTTTCAAAAGGGCGTAAAACCATGTTAAACAAATTTTCAGTAATGAGAAAAAACTTTTATGGGCTGTTAACAATAACAAATTTTTTTTTAATGTCTCCTGTATTATAGTGAGTTGACCAAAGATTTTAATCCACTTAACATTTTTGTTGTAACCTATTTGCAGTAATTGCAAAAAGTAAAAAACATTTGGAAATAAGCCCTTTTGTTCTGAAACGTTTGAAAATAAGCCCTTTTGTTTCAAAATCACTCTTATTTCACCATTTGGAAGTTTATTTTGATGTCTATAGGTATGGTATGTAAGCACCTATATAGCCTGGGGTATATAAAAAATATTAAAAGTTTTTTTGGCCCCTATTCAAAATACGTCTTTTTGTATCAAACTCTTAAAATTCCTATGAAATGATATGGAAATAAGCCCTTTTGTTCTGAAATGCGACTTTTGATCACGATTTTACCTTAGAAAAATGCATTTTTTGTGATGAATTTTGGACTAGAGGATGCATTTTAGCATGGTAATGGCGATGGCATCCTTAGGTTTGTTCGAGGTTGGAAGTGGTTTTGCGCCCTTTTGAAAAATCACTCCTCATATATCGTCCCTTTACAAGTGAAAAGTACTAAGTCAGTTTTTCATTTTTTGACATATTTGATGTTCAAAAAATTAAATTTTGTTTTTTCATGTATGAAAATCGTTGTATTGCTTTTACTTTTATGATGAAATAACCACTTTTTAACAGATATATGGCTAAATGATCCTCATCAAACTACGGACTATAATATTTTTGACCAGAAACAACAAATAACTCAAAACTAGAAAAATCTAACTTAGTGCTTTTCACTTGTATAGGGCACGGTGCTCTTAAACAGTCGATAGGTTTTTTGGCTATGTGGGGAAAATCTGTGAATGGGGTTTCATTTGTATTAGTTTAGTGGTCTGAAAAATGCAATTCCCGAAATCGTAGCTGATCATCCCCGCGAAATATCGTAAAAATACATATCCCATATAAAAAAAAAAAAAACGGAAAAAAACGCAACAAACAAATATCAAAATAGTTATATTTAATGTATTTTGCAATGCTGAATCTGAATCCAGCCTTAAAATTGCTATATCTCATATGGTCCTAAACAAGGAAAAAAGACCGTTTTTGCTATATTTTTAAGCTATAAAACTAGGATATAGAACATTCATACGCAAAATTCGATACATTATCTGAAAGCTCCAATCTTTTTCTTTAAAACCGCATTTAAATTATGTCAATAGCTTAATTTTTCTCCGAAATATCGTAGACTGAAATAATGACAAAACACGTCTTTTGCACTTTTTTAACTTTTTAGGTTAGGATATCTCCGAGAAAAATAAAGATATCGACATTATTTGAATTAGGTTTATAAGATTGATTAGAGCTTTCCATTTCTGCATCAGAATTTACGGATATACGTCCTGTTATATAGCTCCAAAACACAGCAATAAAACATAGCATCGGCTTTTTTTCCTTGTTTAGGGTAAGATATCTCAAAAACCGTATAAGACACAGCAATTTTAAGGCCGGATTTGGATTCAACATTGCAAAATACATTATATATAACTATTTTTACATTTGTTTGTTGCGTTTTTTTTTCCGATTTTTTTTTTTTTTTATATGGGATATGTATTTTTGCGATATTTCGCGGGGATGATCAGCTACGATTTCGGGGTTTGAATTTTTCAGACCACTAAACTAATGCAAATGAAACCCTATTCACAGATTTTCTCCACATAGCCAAAAAACCTATCGACTGTTTAAGAGCACCGTTAGGGGCGATATAGGTCTTTTTAAAAAAAAAAAATTTAAGAAATATTAAATACTAGTATCGCCGGTGGCCAAAATTTGGCCTTTTACTTTTAGATAGATACACTTTTTCCGAGTACCGTTTGGTACAAAAGAAAGCCAGAACATTGAGTATTCATTAATCGTAGCAACATTTTTTATATGCAGCAGGCTCAGTATGTTTATCTTAAAACCGAATAACATAAAAATTGGTGCAGTGCTTGTGCCAAAAAATATCGGAAAACATAAAAAAAAAAAAAAATAAAAAAAATCACAAAAGTATCGACAAACATCGGTATGTATATTAATAAAAGTCCAAAAGCATCGATAAACAGCCAAAATATCGATAAAAGTCCAAAAGTATCGAGAAACATCCAAAATATCGATGAAAGTCGAAAAGTATCGAAAAACATCCAAAATACCGGTAAAAGTCCAAGAAATCGAGAAACATCCAAAATATCGATAAAAGTCCAAAAAAATCGAGAAACATCCAAAATATCGGTGAAAGTCCAATAGTATCGAAAAACATCCAAAATATCGCTAAAAGTCCAAAAGCATTGAGAAACATCCAAAACATCGAGAAGTATCGAGAAACATCCAAAATATCGATATTAGTCCAAAAGTATCGAGACACATCCAAAATATCGATAAAAATCCTAAAGTATCGAGAAACATCTAAAATATCGGTAAAAGTCCAAAAGTATCGAAAACATCCAAAATATCGATAAAGGTCCAAAAGCATCGAGAAACATCCAAAATATCGGTAAAAGTCCAAAAGTATCGAGAAACATCCAAAATATATATAAAAGTCCAAAAGTATCGAGAAACATCCAAAATGTCGATATAAATCCAAAAGTACCTATCGAGAAACATCCAAAATATCGATAAAAGTCCAAAAGTATCGAGAAACATCCAAAATATCGGTACAGCACGTCGACAGAGCACAACGAAACAGGTTTCGTGCAAGCAAGAGAAAAACAACAACAACAAAATTTCTCTTTCTCCACTGTCTCATTCACTTTCTTAACAACACAGCATAACATTGTGGATGCTGTTGTTGTTGTAATTATATGGGAAACTTTTATCCGGTTTTTAAATGCCTTAATGGTAAATTATGAGGATAATTTTTGGATTCGTGGATTCTACACCACAGTACCTTTCATATAAAAAAAAAATATTGAAAATCGGTTAAATGGTTAGCTCGCAATAGGGGCGCAAAAAAAACTGTTTACGTATTAATATATAGATTACCTAGAATATATTTTAACAACTTGATAACTTTTAAATTTACTAGAATCGCCCAGTGGTCAAAATTCAACCACAAATGTATTAAATAATTTTGGTACTTTTGGTAATTTTGGACACTTTTAGTACTTTTTTTAAGATATTTGGTACGAAAAAGAAAAGCTCATTTATCATCCCCGGTATAATTCAACGAAATATAAACAAAACAAAAAACATGAAGTCAGTGCTATGCTTTTGGCTCTTCTCTTTGTGCTTTATCCTTTTTTCAGCTCTGTGTGACCGTGTATTTTGTTGTTGTTAATATTGAATAATTCTTATTTAATTTTACCTGGCTTAAAGTCAAAATATGAACATAATTTCAACTTTATGCACATCCAAACACAAATACCTTTCTAATGGTGTATAGTTTAAAGTCGTACTCCATTTCTAGCATAGTAAAAAGAGATTGGCAAGTTTTTTGTCTTGTGTATTAATATAAAGATATCTCTTGAATGACTTAATAACAAATGGAGGGCATTTTCAACTAGTATGTACTACAAAAAAAAGTTTCAAAAAGATACAAGAGCCAAATAGCTTCTGGTTCTGCATGAAATATCCCATGTGTAATCCTTAGTATATCCCTAGGTTACACCCACAACAACATAAATTAAACTTGTAATGTAAATAGCTACTATGCACATAGATTCAGAGTCACTGTGGTGATACAAATGAATTCCTTAGGGTATCCCCCAGGCAGGTGCAATTGCAGTTGGATGAAAACCATGAAAACTTTGAAGAAAAACAAGCAATTTAAAGTTTCAATTATGCGAGAAAGTATACACTTAGCGTAGGTTCTTGTTGTTGTTGCTATTGCACAAAACACAAATTCCGTACATAGAAAATTCTAATTTTGAAATGTAAATTGTGAAATGTTAAAATGTAATCACATCAGAGTCGCATGTCGTATTGTTGAACAAATGCATAAGTTAACACATGAGTGGTAAAACTAAACCCAAGAATTTTGTTGATTTATTTGAGGTTAAATTCGACGGAAGGGTTCCGTGAAGTTTTCGAGTTAAGCAAATGTAAATCAGTTTATGGATGATTGCTCTTTTTTAGTTGTTTGTACGTTTTGCAATGAACTTAATTACATATTTACAACAAGTATACACGAAGTTTCCATTATAATTTAGTGTTTACACTGAGTGAGACTGTCAAAAGTTTGATTTGATTTTAATACAACAATTTGCTTGTTAAATTGTTACACAGATGATTTACACACATAACTCAAATACATATATCACAATTGATGCAAATGTAATTGTGTGTAGTTATTACACATAAACATTTATTACTTATGCAATGATGTGAGATAATATTTATAAAGTTACACACAAAATGTATGTTAGTGATATTTTGTTGATATTCCCTCAAGCAAGATGGAAGTGGTTAAGATATTAAGAAACAAATGGTTACACAGATACTAAAAAAAAACAATAAAAAAAAATGCAATGAGCTTTTATACTTTTCGATGCTAAGTCCGACTGCATCCTCAGAATTGCTAATATACTTGCAGGGTTTTGAGATTTCTTTGCTGGAAGTTAGAGAAAACGCTGTTTTCAGTTTTATGGCGTAGCTACAGGAAAAAGTAAAATTTTGTTTTTTTTTAATGGAAATAAATAGTCACTTTTTTATCAAAATACATCTTCAAACTTTTTCAATTGAACTCTTAATTTTCGAGTTATGATATCTCGAAGAAAGAGTATTTCAATCGCCATACAAAGAAAGAATTTATATGACATAGTATGTAAAACCGATTCATGGCCAAAAACACTCAAAATGAGTTAAGATCTGCTGCTGAGTATGAAATGTGTTAGTGCTAATAAGAAGAAGGCAGTGAGATAAAAAAATACGGCGCATTTTTCATCACTTCAAGACCGCAAGATTACACATTCAACCCAAACCTCACCACGGCGATCTTCTTTTCCTTTGGGACTAACGAATTCCAAACCATCACCGTCAGACTCGTCATGAAAACTGCAACTAGATTCTCCATCTGAAGAAGATGATAAATACATTTGTTTTTGAGGCATATTTCTTTGTTGGTCCATATTACCCGCATCACGTGTTGGTGAAATAAATGGTTTATTTCTCAAAAACTCTTGTGGTTAGTTAATGGATATTATGCGTGTGGTCCTTATTAACGCTTAGTCCATATAATTCTTGCTCACCCTACGTGTTCCAAAATTTTTAATAGAGAATAATTAAAGAATTGTAACATTTAAAATAAATCTGACGGAAAAGACTCTATATACAATAGAGGTGTTTTAAGAATGTATGGAGATCCTAAGTAACAGCATTTTGATACTTGACACCCCTCAATTTTGTGAGGTTGGAAAAAAAAAATGAATTTCGAGGTCAAAGGTGAGAGAAAAAGAGAAAAAATGTACAGAAAGACCTACAAATGTTAAGGGGTCACCTCAAGAGGCGTCAAATGTATGACCGACCCACATTATTTTTCCCCCACCAAAATTTTTACCAAGTATACTTACCCCCTATCTCTAACTCCTAAGGGGACTCCCATACAAAATTTACATTTTTAGGAAATTGACCCCCACCACTCCCTGGGTGCCCCTAGAAGGGTCTAATATATGACTGGTCGGGTCGGTCATATATTTGACTCCTCTAGAAGAGACTCCTGGGCAGTTATGGGCCTATTTGACGATTTCCTTTCCATATTTTTTATGTCTTTGACGTCAGTTTTGTATGGGAGCCCCCTAAAGAGCTAGAGATAGGTGGTAAAAATAGTGGGAAAAAATGTTGCGGAGGAAAAAATATTAGTGGCCGGTCATACATTTGACCCTTCTAGGGGCACCCTGGGAGTGGTGGGGGTCGATTCCCTAAAAACGTCAATTTTGTATGGAAGCCCCCTTAGGGGTTAGAGATTAGGGGTAGGTATGTTTGGTAAAAATATTGGGGGAGAAAAAAAATGTGGGTTGGTCATAGATTTGAACCCTCTAGAGTTGGTCCCTCTTGTGGGGCTGTAAGTAAATTGTTTCTCCTTTTCTCTCATCTTTGACCTCGATGCGCCAACCCTTACCCTCATTCCACCCCCAAAATTTTTTTTGTAAACTCATTTTTTTTTCCAAGCTCACAAAATTGAGGGGTGTTAAGTATCAAAATCCAAAATTCGTGCACTAAAACACCCCTAATATACATACATCTAACAAAATCAGAAATAATTGATTTTGGGCTCTGCGAGATAAAACTTTAAGGCTGCGTCTTACGCAAGACATTCAAGCCGTTCAAATGAAATTTTCAAAGAAGGTTCCACACATGAATCCTATTTTATAATTATTATTATTATTTAAAGGCTCTGGATTGCTCTGCAACCTGAAAGATCTTTTCCCTATCAGAAAAATTTTGGACTATCTATAAATCATATCACTGCCGTGGGATTAATTTTACCTAAGTATGCCATTTGGATTGAAAATCTCGACAACTAGGTATCTAACTCTGCGTCTTACCGCAGCGTTGCAAGTGCATAGTACATGCTCCGCCGTTTTCGAGTCCTCTGAGCAGAGTCTACAGGAATCACCGTCTACCAAGCCAATCTTTTTTAGGTGATAATTGAGTTTACAGAGGCCAGTCATTATTTCACTGCAAGTTTTTATACCTTTTTTATTGAGATTCAAAACAGCTTCTACCTTAATACGTCTTGGATTGATCAGCCTCTTCGCCTGTCGCATACCTTCTTGGGCTCTCCAGTGATCGGAGATGCTTTTCTTTTCCCACGAATTAAATTATCTTTAAAACTGTTGTTTACTCTGCAGAAGGGTTTTTGCCCCATGAAAGTATTGAGTGCGCCCCTCTTGGCCAAGCAGTCTGCCCTTTCATTGCCTTCATGCCCCTTGTGCGCTGGTATCCAAGCTAGAGTAACTTCATTTCTCCTGGATAGGGCTAAGAAGTTTACAACACTCCCAGACAAGCTTTGAGCGCATTGTAAAAGCCATGAGTGATTTGGAGTTGCTTGGCTGTCCGAATAAATGTATATGTTGGTGCCGGAAGTGCCCCTCCTTAGGCATTCTCTGGCGCACAACTCTAAAGCGTGGACCGACGCCTGAAAAATGGAAGCAGTTGTTCCCATTGCAACTGCTTTTTGGAATCTTGGTTCTACAACTCAAGCTCCTGCGCTGCTATCTTCGATTTTGGACCCATCAGTCAACCATAGCTGTGAGCCCTGTTTTAAATTTATGTCCTTGCTTCTCTATTCTGCGCGGTCATTGAATACCGCGTTTTCTAGAGAAAACAAACTTTTTACCTAGCTTATCGGAGACCGAAAGACATGGTGTGTCCCAGAATACATCCAGGATTTTGACATGTCCTGTTAGATTGCCTTCTTTAAGTTGTTGTAAATGAGGTATTCTGAGGGCCGCACAGGCTGCTTCCTTCTTAACCATAAGGTGAAGAGGAGTGAGTCTCGTAAGCATGCCTAGAGCTAATGTCGCGCACGTCCTTAGTGCCCCTGTAACACCCAAGCATTCATTCTGACCCTTTACTTGGTCTGCCTTTGGCCATCATGCTAATGCAGCATAAGTGATCATTGTACGGTGATAGTTTTATAGGACCATGCCATCATTTTTGGCCATAGTCTCCATGTTTTACCAGATATCCTTCGACAATCATATGCTATTCTTAATGCTTTATTTGTTATGTACGATAGATAACTATTTCAAGTTAGAATTTTATCTAGGATTACTTTTTAATATTTCATCTCCTCGGAAACCGTTAACACCGTTTCCCCCAGATTTAAAACTTTCAGGTTTAGCTTCCTCTTCCGGGTAAAGGGCATCAGTGTGGTTTTACTAAGGTTTATTTCGAGTCCTTTCTCTCGGCACCTACTTAGAGCTAAGTTGAGAGCTAGTTGCATTTGTTCCGTTACGGTAGAGTCAAACCTGCCTCCAACCATAATAATCAGATCGTCAGCAAAGCCTTCGACCTCAAATTTGTGATTTACTATTTAAGGCAAATTTATATGTATTTTATTTTTTTGTATTTTTATGACACAACGTGCTTTTCAAAGTGAAAGCTTGTTTCACATTTTTTTAAAATATTTATTAACCAAATACCACCAAAAATGGAAATCCCTTAACATCCGCGGACGACCAACTAAAGAGATGGAAATAGTATTTTTGTGATATACTAAATCCCATGTCTACCACCTCCCCACAACCAGAATCACCAACTACAACTGCCGCAGTGACTCGCAGTAGTAGTCGAATACAAACACCACCGCCTACAATCGATGAAATAGTGAAAGCTATCCAAAGCATGAAAAACAACAAGGCCGCCGGTATAGATCAAATAACAGCTGAACTGCTAAAGGCATGCTCCATAACATCAGCTAAAATTCTCTATCCTCTGCTCACCAAAATCTGGAGCGAAGAGCGTTTGCCAGAAGATTGGCTACATAGCATGCTAGTCAAACTGCCGAAAAAAGGTGACCTAAGCGAGTGCCAAAACTATAGAGGCATTACCTTGCTCTCAGTACCATCAAAAGTGTTGACGAAAGTGCTTTTAAACAGGGTAAACGAAAAACTTGATTCGGTCATTCGAAAGCAGCAAGCAGGATTCCGGCGAAACCGATCATGCGTGGATCAAATCAACACCCTCAGAATAATTTTTGAACAATCATGCGAGTGGCGTGCTGCACTTCAACTTGTATTCGTTGGCTATAGCAGTGCCTTCGACAGTGTCTCCCGAGAAAACATTTGGGTTTCACTGCAACGAAGAGGTATTGCCGCAAAGGCCATAAACTTAGTACGTGCACAATATGAAGGTTTTAAATGCTGTGTGTTACACAACGGGTTGTTGTCACCGACATTCACCACTAATTCAGGCGTACGGCAGGGTTATCTACTATCACCATCACTCTTCCTTATCGTTCTGATGCTATCTGATGATATATTTTATAAAGCTCTTAATAAGGCCAAAAAGGGTATCCAATGCAACTTTACCGAACATCTGGAAGATCTCGACTACGCTGGCAACATCTGCCTCATATCGTCCAAACATTCAGATATGCAAAGCAAAATTGAAGACCTTGTCTTGGAATCACAAAAGGCCGGCCTAAAAATCACTGTATCCAAGACTAAAAGCATGAAGTTAAACGCAAACAGGAATGACATCACGTTTAGAGCTGGCAGTGATGACATCGAAAACGTCGATAGCTTCACGTATTTAGGCAGAATTATCTCCATGGATGGTGGAGCAAAAAAGGATATCAACTCAAGAATAGCAAAAGCAAAAGGCGCGTTTGTACCAACTGAACAAAATATGGTCTTTATCCGTTATATCCACTAAAACGAGAGTGCGCATTTTCGATTCGAATGTGAAATCGGTTTTGCTATATGGGTGCAAAACATGGCTTGTTACTGAACAACTAACGAACAAGCTGCAAGTATTCGTCAACAAATGCTTAAGGCGTACACTAAAGGTTTGGTGGCCTCGCACTATATCAAACACTGAGCTACATCAAAAATGCAATCAGAAGACTATTGCAAATGAGGTCAAGCTGCGCAAATGGAGATGGATTGATCACACTCTCCGGAAACCACACAGCGAAGTTTGTCACCAGGCTCTTGATTGGAATCCACAAGGCAGTAGAGGTCGCTGGAAAAGGAAATCCAAGAATCGGGAAAGTCGTGGCAAGAGATCAAAGTCATCGCAAGGGATCGAGACGAATGGAGATGTTTCATATTGGCCCTATGCTCCTCCTAGGGGTTAAAGCAGAATAAAACCAAATACCACTGGGACTATTATGTTTTAAGCAAAAAAAAATAACTAAAATGTTTAAACTTTTTCAAGTGCATAGAAAATACCAATTGAAAAAATTTCATTAATATGCCGAAAATACTAAGCAATTTCGTTACAAACTTTTTGCTAACAAATTTTTCCTTTTGCTGCTAGCATCCTCTAAAATGATAACATTTTTAAGGTTACCTTAAGGATTTGTGAAATTTATTTGTTGTTGTGCATAACATGAAAGTACTTAGTATAAAATTGGAAAGCAAACTATAAAAAAAGCGCCAAATAACATTTAAAGTTTCGCAATTGCCATGTATTGTTGAAGTATTTTTCAGGATAATATGAAAAATTTTTTGATTGCAGTGGAGTTCAAAAATCAATTAATCTGATTTCAGTGATTATAATAAATTTTAAAGATTAGCTCTTTTGAAATATATAAATAAAAAAGAAACAGTTATCCATTTCACAAAGAATATCCATAATGTGAAATACTTTCTCTTTACTTTAAGTCTTTTTCTCTAAAAGTATAAGTTTAAATACAAATGGTTAAAAAATAAATAAAACATCGTAATATTTACAATGCCATTTCAAATTTTTTCTTATTTAATCAAGCACAACATGTGGTATGATTAACATTTCATTAACGCGGAAAAATAAATTTTCACATTAACACTATTTTGCACTTTCTGCGGTCCTGAAGACTCAAAAGTCGAAAATATTTCATGAAAAAAAGAAAATTTGATCGAACTGGATCCGGTGTCTGTTGAGGTTGGGGTCTTTTACTGTAAAATTTACAAACCCGAATATCTCGTAAGCCAGAGCTAAACCGATACATTAAGTTCAGCATATCCGAAAATGTGTTTAATTCCTAGGGCTCATCAATAGACCAACAAAAGCTCTTTAGGTTTAATAAAAATTTTAAGTCAATGAAATTTCAACTGCTTCTAAATATTTGTAAGAAATTACCAAGAATTTAAAGTTTGATAAACTTTCATCTATAAATGATTATGATGATTATGTTTGATTCAATTTAAGATTGAAATCCCAAACGTCGTTCGTTAAAGCTGTCAATAAAATGAGAAATGTTTAACGTTGTTGTTACTTTGTGGGACGCTTTCCTTATTTTTACTGAAAGGACTGAATTGCATAAGATCTGCTAAATATAAATATAATGAAATAAGTGTTTTGCAATTAAAGTTTTGATCTGTTCATAAAAAACCTAAAGTTACAAATTATTTCAGAGCACTTCCTTCCTTGAATATAACTCATTTTGTAAGCACTTTTAATGATAAGGAAATGCTAGCCAGATATCTCTGGCATTCTTAAGCTAATTTTTCATATCATCAATTTCTTACAAATTTATTAATATTAAAACTAAAATATAATTTTACAAAGTGCACAGCTTTGGCTCATTTCAGACCTTAACATAACTGAGAAAACTTTCTTATCGCAAAGTGAAATGGCATTGTCGTCAGCAGCTACACCTTCCACTGCCACAAAGTTTGTAAATCATAAAAGGAATCACTTCGTGGAATTCCTGTTGCCTTAAACCGATAAGCGTATCTACTAAACATAAATAAAGCAAATTTTTAAGTAGCGCAGTGAGAATGAATACACTGCAAGAAAAATCTCCACAAATAAGACTTTGTTTTGCAAAATATTTGCTTGATCGGACCTGAGACACTCCCGTCATCCATATGGCACAGCAGACGAAAATTATCCTTCAACCAGGAAGTGTATTTGAAGATGCTCTAGAAGTTCGATTCGAGAAAATGTGAAAAAGAATTATTTTTATGGAAGTTTTGACCCCCAAACAAAGCGTGCTTCAAAACTCCCCACAATACAAAAATCAAAGTTTGTCTGTGTGCTCGTATTTTATAGATTCAAAAACCACTTAGTGATGAGCAAAATTAGTCTTGGTCTTGAAAGTTGTTTTTAGTCTTGGTAATTTTTCGAGACCAAGACCACGACGCTGATATCCTTGCAAGACCAAGACTGTTATGGTCTTGATCTTGGTCACGATAATCGTCAAGACCAAGACCGCATTTCAGTCTTGGTATTTTATAATCAATAATCTTTAGATATTTTTTCAAGACCAAGACCAATACTGAGACCAAGATTTAATTACCAAAATCAACACCAAGACTCAATATCAAAACCAAGACTCAATATCCAAGACCTAGACCAAGACCAAGACTGCTATGGTCTTGAATTTGGTTTGCTCATCACTTAAACCTCTTGACCGATTTTGATGAAATTTTCGCAATATGTTAGTTTAGATTAGAGAAAGATTATAGATTAGAAAAATGGGCGTTGCCACACCTATAAAACAAATTCTACATAAGTCAGAAACGGTTTGATATATAGAAATGAATTTTAGTACATACATATGTAAAGGGCACCGGAAAAAATATTATCAACTAGAAAAATGAGCGGAAAAAATTAATAAGATTTGGAACATATGTAGAAGGCACCAGGACAAAGGTGAGGCAATGCTCACCGGGTAAAAGCTAGTGTGAAATAAAATTTTTTTTTCCATTTTTGTCGTGCGCCTGTGTTATTTTTAATATCGATTTTTTATAGCAAGAAATGCTGTTTAAATTCATATGTTTGTTTGTTTTTATTGTTTTCAACACAACTGAATATATTTTCGTAATGCCCAATTTTTCTTCTTGTACTTTTCAAAATGATTTCCTACACTACTCCCTCTCCCCTACTTTTTTTCATCAAAATAACAAAAGTGTTCAATATTTTCTTAATCGAGTTTTGTTTTTTTCATTTTATTTTTTGTCTGGCAGGTCTCTTGGATACGACATCGTGACATTCACATACTTACTGTCGGTTCCTATACATACACATCCGATCAGCGTTTCCAAGCAACACATCATCAGGAATCGGACGATTGGACGTTACAAATAAAATGGGCGCAAAAACGCGATGGTGGCATGTATGAGTGCCAAATATCGACACAACCAGTACGCAGTTACTTTGTGCGCTTGAATGTTGTTGGTGAGTTATTGTTGTTGCTCAAATTGTTGTAGTTGTTTGCTTCCTTAGTACTGAGAGATGGCAACGATAGTATTGGAGTTGGTGGTGGTAATGTTGGAGCCAACGCAATCATATCATAAATAAAATTCTCGCCAAACACACTGCGCCAAAGAATGCTTTTAAATAAAATTACACATTTGGCTACAGCGATAGTAGCACAGTGGGTCAATAATATGAAGTGTTATGGACAAAAATATTTTGGAAGTTTAAGAGAACTGAAATTATTATTAAAGTATTGCTTGGAGAAAAAAAGAAAAAAAATAATAAGTAACAAATTTTAAAAAATTATGAAACATAATTTACCCCTAGTTTTAAGAAATACAATGCCTAAAAAACATTTGAACTTAGTCGTCCCACAAGTTGGACAACATGACAGCAAAATTTGCAACGCGATCAATGAAATTTCCAGTGGTAGCCCTGCAGATTGTCTTACTGTCAACAACAACTGTGGAACGAAAAAATAATATAAAACAACGAACGCCAAAGGGATCGTGATCAGTCTTTTGCAACCGCCGACGAAACAACATCGATCAAGCAGTAGTGTGACAGCAACCGACAGCAGCATCATACAGAGAAAGCAAAGCGATGTAGCAAGCAGGGAGAGCAAAAAACATCGTGGGATCGAAACATCATACGACTGCTGGCATTGGTCGACGTGGCGGCAACCAAAAAAATTCGTTGTGTACAAAAAAATAAAGAGACACAAGAAAGAAAAGCGAGACATTAAAAAAATAGAGTCAAAGATTACGAAGGCGTGTTTTTGTTTTTTTTTCTCTTTTATTATCGTTATTAGTTGGACCTACACGAATATAAACTTTTGAGTAGCCGAACCCTGAAATCCGGCGAGCTTCAACCTTGGCCAAATAGGTTCGTCACAGTTGTATAGGAGTCAAATTTTTACTTGATGATTTTTGACAGTTCTTTGGTGAAACTCAAAAACTTACGATGTTACGAGTTTTTCTAGGCATTGACACGGTCTAAGGAACACCCTAAATATTAAATCTCAGATTCTATAATAACTCATTCCTAACAACAATCATATTACGAGTATAAAATGAATGTCGAAAAAATGTTAAGGAAAGGTCGAAAAATATATCAGAAGTGAAGTTAGAAATGGTGAAAATACCGAGGAGTTCAAAAACCAATATTGTTAGACCAGTGCTGGATTACCCATTAGGCTGGACTAGGCCATGGCCTAGGGCCGCCGACGAGCAGTGGCCACCACGAAAATCTGAGAGCTAAAATACTTAATAGGCTGAATAAAAGAGCTAGAAAATTTGTTAGATGGGATAAGAGATAAACTTGAGGTGTTTGAAACAAAGCAAGATCAATTTTACCTGAGAGGGATTATGCGAATGTTGCATCGCGAGTTCGACGAAGAACTAGAAAGTCAAACGATGGCAATGCTCCAGAAGTTGTATTAAGAATATTTTCGTTTCAACAGTATTCTTGTTATTATCGAAACGCTCAAGATCGAAATCAACAGCCGAAGCCAAGTTTACTAAGATGTTTCGAAGAGATTTTAATTTTTCGCTGACTTAAGTTTGACAGAAAATGAGTACCGCGAAAAAATTGCTGGCTTAGTTGACCTCTACCCTACCGATTTGGAAAATTTTTATCCTGAACTCAAACAGTTTCACGATTTTATCAAATCAAAATTTCTATCAAAACCTAAGTTCACTCACTCTGAACTCTACGAAAGTTTGATTCGAGATAATCTTGAAACTGTTTCCCAAACGTGGACTCTCCGCATTATTTTAACTGTTATGATTACAAATTATACAACAGAGCGCTCTTTTTCAAAGTTGAAACGCATAAAAAACGACCAAAGAAGTATTATAGGTCAAGAAGGATTGGGCATGCTAAGTCTGATGTCCATTGAATCGGATGTTTTTCGTGAAATTGATTTCGAAGATGTCATTAATGATTTAAGTGATCTGAAATGTAGGAGAAAAGTTTATCTAAAGATAAACGTCGTTTTAATATTTTGAAGAGATGTCATAAGATTATTTTATATTATTTATTAAAGTACTACACTGTAAATTATGTAAAATCAAAAAAAAAAAAAAATTGTCAGAAAACAACTATTTTGATTGTTTTATAGTGTTTACAACCTTTAAATGATATGAATAAACTGTTTAAATCCTACAAATGCATAAATAAAGATTAATTTTACAATTGTTAAAAAAAGAGGGCCCCAAAATTTTAATGGCCTTAGGCCCCCATTTGGCTTGATCCGGCACTGTGGTAGACACTTCGAAAGTCTAGTAAATGATAAAAGAAGTTAAAAACAGTCAAAATATGTTGAAAAAGCTCAAAATTTTAAAAAACCAAGAATGTTGAAAAGTCTATAAAAATGTGTACATAGAAAGTCGGAAAATGTTGCAAAAGTCGCAACATGTAGGGAAATTGGAAGAAAAAAAAAAACATTTCGAACATTTCCGCGTAGTTTCAAATCGTAAATAAATCAATTTTTGGAAACGAGTCCTGTCTGTTCTACAAAAATATATACTTATATAATTTTTAACGCCGTATTTTTTGCAAAAACATAAGTTTTAGTCCTCAAGCAAATTTGTAGATCCATTTTGAGTAGAAAAAAAAAAGTTATGAGCCTCTCAGAAGAATCAAAAGTAAGTTTTTCTCGGAGCAAAAAAAATTACGCAGATTACGTTTTTAAAAGTCTTTATACTTTTTGGGATGGTACAGGTATGAAACTAAATTTCAACCTAATCTAACAATGTATTAAAAATTTCAAAACATTGAAAAAATAGACTAAAAAATGCGAAAATATTAAAGAATGCTGATAAAGTTGAAAAAGGCAAACATTTGGAATACATCGAGAAAGTCAAAAGATTTCAAAATCGAAACAAATAATCGATTTATTTTAAGATGGGTAAATATGCCTACGCATTTTAAATACTTTTTGCAAGTTTCTCACAACTGTGCTGTGCCGCTAACGTTGCCATTTCTGTACATTTTTAGCGTCCCTTTTTTATGTGACAATAATTCCATTTTAATTGTGTTTTCTCTTCTTTTCTTTTTTTTTCTTCTCTTTTTCTGCTTCACCATCTGGCGCTTGGCATTGGCGTTTCTTTGCCGTTTTTTTTTGCTTGGTGTCAACACAGTGCCAACAGCCACCATCCTCGGTGGACCTGACCTTCATGTGGACAAAGGCAGCACCATAAATCTCACTTGCACCGTAAAATTTAGCCCAGAGCCACCGGCGTATATATTTTGGTATCATCACGAAGAGGTAGGTCGAAAATAAAATAAACACAAAAAAAACAAAAAAGCAAACGTCATGCAAAAAGCAACAGGAAATTGTTTCTTTCTAAGCCCTTAAATATAAAACAACTCTAATTAGGGAACAGCTTCAATTAGAGCGCCAAACATATGGTCATACTACGCGTTGCAACGTGGGCAACACGAAATGTTGAAAGTTTAAAAGGGGTCGGTCTTATTGGGTGTAGAAAATTGGGCAAACAAATTTTGCTAAGAACTTTGCACTAAAGATTTATTTTATTTTCATTGTCAGTGTCCAACATAAATGCGATATTTTTTGGAGGAAAAAAGGTTACACATACACACACACACACACATAAATTACTGGAGCATAAATTGCAACCTAGGAAATCAAGTCATAAATTTCACTAAAACATTGCGTCATTTATTTTTATTATCAGCCTGCATACTCCACACTAACCATTTGGATACTTGAGACTCTAATACAATGGTCAGACAGACGTTTGCTTGGTGAAAGGTGTTAAAAAGGCAACTAATACATGGCACTAAGTAACAATGTTTATTGCATTATCCTGTGGATTTGCCTTTAAGCCTTCGTTATCTTAGCTTGGCTGACTTTTATGTGAGCAAATGAAAAACAAATGTTTTTTTATCAAAGTGATGCTAAAGTTATAGTATGACTGCATAGAAAATATTGATTTTGATTCGAAAAATTAGACAAAATGATTGTACTACCCATAGACTACATAACCCATGGATTAAAATTTTTCATAGAATTTTTTTGTGGAATATTTTAACCCATTATAACCAAGTTTTTGGATAAAGGGGTCAAAAAGACACATAAAAACGGGATATAATGGGTTAAGATGCTCTAGAAAATGATTTCTTGCTTTATTTTATGTTTACGTTTCACTGAAAAAAATACCGTCCGGACGGTGGCAGATAACCGTAGAACATACCGCAATTTAGAGGGCAGGAAAATAATTGTAATAAAATTTACTTTTAAATAAAAATATTTTTAAAAAAATAAAAAGGGTGCTCCAAGCCCCAAAATGGCTTTGAAAAAGGAAAAGGGTTTTTTCGACCAAAAATAAAGGGGGTTATCGTGAATCAATATTCCCGGGGAATTTTCTTAAGCTGCAATAGAGAATACACTGCAGTCTGAGAAAATTCCCCGGGAATCTTGATTCACGATAACCCCCAAAATTTTTTTTCAGTGTAACTTTTTTTTCAAAAGTTCATACTTTTCTACAGAAACCGATTAAAATCGGTTAAAAAGCCGAGGAGCTATAAATTTTCAAATATGGGAGTATCCGAAGTTTGGATCGAACTTCCGCCATCTTGAAAATTTTCGGAATTTTGGAAAATCATTTTACCACAGTAACATGTATATCAAATACTAACTTTTCACCAATTTTCTTACAAATCGGAGATGTCAAGTCGAATCTTGGTCGATAACACAAAGAATGTGTCTAATGAGTATCCTTTAAAAAACAAAAGACGTTTGTTTCGATTTTTATGAAGAGTATAAGCAGGAGCCCTAATTGACGGCTGGGATACCCGAAAGTTTAGTGAGCGTTCTTAAAAAGATTTTTTTTAGAAATATTGAAACCACCAGGAACCTGTTATGAATCTGACAAGTTTCATTTAAGTCTCTTAGATAGTGTACTTTTATCTTATCTTTGCAGCTCTTAAACAGCCTCATATGTTTTAAAACACTCTGCGATTTCTCTAAACTCAATGATCCTTTGATTTTTCCCAAAAACGGGCAGATCTAGATATTTTTCATGTTAATAAAAAAAAGCATTTTAAGTTTATTGAATTTCGTTTTTTGTATGGGATTTTAAAGTTTTCTCCTTTTTATTCTTTATGTAAAATCGGATGGAGACCACATTTCAAAAAATCGACTTGATTTTTATACCCTACACCCCGGGTATATTCACTTTGTCCTTCCGTTTGTAACACACAGAAGGAGGCATGGCAGATATAGAAAAGTATATATATTCTTCATCATCGTCACCACCTGAGTCGATATAGCCATGTCCGTCTGTCTGGCTGGCTGGGTGGCTGGCTGTGTGTGGAAATACACTTTTTGGGAAAACTAAGCAAGATAATTCAATGAAATTTGATGCACAACCTCCGTCATCAAAGTTAACTCGGGGAATTGAAAATGAGCGAAATCGGTCAACGGACAGGCCTACCGCCCATACAAAAAATATATTCAAAATGGAATTTTAGGAGTATTTTTCACGAAAATGCAACCAAAATACACATATATACTACGAATTGTAAGCGCAAGTTCTAAAAAAACAAGGCGAATTTGCACAAGAGGGCGTGGCACCTCCCATATAAGCAAAAGCTTCAAAACGCTATACTGAAAACGTTTTTTGATATATTCGAACCAAATTTGACTCAGATACTAAAAATTATATATGAGAGATCTCAACAAGAATTGGATGAATTCAAGCAAAAGTTTCAAAATGCTATACTGAAATAGTTTTTTGAGATAATCCAACTAAATTTCACTCAAATACTAAAGACTATAAATGCACCCTCTAAGCTTAAACTAGACGAACTCGGGCAAGAGGGCGTGGCACCTACTTTATAAGCATACTGCAGTGTAGGGTATTTATTTTTTGGCCAGGCCAAAAGTTACACCCTTACTAGTTCTTTATGTGTCTGCATATTTAACTCAAAACATTAGAAAATGTAGATGTCTAGTTGTAGTTTAAGCCCGAGGATATATGTATATAGTGTGAAATCAACATAGTTTTATTCAAAATGAAATCTCATTTTGAAATAAAAACAAATCTTTTTATGTTTAACACAAAAACTAAAGGGTTAAGCAACGTACAGAATTAAATCATATTTTTTCACAGATAAATTCAATTTTTTAACAAATGTTATAGAAAAACAAATCATGTATATGATATTTCAAAAAATTCATATTATTTTTTCATACTTTTCCACATAAAAACCGATTCACCCCCTTAGGTGTAAGCACAACAAATACAAATATTTATTAAAGGATTTAAACAATTTTAAATTATGGTAGTGTCATTTACAGTTTGTTTAAATATTAATTAACAAAAGAGAGATGGCAAACTGAAACGGAACAGAAAACACACAAGATAAATACAAAGTGCCGGAAAACAGAAGAAAAAAGAATAAACAATTTTAAAGAAACGGCCAACTAGCAGGACAACAAAAGGGGACACAAACATGTGAGAAAGTTAAGATAGGACATAACAAGCGCAAACGGAAGAGGAAAAACTTTGCATATCTTAATAGGAAAAAAAGTTTAACAACAAAAACATTAACAAAGGGGCTATTAGGTCGCTTTTCCTTTTTCTTTCTATGAAAAAAAAAAAAAAAAAAGAAAAAAGAAATGCTTATCCTGGGAAAAGATATTTTAAATACGCATTTGTCGCTTGTCATATTTTCACTTCAACAAAATGAAAATGAAATATATACAAGAAATAGAAAAAAAGAAAATTCAAGAAATGAGGCAAGGTTGCCAGATTATTAATTCTCTAATTAAATGAAACAATGAATCCTATCTTTGAAACCATTTTACATGGTGATTATCAAAAATATCCAAAAAAAAAAACATCCAATGAAAAATATCCAAGAAAAACATCAAAAAAAATATCCAAAAATAAAAACATCCAAATAAGAACATAAAAAAAACATTCAAAAATAAATAAATGCTATAAAAACAAATCCATTAAAAAAATTTCCAAAAAATTTTGGATGTTTTCTTTGGATGTTTTTTTTTTAGGTTCATAAAGTGAGCCATGCAGGTGTGACGAATTTCGATGTTTTTTGGTTGGGAATTTTGAGCTATTTTCGAGCTTTCAAGAGTAATTTCGAGCTGTCTAGGAAATTTTCCATTTTTCAGAAAAGCGGAAAAATTGTTCTGCATAGCTGGGTTTATTTTTCCAGCCAGACGAATCCTCGGGAAGAGTTAGCGATGAATTCTCCTGAGCTGCGGCCGCAGGCCTCCCACTTACCCCTACTCTTATGTAAAATAAATGTGGAAAGCAAATATGTTGAATATATTATAGGCTGATCCGCGAAAAACTTTCGGACATAATCCGAGTAATTTGCGGACATAAATAACATAGGGAAAAAAAATGTTTTTTTATTTTTTTGGGATTTGCCGGGGAAATTTAAGGAAAACACTTCATTCAAGGTCAGCTCGAAACTAGCTCGAAATTCCTGCGTTAAAAGATTTCATCGCTTACTATTCCCGCGGATTCGTCCGGCTGAAAAATTATTGGGGATTATCCGGAAAATGCTTCTAGCTCAAAATTAGCTCGAAAGTAGCTCGAAATTCCTGCGTTAAGAGATTTCATCGCTAACTTTTCCCGTAGATTCGTCTGGCTGAAAAAATAAACTTAGCTATGCAGAACAATTTTTCCACTTTTCCGGAAAATGGAAAATTTCCCAGACAGCTCGAATTTACTCTTGAAAGCTCGAAAATAGGTTCAAATTCCCAACCAAAAAATATCGAAATTCGTCACACCTGCATAGCTCACTTAAGTCACCTGTTTTTTTTTTTTGGATGTTTTTTTTTTTTGACTTTTTTTTTTGGAAGCATTTTAGATAAGTAGATGATTTTTTTTTACTGATATTAACACCATTAGGAAACCTTTTAGCTCCTAGGAGCATGGTATTTCACATTTTTATTTTTTGTCCTGTAATATATGTTTATAACACTTCAGATTCAATGCACTTCAATCAAACTGCAGCTGTACCACAAACCAATGTGCATAGTGATTAGCAAACCAAGACCGAGACCAAGACCATAGCAGTCTTGGTCTTGGTCTTGTTCTTGCACATTGAGTCTTGGTTTTGATATTGAGTCTTGTTCTTGATCTTGATATTGCTCATTAAGTCTTGGTCTTGGTCTTGGAAAAATTTTCAGTGATATTCAAATTGAGAGATGATTTAATCTTCAAATCGGGAGTGAAACAACTTTTAACTATAAATTACCAAGACTAAAAAGTAGTCTTGGTCTTGACGATTATCGTGAGCAAGACCAAGACCATAGCAGTCTTGGTTTTGGTCTTGCAAAAATATCGGCGTCTTGGTTTTGGTCTTGGTCTCGCAGAATTACCAAGACCAAGAACAAGACTCAAGACCAAGACTAATTTTGCACATCACTAAATTTGCACGCTTTCTTATACAATTTATAAGCAATAATAAAAACCTACACGATAGTTCTGCGTAGAATGCATTTTTTGGTATACACTTCAATCTTTCCTTTCCGTACTGTAATGTATTTAACCCCAAGCTAATCCTTTTCAACACAATGCTGAATTTTTTAAAATCAATTTAAACGTGTTCCAATTCAAAATAACCTGCCATTGCTTAATTTAACTTTTTCCAAACTAAAATAAATTTTTTTCACTGAAATTAACCTTTTCCAAATCAAATTAAACTATTCCCATATCAAATAAAACTTTTTTCAATCAAATCAACCTTTCTACAAACCAATTATCTAACCCCCTCCACATATTGGTATTCGTTTGGTAAACATAAGAGTTCCACTCCAAGTTAACCTTTTTTCAGTTCAATGTAAACTCTTTCCAAATCAAAATAAACTTTTCTAAATAAAATTGACCTGCCGTTTTTCAAATCAATTTTACCTTCCCTCTTTTAACGCACATGTTGAGTAAGTACATACTCCTTTATATGTAAAGATCATGTCACCTCGAAGATTTTAGAATATTGGGTAGTCTAGATTTGGTCCTTGTTAATGTCGACATTTAGGGTCTTATTTCAGAGAATTTTTGCATGGCGAGTTGCAACTTTTGGCCATCCAAAAATTGCTTAACAATAGCCGTGTTTCTTTTGACGCGTATATGCAATTGTAGTAATTTTCAAATTGCGATAACTTATGAACGGTGAGTCGTACGATAAAAAGTCCAAGAGTCTTTTTTATTGAAAACCACATGCTCTACAAATAATTTTAGTCTTTTGTAAAAAAAAAAATAATTATTTAGAAGTTATTTAAAAAAAGTTATTTTTTGCTGTTTATCGGCGCTTAACCAGTTTTTATAAAATAATTCCTAAAAGATAAATTTTTTTAAAAATAAAATGAAAAATTTTTGCAGAGAACGTGATTCTAAATAGAAAAGTTCCTTAGAGTTTTATTGTGCGACTCACTGTTCATGAGTTATCGCAATTTAAAAATATCCACAATTGTATATACGCGTCAAAAGAAACACGGCTAATACCAAGATAAGAATAAATTCTCTGCTCGGCTTCCACTACTGCTTAGCTGATGCAACGATGGTGTGATTAAAAATCTCAGTTAGTTAACGCATCTCCGACGGAACCAACTTCTTCAGCATGATCATGGCAACGCCGTCAGAGTCTAGGATCATAGACGGACATAGGGCCTTAACCGGATTTGTTTCCGAACAGCGGCCACTACTGCTTACTGAGTTCAAGACTAAGGATCCGTCGAGTCACGGAAATGCTTAAATTTCTAAAGGTTCCTCTGCTTTCCTTATTTCGGGAAAGGGGATGCTCCACAAGCTGCATATAAAAGTGGAAGGCGCACTATACTGACGGCTGTCGAAACTTTAAGTGATATACGAGGGTTTTCTTCTGCCCAGAGAGAACCTTTATTGTGAGTTTTTAGAACAGATTGAAAATTCAACCAGATGTCCCATCCACAGCGTTCTTAATGGTGTTGAGCAAACCAAGACCAAGACCATATCAGGCTTGGTCTTAGTCTTTGTTTTGATATTGACTCTTGGTCTTGATCTTGGCCTTGGTTTTGAAAAAACTGCTATGGAATGTATATTTCAAATTTTTAAACGTTAATTTTACAAAGCAGTTGGGTTTCAAAAGTGAAAAATATCAAATTGAGAAATGATTTCATACTTGAAAGGGGCGACACACACCTATTAACTTTAAACTACCAAGACTAAAAAGCAGATCATCGTGACCAAGATCAAGACCAGGACTAAGTCAGTTATGATCTTGATCTCAAAATTATATTAGCATTTTGGTGTCGAAAATGACAAAGACTCAAGACTAATTTTGCTTATCACTAGTCGTTCTATGCACATTGACCAGATTACGAGCATATCGGCGCTCATCCAGAAAGTAGGTAAATCTCAAATTGCGTCATTGAAAATACTCTATTATTTGTGTGGAGTAGTTTTGGTTTTAACTGCTTTTAGAAAAAAAAAATAAATCAAAAATAAATCCCCAAGAAAGATGAAGAGATGGCAACTCTACATTAATAGAAAAAAATTAAATACAAAGAAAAATAGAAAAACTTAAATTTAATTTAAAATACAAACGTAAACAACAAAAACAACACGATAAAAAGTAAAATTACCAGGATTGTTTTTTTCTTTTCTCCTCAGAAATTTTCACTCTCTTGTGATATTGTTGGTGAATTTGTTGTTGTTGTTGTAGTCAAAAGCAGCCTTTTGTACTATGATTTGTATTACTTTTTAGTTAAAGTTTGCCATGTCGTTGTTGTCACAATCACTTTGTTATTAAAACCAAAACGACGAATAGGGTGGGTTGAAAAGAAATAGAAAAAAATCTAAAATAAAACGTAAACTTTTCCTTTGTCGCTGCGCAAGTAAAAATGACGACAATTGCGGCGAGTGAATTCAAAACGCGTTAAATTTTGCCGCCAAGTGTTGGCTGTGAATCTGTAAAATGGGTGGAGGTTGACAGCCCTTGTGTGTTGTTGTTGTTGCCATTAAGGAGTGGCATTTTGTTGAACGTAATCTGCGTTAATTACAGCAACAAAGTATCATACAGCTATAGGGCGTTGTAGCTGTGTCGCTGTGTGTATTACGGGCGGTTTAAAGTTACGCGTTTTACGTGCTGCAATGTTGGCTAGAATGTATACAGTTTGTGGAACGGGGTAGAGCGGGGGAGAAAAGTTGTTCACAAGTTTTAACAAAAAACGCCTTTAGCACATAGTTAACGCAGCATTGGCAGCAGCAGCTTTAATAGTTGAAGGTAATTGAAGCACTTGCGGTAAAGCAGGCAAATGAGTGAGCATTCAAGGGGAGTCGGTTAAAAAAGTCTTTGAAGAGCTAGCTAGCCACAACGAGTGGCGTTGGGTTAATTTGTAGCGTTTTACTTTTGCCCCCCTTTACTTCCAGGCATAGTTTTGTTCTTAAAATTTAAAAATTAATGCGTTTCAAAATTTGCAAAAAATTTACAAAATGTTGCAGCTTAAGAGTCTTGAGAATGCTTTGATAAGGATTCTGCGTAAGTAAGTCCATTTATAATAATTAACATATTTTTGCAGCAAACCGTTGTATCAGTTTAATCGGCACTGAGTCAGATTCACTACTTTGAGAATAAAATCTTCAAAACTTTAATTTTTCTAAAAAAAATTATTAGAAATCGGCTTTCTCAGTTCAATGAACATAAAATTTGATTCCTGTTGCATTAATTCTATGATCGGCGTAATTAGATTTAACTTATCCCTCTCGGATTTTGCTGCAAATTTGTCCGTGGTTTCGTTTCAGGAAAACGGAAACAACAAAATATTGAGACTTTTTTTTCTTGGGATTTTGCAGGTGGTAAAAATACTCAAATCGGCCGATACTGTTTCACAAAATATCAATAGCTTCCATGTTTTGTCTTATTTTGGAAAGGTAATAACAAATTATTCTATAAGTGCTGGATAAATTTTTTTGGTATCTATTTTAGTTCTTTTTTAGTATTTTTTATAGTTTTAGTGGAAAGAAGAAAAACTACCTTTCATATCAATCAAAAACAAAATTGATAACACTGATAGTCTAGGAACTATGATTTTTTTAAGATTTTAAAATATTTTATGTACCGATACTGCTTCACAAAATTGTCCATATTTTGGATACTTTTTCGCTATATAAGAAGAAGTTATATTTTTAGTAAGTAAAAAATATAAACAGTCTAAGCTTTAAAATAAAAAATTTGCAATAGTAAGTAGCATTTTTCGGCTTTGAAAATGGTATGGGATCCATTAAATGGTCTCTGAAATGAACCAAATATTATATAGTTCTTATTTAAATCAAAAGGAAACTTTTTGGGAATTTTTCGGAAAATTAAAAAAAAAAATTTTTTTTTCCTTGTTAGTTTTTGAAAAAATTTACAAAAATTTTTCAAAACAAAAAGTTTAGAAAAATTCCAAAAAAACTCACACTTATTTCTTGAACGATTCTAAGCATTTTATGCCTGATACACTTTTTCGAAAGATGCCTACCTCTTGAGTTAACAAAGAGTTTTGCCTGCCGCAGGAGTTCAAAAGCCAAAAACTCTCACCTAGCGGCCGAATCTAATCTTGATCATCATTTTAAAAAAAATTCAAAAGTATTTTTAAGTTTAAAAATTTTGGTGAAAAAAATTTTTTTTCACCAATTTACATTTTTTTGTGAAAGAACACTTAACTCGTTGAGTGCCATGTGTACCGCCGGCGGTACAGACTTTACTTGTAGCGCTGTGCCACCATACAAATTCAATATGTATGAAAAAATGTCGACTTTTAATAACTGTTGAATATTGATCTATAGGAGTATATTTATAATGAGTGTGTGGAAAGAGATGTGTGCTTATAAGTGTTATTTGTCCTATAAAATGGCGTGAAGTTTAAAGTATTGAAGTTAAAGTGTGTACCGCCGGCGGTTCACGTGGCACCTCACGGAGGACATTTTGCTTGTATGGTGGCACTCAACGTGTTAAAAATGAATTGGACCAGCTACTAAAATATATCAATTTACAAAATTTGGTGTAAGCTATAAATTTTTGAAGAAATACCCTTATTTTTAAAAATGACTAAAAACGTCAACTTCACTAGCTATGGGCTAGTTTGCATGGACATTTTTAAAAATTAACTTATTATACCCTGCGGTGGTTTTTTATGCGAAGTTCGATGAAAAAGTGAGTGAGCCAAAATTTGGAGGGGGTGGAGTGGGTCTAAGCCTTGCCAGATTTGGGTCAAAGTTCGAGTTTCGCGGGTAAAATCTCGAAAAAAGCTCCTAACTGCCAATCAGTTGCACTTACAGGCATAAAATGTATGATCAACCGCCATTGGATTTTTTAACCCAATATTTTCACCAAACATACTTACCCCCTATCTCGACCCCTTAGGATCGCTCCCATATAAGCCTTAATTTTCATGACATTTTTATAAAATCGACCTCCACCACCCCCAGGCTGCCCCTACATTTTTCAAATGTATGACCTACCCCCATTATTTTTTTCACTCCATCATTTTCACGAAACATACATACCCCCTATCTTCACCCCCTAGGGGTGCTTTCATACAAAAATACTCATATTTATGTTAATTTACAAACATTTTTACTCTCATCACCCCTGCTGCCCCCATAGTGCTACTTAGGAAGGTAAAATGTGTAACCGACCCCCATTAATTTTTCCAGCCCGACAAATTTAACTAAACATACTTGTCCTCTATCTCCGCCCTTTACCTTTACCGGATGGTACGATCGGCACACCCAATAACTGCTCGTTTCCGTCATACGTGATACGCGTTTTTTTTTTTTTTTGAATTCGAAACCACGGTAGCTGTTTCAATTAATTTTTGTAACAGAACCAATATTAGTAGGAGCTTTTTTCGAGATTTAACCCCCGAAACTCGAACTTTGACTCAAATCTGGCAAGGGTTAGACCCACCCCCTCCAAATTTTGGCTCACTCACTTTTTCATCGAACTTCACTTAAAAAACCACCGCAGGGTATAAAAATCAAAAAATCGTTATTAAGCCCATAGCTATTCAACACCCTGTATTTTAACAACAAATGGTACTAGAACCAAATCCTCCCATATTGGCAAATTTGAGCGAAATCGGAGACAACGAAATCTTCAGCTGGTACGTTTGACGTGTTTTGCTTCCTACATATATATCTAAGGATTAACTTTAAAGTAGTTTGTATTGATATATTAATCTAAAGGTACGAAGGTTGCTCCATAAGTTTCGAGAATACAGTACCCCCAGTGATTTCCGATGCAAATCTTTATGACAGTTGAAAAGTTTGACATTTTTAGGGTTGGTTTTTTCGAACTTCATCTTTCAATTCACAATGGAAAATTGTATTTTATTAACTTGAAAAATTAAATTTTAGCAGGTATTCTTTGACTATCAGTTAAATTATATGAATTTTAACACTCACATAGCTTTCGCATCACTAAATGTTGAAGCAAGATTGTTCGTTTGCTGATCATACTAATGCCTTGTTTTCTCGATGAGTCACATGTCGAATTAATTAGTTTTCGCACAGCTTCGAAGTTTTTTGGCTTAGCGGCTGACCTTCGAGTGAGTCGTCTTTAAGTAAAGTCCGACCACGCTTGGACTTTTTTGACCACTGTCATACACTCTCGACCTTTTCTTAGTCGACTGATATACCTTTGTCAAGATAAACCAACTCAAAAATCGTAAAAAATCATCGCATGGAAATTTACATGATATAATTACATGAATAAAACACAATGTTATAATGCGAACTGAAGGATGAGACCTGAAAAAACTTGCCCTAAAAATACCAAACTTTTCAATTTTCATAAAAATTTGCATTGGAAAACACTAGGGGTACTATATTTTCAAAACATATGAAGGAACCTACATATGTATAAAAATTTGTTTTTTCGAATTATCATGAAATTTAGCTCGAACATGTTCGAACCTGAAACTTTATTATTTTGAACTTCTGGATCCAAAATGGTATAACTTTGTCAATTCTGAACATATTTACGCAATTATGATCGAAAGTTTTTTTAATATTTTAATTAGCAATTTTGACCTCTCTTTTCTCACAAAATCTTAAAATAATAACTAATCACAATTAATAATCATAGCAGACCCTTTAAGGATTTTCTATTAGACCATACAGAAATGTTTAAAACATTTGAATTTTTATCTTTTTCATCTTTTCCAGTTCCGTTTCCACTCGATTGCAAATTTTTTATCCTTTAACATTTATTCATTTGCTTTTTTTTACAAATCTCTTTTTTCTCATCTATGTTGTTACCATTTCCTTCCACTTGAGCCAGTTTAAGGAACGTCATTTCGTTCTCAAATACATTCTGGTGCGCTTTAGTTTTAATTAAGTTGCTTCAGTCATTGGCGGTGGTGATGGTGGTACACACAAGCCAACGATCAACGAGCGGCAAATCGACAAGCACCTTTTCACTGCCCTTGGCTTCGGTATCTACATTGAGTGCTTGCTAGTTTGATTTCTAGAAAGAAAAAAAATTTTCAACTATTTAAAAACACAAAAAATCGATTACAACTACTACATGAATTCATGCATTACTTTAGTAATTACTTATTATTCTCATTACCATGTAATGAAAAATGTAAGCAGCCTAAATTTTCATTTATTAAAAACAAAAAAAAAATCGATTACAACTACTACATGAATTCATGCATTACTTTAGTAATTACTTACTATTTTCATAACCATGTAATGAAAAATGTAAGCAATCTGAATTTTCAGGAACTACTTTAGTTATTACTCCATATTCGCATTACAGTGTTATGCAAAATGTAAGCACAAAAAATCGATTACAACTACTACATGAATTCATGCATAACTTTAGTAATTACTTACTATTCTCATTACCATGTAATGAAAAATGTAAGCAATCTGAATTTTCAGGAATTACTTTAGTTATTACTCCTTATTCGAATTACAATGTTATGCAAAATGTAAGCAACTTTGTTTTGAAAGCAACAAATATGTCACCTTGCAATAAAGTACATACTTTGTTACCTGTTAATGTTGCTTTAAGCCTTTCAGCATGGAATCTCCCATTTAGAAGATTTTTACATTGTTGCAATCATCACTTCCTGCGAATTGTTGCACAGCTGGTGTCGCGTTGCTTATGTTGTTGTCGTACTCAAATACTGCTACAGTAACGGCATCGTCATTGTTGTCGCAGTAGCAGCAGCACCACCACCATCGTCACTCATACGCCCCAGCGACCATGACATGCGGATTATTTGCTCACAAATTCGCTGTTAATTACTTTAATGGATGAAATTCCTAATTTACTGCTGCGCTCATTTTCGCAGTCATTGCTGTTGCTGCTGCTTTTTTGTTGTTGTTGTTGTAATCGCTGATGTTGTACTAGTAGCTGTTACTGTCATTGGTGCTGCTGCTGTTGTTTTTGGTGTTGGTGGTTTTGGCAAGGGTTTTAACATGTCATTCACTCTGCCTGAATCCACTTGGGAAGTTACTTTTGCTGGCTACGATGCTTTGCAAACATTCAACCTACCTACCTAAATTTTTTTTTCAATGTTTTAGGGAAATTTTTTCGTTTATTCCAATGTATTTATGTGTGTATGTGAGCGTGCATGCGTTATAATGACCCGACTTTATTTTTATTGCCGTCACTGTGGTTTTATTCACCAACGCAATATACGACATGGCGCTGCCGGAGAAAAGTTGCCAAAGAGCCGCGTTAATATCAAGTATTATCGTTTTATTTTAAGTGACTCCGGCATAGTTGAGGTGGAAAATGACAAACGACACAAAGACACACACACATATATTCATATACATATATAGTATGTATGTAGATACATTGAAAAAATACAAGAAATGTAGATAAAATGTCCACAGATATATGCTTTATCGAATAATTGTAGGGTTTCCGCTTTCTTAGGAGTTTTAAGATTTTTAAGAGTGTTACGGTATTCACTATGCTTACACTCAATAGAACGTAAAAATATTGATTTTACTAGCTGGTTTATTCGGCGTTGCTAGGCCTTTGTTAAATTTTTAAAATTTGGTTTCTTAGCAAGAAAGCGTTTAAAAAAGCTATTATGGAAAACTATTTTTTTTAAATAATGCCTTAAAAACAGATGGGCCTCATATATTAATTTTGTTTAGTTTCATGAAATTATTGCATCCAAAACATTTCTAAAAGTCCAAAAATATCAAAAAACATCTTAAAAATCGATTATAGTCCAAAAGTATAGAAAAACATATAAAATATCAGCAAATGCTCAAAAGTATTGAAAAATATTTATATACATAAAAGTCCAAATGTATCGAAAAACTTGTAAAATATATTAAAAAGTCTAAACTAAAATATTAGTAAAAGTTCAAAAGTATCGAAATATGCACATCGAAAAAATGGATAACGGTCTAATGTATCAAAATATGTCGGTTAAGTTCCAAAAGTATAGAAAAATATTTAAACACGTTGCAGAATTCGGTAAAAGTCCAAAAGTATCGAAAAATATCTACATAATTGTCCGTAAGAGCCCAAAAGTATCGAAAAATATTGAAATACATCGAAGAAATTGGTAAAAGTCCAATAGTATCGAAAACATCCCAAATATCAGCAAAATTCCAAAAGCATCGAAATACATTTCGGGTGTCCCAGGAATCCATTAATTAAACTTGTTGAAAGCAGCCGATATGCTTTCGCTCTAGGTATTCTTCGTTTTGACTTTGAAGCATATAGATGACGTTCGGGTTTCCAAGAAAACTATCAATAAAGACTTTTTGATACCTAGATAACACAGGCCCACAAAAAAAAAAGTACCATGCGCGAAAGATCAGACCACCTGAACTTTACGTTCTCGGAGTCGCTGAATCCGAATATGGTGCCAGAATAGCGAAGTTGGCTCGCGTTTTTTCAGAAATCAACAATAATGCTGAAAATTAGAGATTTTTCCTGGTTTCTGAAAAAACGAAAACCAACTTCGCTAATCTGGCACCATATTCGGACTCAGCGACCCCGAAAACATAAAGTTCCGGTGGTCTGATCTTTCGCGCAGGGTACTTTTATTTTTATTTTTATTGGCCTGTGCACAGGACTACAAAAAAAAAAATTACCTGCGCAAACGATCAGACCACCTAAACTTTATGTTTTCGGGGTCGCTGAGTCCGAATGTGGTGTCAGAATAGGGGAGTTGCTTCGAGTTTTTTCACAAATCAGAAATAATGCTGAAAAAAATCTAAAATTTTTCAGCATAATTGTTGATTTATGAAAAAACGCGAACCGACTTCGCTATTCTGACACCATATTCGGGTTCAGCGACCCCGAAAACATAAAGTTCAGGTGGTCTGATCTTTCGCGCATGGTACTTATTTTTTTTGTGGGCCTGTGTAATCTTTGTTATGTCTATAAAGCCTTCAGGTGAACTTTGTTAACCTTTTGGTTTCCCATAAAACTTTCAGTCAAGGATAGTGGATAGTCCGCCATAGATGATTTTCCTCGCGTGTACCTAGATATACTTCGTTTTAGTTATAAAGCCATCGGGTGGTCATCGGAAACCTTCAGGGTCGGAGGAAACTATCAGTCAAGGCTTGTTCGCCATAGATGTTTTTCCTCGACTTTAGCTTAATAATCTTCGTTTTAACTATGAAGGCTTCGTATGGCCTTCGAAAACCTTCTGATTCCCCAGAAAACTATCGGCTAAGGTATGTTGATAGTCCGCCATAGATATTTTTCCTCAAGTATAGGTACCTAGACATTCTTCGTTTTGACTATGAAGCTTTCGGGAACTTTCGGGTTTCCCAAAAAACTATCAGTTAAAGATAGTATATAGTCCGGCATTGATGTTTCCTCTAGAATACCTAATATTATTAGTTATAACTATGAAGCCTTCGGGTGACCTTCAGAAATCTTCTAGTTTCTCAGAAAACTATCAATTAAAGCTTGTTGATAGTCCGCCGTAGATGTTATTCCTCAAGTATACCTAGATATTCTTCGTTTTGACTTTGGACCTTTTGGGTGAACTTCGGGAACCTTCTGGTTTCCCAGAAAACTTTGAATTAAAGATAGTTGATAGTCCGGAATGGATAATTTTTCCTCAAGTATACCTAGATATTCTTAGTTTTAACTATGAAGCCTTCGAGTGACCTTCGGAGGCCTTCGGGTTTCTTAGAAATCTTTCAGTTGAGGATAGTTGATAGTACGGCATAGATGTTTGTCCTCTAGTAAGCCTAGATATTATCAGTTTTGACTATAAAACCCTCGGGTGACCATCGGGTTTCCCAAAAAAACTTTCAATTAAAAATAGCTGACAGTCTGGCATATATGTTTTTCCTCTATTATACCTAGATATTATTCGGTTTGACTATAAACATTTCACATAAAATAAGCAATGAATAAACCAAATGATTTTACACATAAATTAAAAATATATATATATATGAACATTGATATATATATATGAGTTCTTGAAAACTGTCGTACAATGCTTGCTTCAAAAGTTATGGTCGATTTAAGATGACATCATGAAATTTATAGACTGTTTCGGGTTAGTACGTAGGCTGCTAGATATAAACGTACTCAGAACGTTTTAACGTACGACCATCATTTGTGTTGTTTACAGTGACTTGAAAAAATCAATTTGGCAAAAAAATGGAATTAACTCGTAAACATTTTCGTGCGATCATTTTTCACAACTTTCGAAGTGGATTATCACGACACGAGTGCATCAATGAACTTAAATCTTTGTATGACGATAAAGCACTATCCTATAGCACTGTGAAAAACTGGTTTCATGAATTCAATCGTGGCCGACGCTCGCTCAAAGACGAATTCCGTGAAGGTCGTCCAAAAACGGCCGTTGTGCCTGAGAACATTGATGCCGTGCGTGAACTGATAATGCAAGATGATCATGTGACACACCGTGAGATAGAAGCATCTTTGGGCATTAGTTCCACTTCAATACATTCGATATTGCATGAACACCTGGCCGTAAAAATGGTTTTTTCTCGTTGGATCCCGCACAATTTGACTATCGCTCAAAAAAAGGCTCGTGTCGATTGGTGCAAAGAAATGTTGAAAAAATACGATCGTGGTGCTTCAAAAGACGTTTATAAGATCGTCACAGGTGACAAATCATGGATCTATGCGTATGAGTCCGAAACAAAACAGCAGTCGACCGTGTGGGTCTTCGAAGACGAGCCAAATCCAACGAAAGTTGTTTATGGCAAAAAGCACTTCGAAGCAAATGGTCGCCTGTTTCTTCGGCAAAACTGGTCATGTGGCGACTGTTCCGCTTGAGCAACGTAGGACGGTCAATTCTGAGTAGTACACCATAATTTGTTTGCCTGAAGTCTTCGGAGAAATTCGAAAAACGAGCAAGAGAAGACGAATCATTGTTCACCATGACAATGTGATTTCTCACACATCGGCTCAAACCAGCGCCTTTTTGACCGGCCAAAACGTCGAATTGATCCGCCGTACAGCCCTGACTTGGCACCCAATGACTTCTTTCTATTCCCGAACATCAAGAAAAAAATGCGTGGTCAATGATTTTCGTCGCCAGAAGATGCTGCTGAAGCGTTCAAAAACCATGTTTTGGAGGTGTCTCAATCGGAGTGGGAAAAGTGCTTCGAAAATTGGTTTGAGCGCATGCAAAAGTGTATAAATCATGCTGGAGAATACTTTGAAACACAATAAAACCATTTTTGACGATAAATATTTGCATTTTCATTATTAGGCCAGAAATATATCTAGCAGCCCTCGTAGTTATATAGAATTTCATGACATCATCTTAAATCAGACATAACTTTTGAAAAAAAGCATCGTACGACATTTTTCAAGATATCATTTTGAATAAAAAGAGTAATACTACGTGATTAATATGGTAAAAATATTTTAAAAAGATTTGTGGAATGTGCATCTAGCCTCAAAATAACCTTGTTCGTGTTTTTAACCTGAAATATCTCAAAATCTAGAGCTGATGGACCAATTCTGACACCAGACTCGGATTCTACGCGGATAGTTCCTTCGGAAATGATAAGCAACTTCCAAGCAACAATCACAAACCTATTATTTGTTGTGCAGTGTAATTTGAATGATTGTTATGTGGAAAGCTAATGTACACGAAATGTTATGAGCAGCTTTTTTCAAAATTTTCCAAACTGATTTTAGGGGTCACCCTACAAATATCAATTTAAATATACATACTCGCATTTCATATGCCTCACAAGGCTGTGTCTCAGTTTGCTTGGATTTTATTTTTTTATTTTATTGGTATTTTTGTAGTTGATACTTTTTGGCCAAATGACTATTAAACCAGAAAAGACAACACTCGACAATGAAAAGTTGTTTTACGTATTAAATCCGTTCTTTGTTTTTAATTAAATTAATTATTTTATATTCAGGTTTGCGCAAAAGTTTTTTTTTTTTTTTGTAACTCATTTTAAAATTCGATTCAGTTAATTTAATTTAAAATAAGAAGTTTTGATAAATTTTTTATTTCAGTTTCAGGGCAATATTTAAATTATTAAAATATTGAAGCATGCATCATTAAAGTCAAATTAGTAACAACATTTGCAAATCCATTTCTAATCTGACAGTTATGTTTAAATAAGCATGTCAAATCAAATCAAGAGTAGTACTTAGATAGTGCTTCTCCAGCAGGCATTATCTTTCTTTTAAAATCTCATTCAAATGTTAGTTTGACTTTCTTAATCATCTCCTGCCACGCTATGCATACAAGGCAAATCATGCTGCTCTCTAAGCACATATACTCATCCTTCTATATACATTTGCAGATTTCCTCACTTTGCCTCACTTTTCGCCCCTTCAGTGCCCACTCAATCGCCCCTGTTTTGCAATTTGTATAAATTTGGCCTAAATTGACGTCAAATTACAATACAAATATGAATATTATGCCAACGATTGAGCCGATAATTCTCGAACTGCCATTTGCAAGGAAATGAAAAGAAAAGAAAAAAAAAAACAAAATTTTTCTTGTTTTCCATGTTGTTTTAATGATTTTTATTTGCTACTGATTCTTCTTTTTCTCAAACTTTTTTGCAAGTTCTTTTCATATTTCTCATAAACTTATTGAACTTTGTCTGTCAGCGTGCGCAGCGCTTTCAAGTTGAACGACGTCGATAATGTCTTGAGAAGAAGAGTCCTAATGATGTCGGCGATACTGTAATCAGCCTATTCTCGTCTTTATGTAAGTATTTGAGCGCTTTGCACTGTGGTATAGCAACTTTAAAGATTATATTTTGCTATTGAACAGGAGCAACAATTTCAGTTGTCAAGGATATAACATTTTATGAACTTCATGGGAAAAAAGTTGCACATAGCTACAAGCTGTGCTTTGTACCATAGTAAGTCAGTCAAAGTATTGTCAACTAAATATATTACATATACGAGTATGCTTATATACACACATGTTTGGAATATGTACTGATTATGATAATGCGTTAGTGTTCCACAGATAATCTGTTTACTCATCGTCATATGTATTTCTTTTGATACATTTGCCTAATTGCTTGTTTAGTTGTCATGAAATTATGTGTATAAATATGACATTTTGCCAAAAGTTTGGAAAAAGTCGATTTAAATATGAACTACTTAAAAGGAAATAAAATAAAAAATTTAAAAAAACTTATTTTTTTTCTTGTTTTAATTTTTTTTTTTTTTTTGGAAAGTAACGAAACTTAGTTTTTTCTATCATATCAAGATTCTAAGATATCCTTCTTCAAAGTTGCAGAAATCGTTGCTTACAGCTGTTTTTGAAGCGGTATACCTATGTTTAACTATCGAGCTTTCAATAAATGAAGTAATTAAATATCTGCCAACAGTATCCGATAGCCATAACCTTACTAATTAAACTAAATCAACCAAATTTTCCAATTGGATCATTATTTTTCCAGTAACCTATCATTGCGAATTGCAATAAAGGATTTTGAACTTCATACAAAGAAATACTTATATTATATTTGAATGGTGGATGATAACTCGAAAAGTAAAGTTCCAATTAGAAAATTAAAACACAAAAATGTATGAGAAAGTTCAAAGCTATTCAACACATTTGGCTAAAATATATTACCCTTCATGCAGGAAGTACTCCATACAACAGTGCTAGTTTCATGGAACAAATAAGAGCTTTCAAGCAAAAAAACAATATTGTGTGAGAGCCACCCTAAATATGGGACTCATTTCCACGGTCATTTTCAAGTTCAAAAAATTTTTTTTGAATTTCAGTAACTAGAAAGATTACCTCATACGAGGGGCACTAATTATATTTCGGGAACTAGCCACACTACAGTCAATAGCTAAAATCTGGCAACAACATAATAAAGTTTGACATTTTTTAGCATAAACGTACTCACAGCGTTTTGATATACAAGAGCTATTTGTTTTGTTAACAGTGAGTAAAGAAAATCAATTTGGCCAAAAAATGGAAATTTCAAAAAAAGTTTTCGTTGGATTTTTTTTCACAATTACCGACGTGGCGCGAATGGCGATAAAGCACCATCAAAAATCACAGTACCTATATGGCTGGTATAGTGAATTCAATCGTGTTTGTAATTCGATTGCCGACAAATTCCGTGAAGGTCGTCCAAAATCGGTTGTTGTACCACAAAACATCGATACAGCGCATAAACTGATCATGAAAGATCGTCATGTGGCATATTGTAAGTTTAAAGCATTTTTGCACATTAGTTTCACTCCAATACATTCGATTTTGTATGAACACTAAGTTGTAAAAAACGTTTGTTCTCATTTGATACCCCATAATTTATCAAGCGCTCAAAAAAAGGCTCGCATCGTTTCGTGTAAGGAAATGATTAAAAAATTCGACCGTGGAGCTTCAAAAGACATGTATAAGATTGTGACAGGTGACAAATCATGGATATATGCATATAAAGTGAAAACAAAACAGCAATCGACCAATCGACCGTGTGGGTATTCAAAGACGAGCTAAATCCAACACAAGTTGTTTGTGGAAGAAGCACAGCGAAGCAAATGGTCGCCTGTTTCTTAGGCCAAATGGGTCATGTGGCCACTGACCCGCTTGAGGAACGTAGGACGGTCAATTTTGAGTGATACACGACCATTTGTTTGCCGGAAGTCTTTGGAGAATTTCGTTAAACCAGCCACCGAAGACGAATCATTCTCCATCATGACAATGCGAGCTCTCACACATCTCGTGCAACAGGAGAATTTTTGAGCAGTCAAAACATCGAATTGATGACTCATCCTCCATACAGTCGTGATTTGGCACCCAATGACTTCTTTTTGTTTCCGAACATCAAAGGTAAACTGCAATGTCAACGATTTACGAGCGCCGAAGAAGCAGCTGAAGCGTTGGAAAACCATGCTTTGGGGGTGTCTCAAGATGAATGGGAAAACTGATATGGCAAATGGTTTGAACGAATGCAAAAGTATATTGATCATCAAGGGGAATATTTTGAGAAACAATAAAGCCATTTTTAATTAAAAATGTGTGTTATTATTTGCTATTCCCGAAATATAAGTAGTGCCCTTCGTAATTGGCTTAAAAAAGTGAAAATCTCAAAATCGATTTTTCACACGTAAGGTGAATGTCACGAAAAGCCAAAAAACACCTGTACCACGGTTGTTTGGTCGATTGAAGCCAAATTGCGACCATCCCATCATGACATTGTTTCAAAATTAACATTTTTAGTAATGTACATACATCTTGAAATTAAAAAGCAGTCCTGATAATGTTTAATCGCTTGAAAACTATCGAAAATGTCCCCTCCGTCATGGTCCTTTTGCCAATCAAGCCTTTTACACGCTCGATTTATTTAAGTTCCATAAGAACAGATGCTTTTTTCGTGGAGCTAGTCCAACTGTGACCCTCTGATGCTCGCTGGTGGCACTATCACTATTTTCCACCGCATTTTTCATGTTCCGTAGGTAATTCCAAATTACCGCAGTTATTCCGCCGCGTTCGACTTGGAGAACTTCTGCGCCGGTTTTTTTTTAAATCCTTAAACGCAGAAACTAAGCCCAACAGAGGAATTCTCTCCAAATGTTCCCATGTACTTGCTGCGGTCAAAACAAAACGACAAAAGTACTGGAAAAAGTCGATGTCCCGTTCGTCATGGTCAACATTTTATTGAGAAGAGAATTTTTTTGGTGCATCATCATTGTGGAATGAAGAGTCTGTCAAACTAAGTCGATTGTGCCCGGTAGCAAGAGTTGGCGATTTGCTTTATGTGCGTAATGCTCAATTATTCATGAAATGTTCCCTCCGTCATGTGTCCCCTCCGTCATAATTTTGCGTTATTTTTATTTCTAGTGTTGAAAATAACGAAGTAGTATGCAACTACTATAGCAGATATACTTTATCAATAAAATCAAGTTTTGAACAAAACCCAACATGGCCGTTCCAATATGGCGGTCAAAAATTCAATATGGTAGGCTTAATTTAAAAATATACTAATGTGAACCAAATTTCATGAATAAGGGTTTATTGGATCGCTAATCACGAATCCGGAGTCGGATTTACAAAAATCATAATGGCGGATCCAAGATGGCGTATAAAATTTTCTGAAATCAACTCATTTTTTTGAAATTTTGTAAATGGGGATTTTTGAGGTCACTGACATCACCAATTCGAGGTCGGATTTACGAAATTCAAGATGTAGAATACAAAATGGCGGACAAAATTTTCAAAAAATCAACCGTGTGTCATTTTGGGTCCGCCATCTTGAATTTTTTAAAACCGACCCAAAAAATTGTTCACCGACAGATTGGAGTATTGAGTATGGGAGGCGTCGTGTAGATTTCAGGGGGTTTTCAGACTACTTATGATCTAGACGATGGAATCCCTCGGTTACTGGACCATTTCAACAACTTTTCAAATTCAAATTTTCATATTCCGAAATTACGGTATTTCGTGACATTCACGCAGGTATGTTTTCGCAAAACAGCTCACATATAAATTTTGCTAGATTTATTTTCTTAGCATTTCAAAGGTTCAAAGGTCTTATTTAACTTTTATAAAGTTTATTCCAAGTGAAAGTATTAGTCCTTGTTTTCATCTAATTATTCCTGGAACTGTTTTTTAAAAAATTTCAATAGTTTGATCTTAGTTTCAAGTTGAGTTTTGATGAGATTGTCAGTGCCTTGGACTGAATATTTAGACTTTCTCAGTGTACATGTAGTCATAAGTAACAATGTAGGGTTAATCTAACGGGCGATTCCTTAATCATATGCATAAAAAAATCAAAATTTTTTCAGGACACATTCAGTATAGAATATATTTTTTAATAATGTCTTATTTCTGTACCTGTATGAAAGACCTTGGCTCTTATATCCTGATTAAGAGCACAATGTAAAAGTATAAAATTAAACCAATAAAAAAATAGCAAATTAATTCCTTTTATTTGTATGGTTTTATGATGCATATTCGCAAATTAAATTTTTTATGAGATTTTCCGATTTTTTATGATACCTAACAAAAATTTTTAGCCACAAATCCATGTTCATTCATTGAGTTTTTGTTACTTTTCTCATGTAATTAATGTTACATCAGATAAAAAATTTCAATACATTGTTACTGTTGTTGCTGTTGTTGTTGATTACATTGTTATACTTTTAGGTCATTAATTATGATTCATCAAGAGGCGGCGTATCCGTAATTACAGAAAAGGGCGATGTGACAACATCATTTTTGCTCATACAAAATGCAGATTTGGCTGATTCTGGAAAATATTCGTGTGCACCATCAAATGCAGATGTCGCCAGTGTGCGGGTCCATGTTCTCAATGGTAAGTACTGCACAAACATTTCCATAGAATGGCGGCGCCTCAAAAATGTTGAATGAGCGCATAAAGGGAAAAAAAAATTTTAGTTTAAACCAAATTCAATGTATGAGTAACACAAAACACAACATAAAAAAAAACCAAACAGCAATGCATGCGTCGATGTATGTGTAACACCAGCACACATACATTGTGTTTTCGCGCTCATTATGTGATGATGCTGGAATATTGGGATTCATAACTTTTTAATTTTAGTATGAAATAACGCAGTTAAAAGTAATCTTTTAATATTAACAAACGAAATGGAAAAATGTCTATTTGATTAGGTTTCTTTAATATCTATTTTATATTTAAATAGTACTGCGGTACATGAATCTCTTGCTTAAATTATAAAAAATGTAGGGGAAAGTGGGGTAAAGTGGGAAATTTTTTTTCGAAGCTCCATAAAATGAACAAAACTTCTTATTTTTTCATGTTTCAACTTCCTATAATAAAGAAAATTAAATAAGCTATATTTTTGCCGAAGAAACGAACCGAAAATATGGATTTTCTGTTGAGTACGACGCTTTGATCGAGGATGCCGAAAATTGCAAAAATTAAAAATTGTGGGGTAAAGTGGGAAACTTTCAAAACTCATTAAAACTAATACAGATGTTGGAAAAAAGTTCTAATATCTTTATTGTATGTCAAAAAAGGATCAAGAAACACACCCATAGGAGCAAATATGAAAAAAATATAAGAAAAAATGTGTTTAAAAAAATTTGTGAAATAGTAGCTTATTCGTCGTTCTCTGATGAAACATCAAAGTCCGAGTCACAGTGTTAGTAATAAAAGAAGCTTGTAGTGAGATTAACGCATTTCAAGTGAAATGGGCGTTGACAATCCTTTAGGTTGCATTTGATGGTATTGTGTCTGATCATGATTTCGGGCATGAGTTCCATGCAAATGGTGCAAAAATTACGATCTTCATCTGAGCTAGAACTTTTTTGTTTCTTCTTTGACGCTTTCTTTGCTGGTGGTGCTTTTTTGCTCCTGTTACTCTATTTTTTGTGATTCGTTTCCCTCTTTCTTCCGTTTATTTGCTAAACGTTTCTCAGCTGCTTTTTGCAACTCGCTCAGCAATCGTGAAGTAACATTTCCCATTTTACCCCATACAAAATTTCCCACTTTACCCCGACATCACATTTTTCAAAAAATGTGAGCTTCATTCTTTCACTCTATGACTACAAAGAATATTTCTGTGTACTAACAATCGGTTTATCAAAATGAAATTTCAAAATCACTTATAAACTTTACATGATTCCAGAGATCACAAAAATACGTATGCACGCATCGCTATACCATAAATATTTGCTTACGGTCATTGCAAGTACATGTCAGAAGCGCATAACAGCTATACTTTGCTAGTTTGCCCGGAAAGGAGCGTATCCCACTTTACCCCACTTACCACTTTACCCCACTTCCCACTTTACTCCACTTTCCCCTACCTAAATACAAAAAGAAAGAAGTTTTTATTTCAAGTTTTTAATCCAAGTATATTCGAGAAAAAAAAATCCACATTAACCACTGTTGCACATTTGTTCAAAATCCTTAAAAGCTGGCCAAAAGTCGAAATCATTATATTTTCGATACGAAATTTTTTACCCCGGGGTTTTTGGGGTCGCTGATTACAAATCTGATAGTAGATTTTTTAAAACAAAATGGCGGACTCTAAACGGCAAAAAACAACAATTGCACAATTTTTATATCTTATATAAAAACATTGACTTCCGTATTGGGCTTTGACCGTAGAAAAATGAAAACACAAATCTTTGTTTATTGTATTTTATTTTTAAAATTTAAAATCCAATATTTCGGCTAAAATTGCTTGCCATCATCAGGGACTGATGGAAAAACTGTCGTTTTTCCATATTATTATTTTTTCAGTCCCTGATGATGGCTAGCAATTTTAGCCGAAATATTGGATTTTAAATTTTAAAAATAAAATACAATAAACAAAGATTTGTGTTTTTATTTTTCACCGGTCAAAGCCCAATACGGAAATTAAAAATTTTACATAAGGCCGATAATAACAAAAGTGATAACAACTTTAACTTTGACAGAGTTGTGTGCTACGGTAAATTAATCTATCGGTGTTGGAATTAGTTTTAAAGGTTTTCTAAGAGATGGCGTAACTATCAATTGATCGCATCGAGCACACTTGTGACTATATTCATTTCAAAGCACATTGTCTAAGCTTCATTTTTCAGTATGTGTCAATCCACTGAAGTGTAAACAACATATATTTTTCTCTGTGAACATGTCGACTTTCGTTCCAACAAAACGCAATTTGCGGAAAGGCTTACTTTTGTGCTTCCATTTGAAGAAAAAAGCGGTTGAAGCACAACGCACGCTTACTGAGGCTTACGGGGACTATGCTCCATCGATTTTTACTTGTGAGTACTGGTTCCGTCGGTTTAAAAGTGGTGATTTTGATACGGAAGACAAAGAGCGTCCGGGCCAGCCGAAAAAGTTTGAAGATGAGGAATTGGAGACTTTGCTCGATGAAGACCCGTGTCAAACCTTTCAAGAAGTGTCAGAATCATTGGGAGTTGACTTATCAACGGTCGGCAAACGCCTAAAGGCCATGGGAATGATTCAAAAGCAAGCAAATTGGGTGCCGTACGAGTTGAAGCCGAGAGACGTTGAACGGCGATTTTGCATGTGCGAACAACTGCTTCAACGGCATAAAAGGAAGAGTTTTTTGCATCGTATTATCACTGGCGATGAAAAGTGGATCCATTACGATAATCCTAAGCGAAAAAAATCGTGGGGACCACCCGGCCATGCATCAACATCGACGGCCAAGCCGAATATTCATGGCGCCAAGCTTATGCTGTGTATTTGGTGGGATCAGAAGGATGTCATGTACTATGAGCTGCTAAAACCTAACGAAACCATCACTGGGGAACGCTACCAACAACAATTGATGCAATTGAGCCGAGCATTAAAGGTTAAACGGCCGGAATATGCCAAAAGACACCACAAAGTGGTTTTTCAACATGACAACGCACGGCCACATGTTGCAAGAACCGTCAAGGAAACGTTGAAGGCGCTGAATTGGGATGTGCTACCCCACCCGCCTTATAGCCCCTTCCGACTACCACCTATTCAGATCGATGACGCATGGCTTGGCTGAGCAGCGCTTCACTTCTTACGAGGATACCAAAAAAAGGGTCGATTCGTGGATTGCCTCAAAAGACGAGTCGTTCTTCCGGCGCGGAATCCATATGCTGCCAGAAAGATGGGAAAATGTTGTAGCTAACGATGGACAATACTTTGAATAATATACATTGTACCGTTGTTTCTAAATAAATGATCAAAAACCGAAAAAAACAACTTTAAAATTAATTCCAACCCCGATACATAAAAATGGGTCTTAGATTCTTTTGTCATGGAGTATAAGCTTTATAATAATATAAAAATTTTATCATTTCGGGCGAGCAACACATATTAACACTTGGCAAGCCAAAAGGTTTGTACTCGAAAAAAAGTAGTCGACAAAATATGGGTATAAAACGTTTATTTTTTGACCAAAAAAAAAATAAAGTAATACATTTTTGAAGCTCAAGAGTATTTCTTTAAGAAAATGAAAAGGTTTGCTCATTTGGTTGAAATATATGCAAAATATCGTAGCTTCTAATTAACACCAGTCGTTAGGCTATGCACATCACTTTGGGTGACCTGGGATGATACCATTATCCATTTTTGCTTTAGTTTCTTTTCATTTTTGACAACTTTCTTCATTTTAAGCAATTTTCTTTTCATTATAGCCCTGAATTTTCCAATCGGCCGAAGCTCAGGGCAATTTGGAGGATTGGCATTTTGCTGTAGAACATTGACCCCATTCTAGTCATACCAATTCATGGCCGATTTGGCGAGTTGTCACTATTTAGCAAATAACACTGGACTTTTCTGAGGGCGTATTATATACAGCAGACGTTTCTGTTAGCACTCTTTCATATAAATTTCGTTGTGATAAATACTGAGCTCTTTAAACCGCATTTACAAATTGCTTGCCAAACCTAATATTTTTTTTCAAACTTTTTTTGCTTTAAATTTGACGCAACATCGCCCTTCTTCTTTGCGGGTGTAAAAAAGTTGACCCGGAAGCTGTTAAAATTAGCTGTGACGTAAGTTGCGTCATTCATTAAAATGAATTCAAAATTGTGTACAAACGGTCGTAGAGCTTTCGTGAACGAGTTCTAACAGCTTTGTTCAGCTTTTCGCTTCTATTTGGTGCCAGTAGTACTTTATATGATTGAAAACCTTTCTCTCTGCAAACTTTCTGTACGTTTCCGGGCCACATATGCACTTTTTTAGCCACATCTCTAATGGAGAGTCCAGTATTTTTTTCATAGGCACGTAACACTTATTTTGTTTTTTTCCCTGAGGTAAATCCTTTTTTTCGAACACTTCCAACTTTCCTTTCCGAAGTTAATCGTTCACTAAAGTTCTTACGCACGCAAGCTTCTGATGATTTTGCAATATTTACAGTATATACAATGTTTTTTTGAGAGAAATGTGGAAAATCGTGTTTTTTGCGTACAATTAAATATACCACACTTTTTTTCTATGAACTCATTTTGAAAAATATTCAAAACTCTAAAAAACCAATGATAAAGAAATGTAAGACAAAACATTCTAAGACGATTACATCTGTTACATTTGCATTTACTGTAATATTTAACGCGACATTCTTTGTTTACTGCGACTACTTTTATTCGAGTACATACCTTATGAGTTATATTCTCCTATCGCGCCTCAGAAAAGTGCGTGTCAAACAAAAAAGGCTAAAAAAAGCACCTCAATTTCATTATATGTGCTAGAAAAAATTTCAATCTTCTTAAACCAAAGAAAAGTATTCGCGGTCCAAAGCGACATAAATTAGTTCCGGGCTTTTCACATAACCACTAATAACTGATTTTGTAAAATAATTTGATTTTAAGTTAATCACAATTATCAAAAAATTATAACTTTTTTCAAGTTTTAAGCCTAAAGGTTCCATAGTACTCCCTTTTACAAAGAGATTCCATATTCAAACATTCAAATCAGTTCGGTTTTATAGTAATCACACAATTTTTACAGTGAAGACTGAATTTTTACTTTTGCCTCACAGAATTTTGCATCTGAGATGCGTTATTTTGGAGAGATTCAAAGAGTGTGTAGGAACACTTGGATCCTTCTCATCGATTTTTCAAGGTCTATGGATATCAGTTAGACAGTACAGTCCACAAAATCTGAATTTAACATGTCAAGTTTTTGGAGATATTCACCAGAAACATAAAAAAAGAAGATCCAAATATAATGATAAATCTTTTTTCAGTTTTTGAAAACTAAATCTTTGTATGTAAACAAATGTATGAGAAGATTTCTTTTGCACAAGTTTCGAGCATTTGATGAACCAAAATTAAAAAACTTTTTTCAAATTTTTTATAATTTTTTTTTTAAGTTTAACCAAGACCAAGAGGAGAAAAGCACTATTTTTTAAATTCTTGGATACATAACTTTTTGATCAGACAGTTACTATATTAGAAATAGCGTCTTACTAAGATAACCCAAAAGTAAAATTTTTTAAAATATAAGGTCTGTGGTCGCGCGGAAAAACCAGGTAACTCCATTTTTTTGAAAAATGAAAAAACCATGAAAAATGGAATGTTTTTTGATTTACAATCATTCTATCAGAGCGAAATTTGAATAATGCATATCATTTTCAAGTTATTAAAAAACAAAAAATTGCGTAAATGATACATTTTGAGAAATACCGTTTGCGGAAAAACCAGGCAACTCCACAAATTTTTCAATTTAACTAGAAAATTCAACAGATTACCAAATACAATTTCCGATTTCGATTTCGCTGAAATTTGGTACATGGTTTCGTTTCATGCCTAGTCTTTGAGAAATGGGGAAAAAAAACTTTGCGATTTTTTTTTATGGCTTGTGGAGTGCAAAAAATGGAAAAATCCGTAAAATGTGACGAACTCTCCTCAAATAATTGTCAATAACTTGGCCATTTCTTAACCGAATTTCAAGTTTAGACCTGTTTTGGAATGGTATTGAATCAGGCTATAAGCTTAAAATAAAATTTTTCCTAGGTGATAAAAATTACTTAATTTACTACTATTTTAGTACTTTTTAGTTGGTATGATTTTTTGAAAATTTAAAAATATGATTCGACCACAAAATGGCCCATAACTGAAACATTTTTTAACACATTTTCCTGTTTGGACTATTTTTAGAAAGGTATTGAATTACGCTATGCGCCCAAAGTAATTTTTTGCTTCGTTGGGTTGTTACATTCTCATATATTGAAAATAGAACTTCTTTTTGGAAAAACCAGGTAACTCCATTTTTGCGGAAAAACCAGGTAACTGACCGTGTTTAGCTGTATTTGTGCCTAAAATTGAGTGAAATGTCTTAAAAAATCTTCATTCTCATTTAAAATCGAGTTTCCTCATGCTAAATTCATCAAAAAAGTTAAACGCGTTTTTCTCCCGTATTTTTCAACTAATTATGTTTTTAAGGGTAGCCGAGTTACGATGTATGGTTGTCAATAAATTTTCAGATTTTTATGTTGAGATCTGATTGGCCCTTTGGTATATGTGAACATCTGTCTCCCAGTAAAATCTTCGTTTACATGTAATCGGTCGAGTAATCTAAAAAATTGTTTGCATCGATTACTTTCTGGGTTACATAAGGCATTATTTTAACACATGCATGTTATTGGGCGTAATCGATTACCCTAATAAAACACTCGCTTACATGTAATCGATCAAGTTATCGAAAAAATTATTTGTATCGATTACTTTTTGGGTTACTTTTGCGTTACATAAGTACTTAATCATTAATTGAAGGTCATTTAGAGGTGGCGCAATTCCGATTTTTGCAAAATCTTGGCTTCATGCGTTTTTTTTTTTATTACGATCTCAAAAATCCTCGGAATGAGTTATGCGATGTATCAGATTTTTCGTCTTGAACTAGGGTATATAAAAAAATTGGTACCTAAAATCAACGAAGTTATTTTTTTTAGCTAAAGTACCTTCAAAAAATGTTTTTTGCAAATTTCACTCTACTGTAAAACTCTAAATCTTCATTTTAGATAAAGCTTTTTGTTCCAAAGTCACCATTAAATCATGTAAGCAACAATTTTCTAGAACATATTAGCCCCTTATATCCTTTTCTTATAGGTCGCTTATAAAAAATAACTGGGCTAAAATTGGTTAAAGTTTTCTACAAAACTACTCTATGAAAAAGTTCTTTAGGGGTCACCAATGACGAGAAATACCTTAAACTTAAATGTTCCGTGTTGCGAAAAAAATGTCTTCATATTTACAATATTGGTTTTTTATGATTTTAGATTTCATTTTGCTCAAGCTTTAAGGCTTACCCTAAGGAGTAATGCTCCCCAATTTTGTATCGAAAATTGTTAAAACCGTATTCAAGTAGAATTCAAACAAATTTGCCATCAGCAAAAAGTAGGCTTAATGGTTTAATGATAAATGTGCATTTATTTGATAGGTAAAAGACTTTTAGTGTTAAAGAAAATATTATATACCACAATACTATTAGCAGTACATAGTTAATTTATTTAATATAATAGTTTTTGGCTTATTGCATCCTATGGCACTCTCACTTATCTGCATCATATATTACTTTTAGGTTAACCACATTCCCCTCAAGCGTATTACTTTTTCGAATTCTCCCAGCTTCTTAGTTTCAATATCCGCCCAAAAACTTATTCTAGTTGTGCCAACGTTTTTTAGCTAAAATTTTTAAAAATTTTTACTAGTATAGTTATGAAAGTACATATTTTGTCTATAATCAAGTGAAAAAACGTCAAGTCAGTTTTTCAAATTTTAAGTTATTTGAAGTCGCAAAAAAAATTTTTTTTTTTTTTTTTTGTATGTAAATCGTTGTTTTGTTCATGATGAAAATAATCACTTTTTAAAAGAAACACAGCTCAATGGGTCTTAACTGTCTAAAGACTATAATATTTTAGACAAAAAATAGCAATTAACTGCAAACACGAATGAACTGACAAAACGTTTTCCACTTGAAAATATATGTATGAACATATTCTGTATTCGAAGTACCTTAAATTTCTTTGTGAGTGCAGTTAGATCATCAGCAGTAAAAAAAGGACGAGCAAATTCGCTCATTACATGAACCCTCTGGTAATCCTTTGAAGCCTTAGCAGAAGCAACAGACACTGCAAGTAGCCCCAAAAACAATACAACTTTAAGCAACATTTTTTTTTTTTTTTAATCCGGCTGAGCGATATTAAAGTTACTTTCTCGACTTATTGCTTTTGGTGAAGGGCACAGTTTATATACCTACTCTTGAATCAGTTAATTTTTTTACAACAATAACATATCTGCATCGGTTTCTTACTGTGAAATTAAAATGTTTTGCAAAGGCAATTTTAAGGTTTTTTTAAATTAAAACATCTGCAGTATATCTTAGTAATTCGATTGGTTTCGTTGACTGTAGATAATTTAGAAATAAAAATTTTTATTTACTGAATAATAACAAACACAATTTAACATGGTAATTTGAGACATTCACTTTGATTCATTTTAAAAAATGACACATTTCTAATCAAAATTTTTTTTTTAAAAAAGTATTTAGGTTTGAAATTTTAGAACAACAAAATTTACAATTCAATAGCTAGATTTAATAGATAAGATAGCCCTTGTTATTTGTAATCAAAACTATTTGAAATTACAAATTTAAATTTTTCCTTCTGGTTGACCTTTTCAGGATTTGTTCGTTTACCGTTTTGCATAAAAAAACTACACAGTAAAATTTTAGTTTAATTTTAATACCAAAAAGTATTTATATAGAACAATGTCAAAAAAAAGTTTTAATTTCAAACTATTTTGGAATAAATTTCAAACATTTCTGGAATAAATTTCATACTTTCATGGAAAGAATTCTGAATTTGATGCCAAAAAAGTGAAAAATCAATACCCAAGAGAATCAGAAGTAAGAAAAGTAAACTATAATTTTTTTATGCTTAAGCAAAACAAAAGTAAAACCTAACAACTCTATAACGTACTGTCTATATTGGTCCCTTTTAATAGTTTGGTGTTTCACACATAGTAAGCGTTCAGTAATTGTATTAAAAAAAAAAAAATTCTCATTTCAACATAAAATTTTAGTTTATAGTAATAAACTAGTAAGGGTGGTATCTTTGACCTGGCCAAAAACTAAATACCCTACACTGCATTTCAAGTATATTATTAGGAGAGTATAAGAAAAAATTGCTTAAATGGGAAGTGCCACGCCATCGTCTCCGAGCTTACTTAGATTTTGCGTAGAGCATGCATTTACTGTTCTGTGTGTTTGAGTAAAATTCGGTTAGGTTTTCTTAAAAAAATCTTTCAGTATAGCATTTTGAAACTTACGCTTATATGGGAGGTGCCACGCCCTCTAGTTCTACTTCGCCTACTTTTTGCTCAGAGTTTGCCATTAATGTTCTTAGAGCTTGGGTGAAATTTTGGTTGGGTTATCTAAAAAAAAACTTCAGTATATCATTTTGAAACTTTTGCTTATATGGGAGGTGCCACACCCTCTTGTCCTAATTTGTCTAGTTTTTTCTCAGAGCTTGTACTTACTATTCCTAGTATTTGTGTGTATTTTGCTTCTGTTATTGCAAAAAATGCTCTTTTTATTGCATTTTGAATGTATTTTTGTATGGGCGGTAGGCATGTCCGTTGACCGATTTTGCTCATTTTCAATCCCTCTAGCTAACTTTAACGAAGGAGGCAGAATACCAAATTTTATTGAATTATGTAGCTCAGTTTCCCAAGCTTATATCGACTCAGGAGGTGACTCTGATACATAAGTACTTAATCAATGTAGTAGGACGTTATAGATATACATATTTTGGGTTCTGTTTTGGGCCGAAAGTTCATCAGAGGAAACATTAGCTGAAATACCATTTACTATTTATTTCTTTTGAAATATTAACAAATCGTTAACAAAATGACTTAAAAATCAAAAAATCTTAAGTAAAAAACTTTCGAAATTTATGTTCTCACATTACCTATTGCATTACATGTAATTGAAATAGTATTTCATTATTTATTGCATTACATGTAATATTTGAAACGTTTTAACATTCAAGAAATGCGTTAGGTAATCAATTATCGTATAAGGGGCTACAAATTTATTAACAAATTTTACTGGGCTGTTGAAGCTATGATTATGCCAAAAACAGATAAAGACATATGAATGAAATTTGATAATACTTAGGATTGTAGTCTGATTGGAATAAAAATGAGCGTAATCGGTTAATGCTCACGCCTATCTCCCATATACGTTTTTTTAAAACATTCTCTGTACATTGAAAATCATTTTTATAAGCACACACAATTGGCTGCCATTACTTAAGTTCTCGAAACAATACATTAAAGAACACATTTTTGTTACATACTCTTCATTATTAGCATAATGAACAAGTCCATTATTGGCATTTTCATTGACAATACAAGTACCACGAAAACATTGTTGCCTGTTACGCTTGTAGCAAAATAAAAGGACAGAATCGTATGCAAATTCCTGCGGTTAGAGTTGTGCAATTTATTGGTTTCTGTTGCATATTTTGAAGTAAATATGTATTTTACCTATGGCTCTTTTTGTTTTCTTCTTCCTACCACATTTTATGCGAGCAGCCTTTTGTGGCTACCAAAAATTGTAGGGTTTTCTGGTTAATTACAACATGATATTTTAGGCACACTTGAATGAATGCTATGAATTCCTTTCGCATTTTTGTCTTGAGCAAGCACCAACAGCAGAAGAAGCAATCATCAATGTGTTTTCAGGTACATACGTATATATAAAATTATTGCTATGTATATATGCTCAGCCGTAAACTTTAAGCTCCATTTTCTTTATCTTCTTTATGTATGTTATATAGTTTAATCAAACAACACCATTATTCAAAATCAATATCTCAAATCTACATTATGCCAACTTATGCGGTTTATTTGATATTAAAATTTAATTGTACTCATTTGCATACATTAGAAAATTTAAATTTATGCACCTCAAAATATCTATTTATATCTGTATATGTATCGAATTGAATTTGCCACAGTTATCAAGCAAATTAATCAAACAAATGATTTGTGACTAGCACTGAGTTCAACGTTGCCAGCCAACTAAGTAGTTAACAGACCGAGCAATATTGCTTGACTTCAGCATTTGATTGTTATTTTGTTAGTAGATATCTAGAACCGAAAGCAAAAAGCATTAAAATTCAAACAGGGTGCACAGAAATCAACACTTATGCTGGAATTAGCCAAGAAGTAGCGTTTTGTAACGCAACGTCACGGTTGCTTGTCAACGTAGCATTTGAAATGTCACCTTACAACTTAAAAATTACTTGAAAAATTCCAGTTTTTGTAAGCAAGGATCCATTGCCATACTTAATTCAGTTAATTTGTTCAAAAAATTCCATTTATAACATCCAAATTTAATTTATTTTATCTAGCAACGTAGCGCGACATTTGAAAATCTAATTTCAACAGGTCTCAACGTTGCGTACCGCTACTTTACGATTTCACTAATCGCTTGCACGCTTCTGTCATTTGATAGATTTTGACAGATGTCACGTTACGAAACGCTACTTCTTGGCTAATTTCACTATTAAATCTTATTGAATCCTTAATCCACAATCACTAGCAGACGCAGACTATTGACTTCAGTACTTCTCCAATTCACACACTTCCTATTTCAGCAATTATTTCCACCATGACTTCGAATGACCGTGTTTTTTGATATTTTGAGGGTTCACTCATATGCTTGTGGACAGATTTTCCTCGGTAGTTTTTACACCGCACAATTCGTAATTTGAGTGATTCTCGAGACAAAAAAATAGTAGAAAACTGTTTAAATATTCGAGCCCTAACCGCCAAAAAGACTTTACCGACACGATTTCGGATTTCACTTTTTGAAGAAAATCGATAGTTTGCAAAAAACGCATCTTCCCTTCAATGATGACTTCTTATCATGACACATTATTCTTAAGTTTTAAGTACTTTTCGTCTTTGGTTGATCGCAGTAAAATATCTTTGTAAAATACTTTAACCCGTTATAGCCCAGTTTTTGAAAAAAAAAAAAAAAAAACTAGTAAGGGTGTTACCTTTAGTCTGGCCAAAAAAATAAATACCCTACACTGCAATTTTTTGAAAATTTTGCTTGTACGGCAGGTGCCATGCCCTCTTGACTTAATTCACTTAGTTATTGCTCAGATATTGCACCAACTATTCCAAGCATCTGTGCAGAATAAGGATTCATTATCTTGAAAAACGTTTTCAGTACAGCATTTTAAAACTTTTGCATATATGGGACGTGCAACTCCCTCTAGTCCGACTTCACCAAGTTTTTTTTCGAGCTTGCAAATAATGATCTTATTGCTTGAGCGCAATTTTGTTGGGTTATCTCAAAAAACGCTTCAGTATAACATTTTGAAACTTTTTGTTTTCATGGGAGGTGCCACGCCTTCTAGCCCTAATTCGCCTAGTTTTTGCTCAGAGCTTAAACTTACTATGTTTAGTATTTATGTGTATTTTTCTTCTATTATTGCAAATAATGCTGTTATTATTGCATTTTGGATATACGGTAGGCGTGTCCGTCGATCGATTCTGCTCATTTTCAATCCCTCGAGCTAATTTTTACGGCAAAGCCACTAATCAAATTTCATCGAATTATTTTGCTTAGTTTTCTCGTAAAAAATATTTCCACAGACAGACAGACTGTCGGGTGTAGCCATATCGACTCAGGAGGTGACGCTGATCAAGAATATAGATACTTTTCTATACCTGCCATGCCTCCTTCTCTGCGTTACAAACGGAAGGACAAAGTGAGTATACCCTGGGTGTAAGGTATAAAAACTCATAAAAATAGGATATAATGGATTGATGTGTTGTAGGAAAATGTTCCTTATGCGATTTTTTCATGATTACTTTTGCCTCTATGTGGACTTATTCTACTTTCAAAAAAAGCCCATTCAAATAATGGTACTCAAAGTAATAATTCGAAATAATAAACACTTGATTACACCGTTTTTTCCAAAATTATTAGATTTTGACCATGGATTTTGGTAAAGAGAACCAATGGAATGAATCATAAGATATCACATAATTTTCACCTTGAGTCAACGTATAAAAAAAAATAATGCCTGTTACTTAAAATTAAACATATTTGTAAAACTCTAAAACTACATTTTGGATAAAACTTATTGTCCCAAGGTCAAAAGAAAATCACACAAGGAACATTTTAACGTGACATATTAACCCATTATATCCTGTTTTTGAGGGCCTATTCGACCTCATTTTCCAAAAACTGGGCTAAAATGTTCCACAAAAATATTTTGCAAAAAACTTCACTATGTGTAATCGAATGCAAGAAATGTTTAAAACTTAAGAATAATGTCTAAAGAAGTAAAATAAAAATGCAATGTGGGATGAGTTCATTGGTTTTGACGATTTTGTGGCTTTTGCGTTGAAATTTCGACTTTTTAGTGAGTGGTAGTGAAATTTTATAGAAAATATTTTTGTGGTATACATTGACTCCACATTCTCCTGTTTTAGGTGTTATTTTTGTACCGTTTTAAATAAAGGGTAGAGCGTTAAAGTTTCCAAATAATATTCCTTGTAATATCCCACAAAAGTTTGCTGCACAAAAGATGCTCCTCAGATGTAAGGATAATATAGTTTTATATGTCAATTTGATAATAAAAACAAATAATAATAAAAATAAGAATACGTTAAACGTTTTCCTCTTTGTAACTTTTAAACTAAATTTCAAGAGCTCCATAAAAAAAAAATTAAACAATATCAGAATTAGCAGCAACATTTATTTCCTCAATCGATGCTCACACTCAGAAAGCAAATTGTCATTTTAATTTGCCTGCAACACCCTGTACATTGCATTGCTGTAGCCAATTTTCTGTAAACACATACATGTTGGCGCAATAACAACAATAATATTTGCATCATATAACCAATAACAACATCGGCAAAAACAATGTTTGAATTTATTGATTGATTGGTTTTCGTCCAATTAATGTACGAGTATTCGTTCGTACATACCCCAAGAGTAAAAATTTCTAGCGCTTCTGATCCAAGCACTTCAAAAGAGCTTGTTCCCATAGAAATGTAGAAGCACTTTCACAATGATTTTTTATAAAGCTGCAGTAAGAACAACATGGGTTCGAACAATGCCCGAGATATTTTTTTTTTTACTTTTTTTAATTTGTTTTTTTTTTTTGCTTTATTTTTTTTTTATTATTAAAATATTTTTTATTCAACATATTTTTATTTCACTTTTCAGTGTTCCTTTCTCTTTTTTATTTACTTTTGTTTAATTAAATTAAAACTGATTACATAATGATTCTATGTAAGGCTGTAGGAGCATTCGAATGTCAAATTCTGTTTGGACAACATTTGCTTAATATAAAAATTAATTACCTCTTCATATTATCAGGCATTGGTGTAGCGGTCTAACAACTTGGTAAATGTAAGTAAAAATAATCTGTTTCTATCTATCACATGGGACGGTCGTGGATTCAAACCCTGGTGGTGCCAGTTTTTTTCTTTTTTTTTCAATTTTATTGAAAAAACGCAAACCGCCGCATTAAAAATAAGCGCTTCAATAGACCTTTTAAAGTAATGCTGTGGTAAGCTTAAGTGCGCTAACATCCTATGACATGCAAAGTTAAAAAAAGAATAGTTCTTACGGAGCGAAAGCGCTTATTGGTGAAAAAGATACACTTCAGAAGGGTTTTTGAAGCACTTCCTTTCCCATTGGGACTTTACATACATACATATAGTCTTGCGTTCAATAGATATTCAATTCAATTCAATTAGAGTGCGATTTGAAAGCCTCAACAGAATATTCTCATTACATCCACCTTGGTACATATTTGCTATAAGAGTGATGATAGGTAGCAGTCGAAACGAGTAATGTACCTTAACACAAAGGTCAAATCTACAAGAATTGTTGGTTTAATCGTTTATGACGTGCATACAAGTCAGAGGACTAAGTATTTTAGATTGAATTGAATCTTCAAAATGCCAGATGCATTGTATATGGTAGTAAGGAATTTCACTATTGTTGCAATACATAATTTGTGTCTTAATTTCATTTCACTTCTAATTAAATTATAATTCGTATTAAATCGGTTAAAATATTTGCGATACCAAGTTTTATATATAAGGGAATTAGTGCAATGATTTTCACACATAATTGCTATCAGCGATAGAGGCATATTGATAACACTGGATAACTTTAGCTAGTTAGTAATAGACTTGGAGAAAATTGTTATTTAAGTGACTTCGATAGTGGTAATTTAAGAAAGAAACAAACAAAAGTTTTCAAAGTGCATTACCATGCCAACATTTATTTTGTTTTGTATTTGGTTTACTTGAAACCAATTAAAATGTCTCAAATAAATTTAACAAATCAAAAAAAGTTTGTGAGTAACCCAGCAAGTGTAAACGAGCTATAATTTTGCTGTTTGACAGCTAAAACAGCTTGAATTCATTTGGTTCTTTTAATGTCGAACTACGCCCCACATTTATTTTATAACAATATTTGCGGCGTTAGGAAATAACGCCCAAGGAAATAACGCCCAAAAAAAAAACGAAATAACGCCCAAAAAATATGAAACAACGCCCAAAATCAAAAACGAAATAATGCCTAAATTATTTTCATATAAATTTGGGCGATAATCATTTTGGGAATAACGCCCAAAAATTTTGGCTTTATTTCGTTTTTTTTGGGCGTTATTTCGTTTTATTTTTAAAAAATGAAATAACGCCCAAATTATTTTCATACAAATAAATTTTGGGCGTTATTTCCAAAATGATTATCGCCGAAATTTATATGAAAATAATTTGGGCGTTATTTCGTTTTTGTTTTTGGGCGTTATTTCATATTTTTTGGGCGTTATTTCGTTTTTTATTTTAGGCGTTATTACGTCGTTTTATTTTTGGGGCATTATTTCGTTTTTTATTTTGGGCCTTATTACGTCATTTTATTTATGGGCGTTATTTCATTTTTTAAAAAAAAAGGAAATAAAGCCCAAAATAGAAACCAAATAAAGCCCAAATTATTTTCATACAAATAAATTTTGGGCGTTATTTCCAAAATGATTATCGCCCAAATTTATATGAAAATAATTTGGGCGTTATTTCGTTTTTGTTTTTGGGCGTTATTTCATATTTTTTGGGCGTTATTTCGTTTTTTATTTTGGGCGTTATTACGTCGTTTTATTTTTTGGGCATTATTTCGTTTTTTATTTTGGGCCTTATTACGTCATTTTATTTAAGGGCGTTATTTCATTTTTCAAAAAAAAAGGAAATAAAGCCCAAAATAGAAACCAAATAAAGCCCAAATTATTTTGGCGTTAGGAAATAACGCCCAAGGAAATAACGCCCAAAAAAAAAACGAAATAACGCCCAAAAATAAAATGACGTAATAACGCCCAAAATAAAAAACGAAATAACGCCCAAAAAATATGAAATAACGCCCAAAAACAAAAACGAAATAACGCCCAAATTATTTTCATATAAATTTGGGCGATAATCATTTCGGAAATAACGCCCAAAAATTTGGGCTTTATTTCGTTTTTTTGGGCGTTATTTCGTTTTATTTTTAAAAAATGAAATAACGCCCAAAAACGAAAAACGAAATAACGCCCAAATTATTTTCATACAAATAAATTTTGGGCGTTATTTCCAAAATGATTATCGCCCAAATTTATATGAAAATAATTTGGGCGTTATTTCGTTTTTGATTTTGGGCGTTATTTCATATTTTTGGGCGTTATTTCGTTTTTTATTTTGGGCGTTATTACGTCATTTTATTTTTTGGGCGTTATTTCATTTTTTTTTGGGCGTTATTTCGTTTTTTTTTTTAAAAAAGGAAATAACGCCCAAAAAAAAACGAAATAAAGCCCAAATTTTTGGGCGTTATTTCCAAAATGATTATCGCCCAAATTTATATGAAAATAATTTGGGCGTTATTTCGTTTTTTTTTTGGGCGTTATTTCCTTGGGCGTTATTTCCTAACGCCAATTATTTTCATACAAATAAATTTTGGGCGTTATTTCCAAAATGATTATCGCCCAAATTTATATGAAAATAATTTGGGCGTTATTTCGTTTTTTTTTTTTTGGGCGTTATTTCCTTGGGCGTTATTTCCTAACGCCAATTTTTGCAAATTGGAAATATTGAAAAACATAAAAATGAAAATACTTTAAATTTTTTTTAATTTTATGTTAAGGTCAAGTACAGTTAAAATGTTCACTCATTAATAGCAATGAAAGCTACATTGGAATCAAAGCTGCACCCTGAATTTATGTAAACAGCAAATTTGCTCCAAAGAAACCAAATATAACTTCAATGATTGGAATAGTCATGATATTGATGGATTACCTGAATTAAAGAAAAATCTTTTGCAATCCATCCTAATGATATTTTATCTGACAGATTTCATACAATTAGACACAGTTTTCAAAAGATAAAATTACTTCTTTCTTTTCCAATACATTTGTCCTTCATAACTTTATTGCCACTTGTATGTAAGCGATACTGAAATGTTGACAACCATGACTACCAATGTTTAATAACAACAACAATGACACAAGAAGTTGCCAAGAAATAAGCAAAGAGAAGCGGCGAATTTACTTTTGTTGCCAAAACTTTATTAGAGTGGCAACAAGAAGGCACAAAAAGAGACATAAGAATCTTAGAAAAAAAACCGCTCAAACTACTCAACGTAATTAGTTTGCGGTTGCTATGAAGAAGAAGAACGCGAAATTTTGAAATTAAAAATGGTTGCCATATGGAAAACGCCATATACGCGCATACATACTCATACAAGCCAGCAAAAGAACCCCTGGTAGGTAAAAAATAATTAAAATGTATAATAAGAATACCTTCTTTGGAAAAAAGAATGCAAAAAAAAAAATTAATTCGGTAAAAAAAATTGTCACTTATTGCAAAATTTTTACAAACTGAAGCGAGAAACAGATAAAAAGTATGCATGTATCAAGAATTGTCAAATTGACGTGCAACAAACTTCAAAACTCTCATAAAAATAAATAAATGACCCCGCACAAATCATATGGAAAAAGCCTTTCAGCCAAAATAGCTGATACTCCGTAATAATATAGTTTTCAGCCTGCTGATTAAAAGTCTCAATGGGCACAAAGCTCAAAAATGGGTAGTTATTGAGCTATGAACAGTCGAATAGGGAGAATTCGACCAAAACATCAGTGAATTTTTGAATTTTTCCGGTGTGCCACACACACACACACACACACACATAGTAAGCTAGGGCAGCAGAAAAGCACATCAGAAAAATTCAAAAATTCACTGACGATTTGGTCGGATTATCCCCATTCGACTCTTCATATCTCAATAACTAGCCATTTTTGAGCTTTGTGCCCATTGAGACTTTTAATCAGCAGGCTGAAAACTATATTATTACGGAGTATCAGCTATTTTGGCTGAAAGGCTTTTTCCATATGATTTGTGCGGGGTCCTTTTTGTTATTCAAAAAAATAAAAATAAAAAATTGTTAAGTGTTATTTTTCATGCATACCCAAGGGGAAAAGAAGTCCTTCCAAACCCCTTCTGAAGTGCATCCTTTTCACCAATAAGCGATTCCGCTCAGTAAGAACTATTCTTTCTTTTTAACATTGCATGTCATAGGATGTAAGCGCGCTTAAGCTTACCGCAGCCTTACTGTAAAAGGTCTTTTGAAGCGCTTATTTGTAATGCTGCGGTATGCGTTTTTTCAATAAAATTTAAAAAAAAAAATTAAAGAAACTGTCCGCACCAGAATTTGAATCCACGACCGTCCAAACGATAGATAGAAACATATTGGGCCTTATCGTAAATCTGAAGGGAGTTCCATTCTCTCCCTCCCGGGGAAGGAGCAGTGGAAGTAGTGAATATTTCATTAATGGAAACTCTCCTTCCTGCAGGGATACTTTTTTTATTTTAATATCGTTGACATTTTCAGAAATAACCAGTTTGCAACGCTGCGTTTTTCCAAGAGCGTTGACCTTTTACACAAAAACAACATCTGGCAACGCTGATCGCTGATTTTTTCCAATTTCGTAGACATTTTGCACAAAAAAAAACACGTGGCAACGCTTTTTTCCATAAATCATTGACATTTTTTTCCATTTTCCACTGGATTTTGACAGCTGACTTAAAAAAAAAGATAAACAAGAAACAGCTATTGCAAAAGAAGAAAAAGAAGCAATTGCTGCAGTGAAATTTAAATTAATGCTTTGCTTCTTAAAGTAAAAAATGTATTTTTAATCATTTTTGTGGATTTGAAAAATCAAAAGTTTGCATCAAAAAGTTAAAAAAAAACAAAAATTTAAGTGAAAAGTAGTTTTAGCAGAACCAGTATAAGTTGGAAACGCTTGGATGGATATTAAAAACTTTAGTGTCATATGAAAGCTACTTCAATAATCTTTAAAATTGTTGTACTAAAGTTTTTAATCTATCAAACGTTATTTATAATTATTCATTTATACATTATACATTAGTACTCCCTAGTGATGAGCAAACCAAGACCAAGACCAAAGCAGTCTTGGTCTTTATCTTGTTCTTGCACATTGAGTCTTGGTCTTGGTCTTGGTTTTTATATTGAGTCTTGGTCTTGGTCTTGGTCTTGATCTTGCTCATTAAGTCTTGGTCTCGGTCTTGGTCTTGAAAAAATTTTCAGGGATATTGAATATTCATAACCATATTTTTCCAAACGATTGGGTTTTTAAGATGCCAAAATTGAAATCGAGAGATGATTCTATCTTCAAAACGGACATGAAACAACTTTTAACTATAAATTAGCAAGACTGAAAAGCAGTCTTGGTCTTGACAATGATCGTGAGCAAGACCAAGACGAAGCCCATAGCAGTCTTGGTCTTGGTCTTGCAAAAATATCAGCATCTTGGTCTTGATCTTGGTCTCGCAAAATTAGCGAGACCAAGACTAATTTTGCTCATCACTAGTACTCCCTAGCAAAAAGTTGAGGAGCAAATTTAACAAATAAAAGTGAAAAAACTCGCTCCCAACTTATTGCCGATTACATAATTTTTCCAGTGAATTTTCCCTTTCCACGAAATTTTTTTTTGCGATTGCAAACCAGGGAGTTAGTGAATAAATTCTCGAGAATATTTATTTACGATAAGGCCCATTATTTTTACTTACATTAAGCAACTCTTTAGACCACTACACCAATGCCCGATGATATGAAGAGATGTTAAATTTGTATATTAAGCAAATGTTGTGCAAACAGTATTTGACAAATGAATGCTCCTATATTCTTACATAGAATCATTGTATTGTGCAATCAATTTCAATTCAATTAATCAAAAGCAAATAGAAAAGTGAAATAAAAAAGGTTAAATAAAAAATATTCTAATAAAAAAAAAAATATAGCAAATAAAAAAAGTAAAAAAAATATCACCCGGGCTGGGTTCGAACCCATGTTGTCCTTACTGCAGCCTTATAAAAAATTATTGTAAAAGTGCTTCTAAATTTCTATGGAGATAAGCGCTTTTAAAGTGCTGGGATCAGAAGCGCGAGATTTTTTCCTCTTGGGTAAAGACCAATAAAAGCCTTTATTTGTCCAAAATCTTGTCCAAATGCCTTTTTTTTTTTTTTTAGTTAAAAAATATTGATGTTTTAGTTTGGAGTGTCCATAAACCGGTGCATGGGTGATGGAGGGATAATTGTCTGCTGGGATACATATTGTGCTTCAGTCGTTTGTGCTTGTATTGACAAACACAAACGCACACATTTAGTCAATAATAAATATAAAATTTACATTAAACATTGCAGTAGTAGCAAAGTCTTTCAGAGAGAGAGAATAATTTAAAAATGTTAGCAAAATCACATAACAGCCAGGGACACCAACTGTTTTTTTAATGGCTTTCTTTAAAATTTTTCTTCAGGTTTTCCTGTAGTCTTTAGAAGGGGTAAAGTATCAAAATGAATTGTCTCCATCAAATACAATCTTGTGCGTTGATGACTCTGAAGCTATAAATCTGGTATATAATAGGCCCAACTGCGCCACAAGTTATTGTGGCACCTGCGATCTTCCGTGCTATCCTAACCTACTCTCTAACCATAATTTCTTCCCCTTATAAGTAACAGTGCAAAAGGCGTTTTAGTTGACATATGCGATGACTGGGATGTGAAAACAAGTCTACTCATCTGCACGTGTAATACTACCAAACCGAAGAGAACAAATTTCGATTCATAACCATTATTTTTTTTGATAAATTTATATTGAACTAATTAAACAGTCATTTTTGCAATTTTTCAACAGACACAAGCAAGTGTTAACATGGAAATTGATTACATATGTTTCGGCTACTTCCACATACATAAAGTATTTATATATTTTCATATATAAACATGTAAATAGCCTCATCAGATCAGTTTTAGTTAAATCTTGTCAGAAAACATACTCGAACCCGTGACACCGGTTTTCTAATGAAAGAAAACGCGGTGCTTAAGCGATTGAGCTATCGGACACGGATAAACTCTCTAAACAAGATCACCATTATGGATAAATCATAAGGCTCACTAGCGCCGTCTGTTGTGAAAAATTGCCAAATTGTTAGTTGGTAACACACTCTGGTTTTGAGACATGCTACGCTAGCTACAATTAAAACTAACTTCATTATTTTTTTTTTTTTTTTTTTTTCAAAGAATGGGTTATTTTAAGCGCCGTTCCGTGACGGTTGAGGAAACCACCCATCTCCTACAGTTTTCAAGTGGATTTTCTATGTTTAAAAGAGTTTGAAATATAATCAATAGTAGCCTGGGGGTGTCTCTTAATTCTACAAGTCCTATCCAGAGAAAATATGACTCTAATCTGGATACCACACAGAATAAGAAACTTTCACTTTCTGCTAATTGTAGGTAGAAACAGGATGCCTCTCCAGTAAGTACACTTTATCTTTTTGGCATTTTTGGGACCATAACAATGATTGCTATCTTTCATTCTTTCCGAATTTTGCCATTTCCATATTGAAAAAAAAAAAATAAAAAATTAAAGAATCGCTTTAAAACTCCCAAAAACCCAATACCGGCTTCGCGAGTCAGTCGGTAATATTCCAATAATTTGCTGACATAACACCCATTTACGAAATGGGGATTTTCCGGGAAAGTTTGGGGTTTTCCGGAAAACACTTTTCGTTTTTGATGAGCTCGAAACTAGCTCGAAATTCGAGTGTCTAATGATATGATCGCCAAATATTCTCCTGGGTTCGTCTGCCCTAAAAAATTTATTCGGGGGAAATTTAAGGTTATTCGGAAAACACTTCATTCAAGGTCAGCTCGAAACTAGCGCGGAATTCCTGCACTAAAAGATTTCATCGCTTACTCTTCCCGTGGGTTCATCTGGCCAAAAAAAAAAAAATTTTGCCATAAAAAAAGTTTTTTGGGATTTCCCGGGAAAATTGGGAGTTTTCCGGAAAATGCTTTTAGCTCAAAATTAGCGCGAAAGTAGCTCGAAATTCCTGCATTAAAAAAGATTCCATCGCTAAATCTTCCCGCTGATTCGACTGGCTGAAAAAATAAACTTAGCTATGCAGAACAATTTTTCCGCTTTTCCAGAAAATTGAAAATTTCCCAGACAGCTCGAAAATACTATTGAAAAGTTCAAAAATAGCTGGAAACTCCCAACCAAAAAACATCGAAATTCGTCACACTTGTATGGCTCACTTTATGCACCTAAACATCAGTGTTGTGGACGTCTGTCGTCTCGAAATTATTTTTTGTTAGGAATAACTCTAATGCAATACATCAATGACAGACGCAATGTTACGACATATGTTAGCACTTTTTTTTTGCAATTTCAAAATTAGATTAAAAATAAAAATCAGCGCGACATCAGGATCATAAGGATGGGAACTACTTACCACGTCAATATCAGCGATGATATTATTCCATACCGAAATAGCCACTAGCTCCCTTACTATTAGAAGTAAAATTCTCAGTCAACCCTGGTCGCATACTTACTGTTATTACTGTGACTTTAAAGTGCAGCCCAAAATGTAAGTCGCGCTCTCAATTTAATTTTGAAATGTCGGTTAAGTGGAACGCATACAGCACCGTTTGCTGTTGGTACTTCAGTGGCTTCTGGTTGTATTGTTGCCTCTGCTGCTGGAGGCTTCAATGCGCATTTGGCAATCATGTTCAAAATTAGTTACCAAAAAGCTTAAAGCTGCTAATGAGATAAATGTGTGCTCTTCTCTAGCAACGTGTAACGGGTTGGGGCAGCGCATGCAGAAATAACGTTCGTTTGTTGCAAGTGAAAGCTTTGGTGATGGTGGTGGCAACACTCATCAGCTGATACTCATCAAATAAATAACCAAGAGCGCAGTTGAATAACAAAAGTTGCAGGTTGCTGGTTGCATTGTTATTTTTGCTTCTGTGAATCGTTACGTCGAATGCAATTGTTATGTGCTTTTTTGCGTGTAAATTAATTGCATGGACTTAGCAGCGCTCATAAGTAGATGCATTAGGGTGGACTCAAAAAATAGTTTATTTCCAAGAGTTCTGCAAACAAATAACGCATTGAACACAATTGAAAAAATCTGAAATTTGTAAACTAAAAAAGTACAAATTTTCGAAACACCCTAAATAATTTTGCATTTAATTTGAAATTGTATTCGCTAGTCCTTCAAATTTTGCTGTTGCTCATTGACTTTATTTTGGTTTTTGTTTTTGTTGCTGTTGTTGCTATTGTTCTAATTGTTATGCGGTCGAGTGCGTATTTGGTAAATTCTCCCATTCAACCAAACAACCAGGCAGACATTCAAAATTTTGTGGCGCTTTGAAAATTTGGCTCTTATTGTTGTTGTTGATTATTATTTATTGCTCTTGTGTGTGTGGAATGCTTCATCATCATTTCCATTAGAACGCAGTTCAAAGTCATCAACGCAATTGCAACTGCAGCATGTGGCAATAATATCGTCAAATGTGTAGCATACATTTTGGCGAAAACACAACTTATACCAAATTTCCATCTTTATCCAGCTGGCGACAAGAGGCAGGAGTAGTCAGTTTACTTGAAATTTTGATTGCTCATTTGACAGCTTATTCGGACAGTGTTTAGTCATCCTGTAGCATAGACACACACACTCACACCAACGCACATCTTCTCATTTGAATCTCCTGGTATACACGAATGACAAATGATGTTTGCCATTGAATGTCATTTTGTCTCGGCTTGCTTTCCGAGGTACCAACTTGTGCGTTCTTTGTCCTTGGTCCTATTAAGTTATCTTTTTCTCTCCTGCACTTTTCTCTTCTCATCACTTTCTCACTCTATCTGATTATAGTCAAAATGTGCCTGATTAATTGTGGGCTCATTGTAGCGGTCTCTTATTGAATAAACACGCTCTGTGTACGTTTATTAGCAAAATGACACAATATAACACTGCTCTGCTGTTGTAGCGGCGTTTTGAAGCTGATGGTCTTCATCATCATCAATCATTAGACATTTTTCTGCATGATTTTGTCTTTTGAAAAGTCATTCAGGTCGTCGTGTCCCTTTCTGAGCTTGACATCGTTTTCTACTTAGTTATATGCTAATTTGTATGATGCAAAGTAGCAAAAATTATAAAGAGGTCATCAAATAAAGTCAATTAAAGTTGATTATTCCTGAAGGCTATCAATATTGATTTTAAGTACATGCTTTTTAGAACATATCCTATGGGGGATGGGCTTTACCTCTCACTTTTCGAAAGTGAACGTACTGGCTCTTTTTTGAAAACTTTCAATATCCTTCAGATATTTGGGAAACTGAAATTCTGAAAAAACTTGGCCATTTTATAAAGTTTTCGAAAAATTGCAATAATCTAGAAAATCCATACAAAATGTTTCCCATTTCTTTGTTCTCAACAATCCTATACCTTGCTTAACAAGATTTAACTTGACCTCCCGGACTTATCCGAAATTTTGTACATGGTTTGGTCGAAGGCCAAAGTCAATAACTATAAAAAGAAAAGATTTTGAGATATTTTTTGTGAGAGTTTTGAATCAATGAAAATATACAAACAATCGATACTGCTTCACGAAGTTGTTCATAATTTCAAAATTTTGCGGATGATTTTCAACCTATTTCAGATCTATTTGAACATCTAAAACGTAGGTCATGGAAAGATTTTGTTAATCCTAGAAAAACAAAAAGCATACGTCTTACTTATAGACTGATTCTGAAATTGATCAAATCATAAAAATCGGTTAAGAAACGTTGAAATTATGGAAAGTTTCGTAAAGCAGCATAACCAATTTAAGTATTTTTAGTACCCCCAGAACTCCAAAAAAAAATAATATCAAAATTTTGTTCTTGCAGTTTTATTGATTTTGTCTGCACGGGCAAATTTTCGAAAGTCAAACCTGAGTACGATAGGACAGCGATTTCTTACAACATTTTGGAGTTTACTTGTCATAGTAAACATGTTGTTGCGTAAAAACTAAGATATTGGCCGTCTTCCTAAACGTCAGTTGCTTTGTATTGCAACAGCATTTTCATGCACAAAATACTGCAAAGTTAATCAAAAGCAACAACTTTGTTACTGATGCGCTGATTGCTATGCATTGTGAACATATTGATGTTCGGTGTTATGAAATGCAAGAACAATGCAGTAAAAATGAGCTCCTTAAACTATGCGACATTTTTTTAAGAAAATGTTGTTTCAACACAAAGCAACTGACGTTTAGGAAAAAAAAACAGCCTAAAAGCATGCAGGGAATTTTTTGTACAAGTATAAACAAAAATGATTACACCCAAAGGTGGTACGTGTCCTAACTAGCGCAATACTAACAAGATATTGCGCCATAGCAGTGTCATAGCAACTAGATCGTCGATAGAATGTTGTTTTGCTCCATACTTCACTTGATGACAATTCATTTTAATTTTTAATATTTATCTAATATTTTTTTGCTATTCTGAGAAAAGAGTATGTTTCCCTCACAGAAAAATATTCGATTAAACATTCTTAAAAATGAACGTCGAAACGTCGGAGAAACGCAATGAATAAAATTTGTTTTATTTTATTGCACCAGAACTAATTGACCAAAAAGTCTAAAAAGAACATTCTTAAAAATATTTGTTAATAATTAACAAATTCCGGTAAATATTAATATGCCTTTAATTGGACTTCACACAGACAAGATTATTATTTTTTTTTTATTTTTTTGAAACTTGGCGAGTGTATCCAAATTTCAGAGAAGAGTTTTTTTAATTTATAACAAATATTATATTTTATGATGTCGCCGTGATCCTAGCAAACATTTCCATATAACGATAGTTCCTAATTAAAAAAAAAATTAATTAATTATAATAAAGGTCTTTACATTCAAACATATATTTGGTAATTATTAACAATTATACAATTGACTCAATAAAATTGCTCAAATACGTGTATGCTGCTCATTAAATAATATCAAATATTCGATTCGCCTTTATCAAATATATTATTTGTTAATTATTACCAAATTTTGATGTCTATATTTAATTATATTGTTTTTTCAGTGTATCATAATTGCCTACAGATCGTCGATTGAATGCTGTTTTCCTCCATATGCCACTTATTGGCTTAAGACTTGTTCAACTTATTCAACTTAGACTTGTTCTTCAGTTTTTCAGACATGATATTTCTAATGCTTCTGTCAATATGAATTCGTCTGCTTTGGATACTGAGATATGTTGAACCATTGAAAAAAAGTTTTCATTTCTTTTTTAACCATTATTCTGGAGCCCAAATATGGCTGAGAAAATTGATTTAATGATTTTAGTAAGATATGTAAATATTTTTGCAATTTCCTAAAAACATCGTCATATGTATGTGCGAAGGAAACACTTTGAAAATTCACTTCACATATACGGATATAATATGTACATATGTAGTTGTGAAAACGCAAAATATTAACTTTTGTAGAATCCACAATGTTTAGATAAAACATCCTAAGCCATGCAAAGAGTTTTAAGTACAAGCCTGAATTCTTATACCTGAAGAAGGCTCGTGTTCTTGCTAGCGCAATTAAAGTATCATACAACATTATGCGTCAACACAGTGTCACAGCAAAAACTAGAATCATGGCAAAAATGCTATGATTTTTTTCACACAAATAAGATGAGCATGAGTTCAACATATAGATGTTGTAAGATGCTTGAAGTTGGTGCTAAGAACGTGAGTTATTTTATTTTTATTTTTATTCAAGTTTGAATTCCATAACTTTTGTAAGACCAAGTTCCAACTTATGCGTAAGATTCTTAATTTTTAATGATTTCTAAAACGCAACACTTTCCAACAGTTTTTGTAAAATCGATTAAATACCTTGCAAGTATCATCTTATTTCCCCACACTTCCAAAGATATCTGTTATTTTGCATTCTACATTTCTATTAGTTTTCATCGTATTGTAAATAATTCTATTAACAATTCTATTAGCATTTGACACACACCATGAAATGTAGCAATAGAAACCAAACAAGTAAATAAAGGGTAACAACCACATCAGAAATATTTCATCAAAGATCAACATCAAGCGTCGTTGACAACCCAGAAAATCAAGGAGACAGACAATTCGATTGGTGTGTCATACGCCCGTATGTAAGTTACTTGGGAACAGCGAAGAGTCTGGGTGCATATGCTCAAGGAAAAGATTCAGTAGAAAAGTTTTAACTTCTTCGTCATCTGTACGCTACGCTGCTCTCTCACTCTCTCTCTCTCTCTCTCTCTCTCTGTTTAACATGCAAAGCCAAGTTAATGTCAATCAAAGTGGTTTCTTCAGTAGCAGCAGCAGCCGTCAAAGTGTAGCAAATAGCAATGTCAACATTGTGTCAACATCACGTGACTTACGAGTAGGGTTAATCGTTGTTGTCCTTTATTTGCACTACATTTTATGCTATGCGTTGGAAAAGATTTTCTTTGACTTATCTCAATCGAAATTTTGACTCGAGTTGGCGTGTGCTGACGTTCATATCAAATAGAATGGTGTAGAATTTTTCAGTTTGAATATTAATTTTGAAATGTTTAAAATACGACTACTGTTTAATGGGTGATTTATTTGAAGAACTAAGCTAACATTATTCTTATGTGGTACATAAGATGTATAATGTATAAAATGTATAACAGAAAGCTTACAGTAAGAGAGAGAAACTTAATACATAGTAGAAATATGTATGAAGTATGGTTAAATTTGATCGTGTAGATATGTCCTATGCAGGATTCCCTTTTTTTTAAATTATAATAATCAAAAAGTAGCAAAATATAATGACATATTTTTGCTTTTAGCTTTCTTGGCCATCAATGACTTCTTTGTTACTTTTATTCACTGTTTGGTAGTACATATGTTTTAAGCTTACACCACTTACAAGTTTTTTGGATATATATATGTATTCTCCAGTAACTCCTCGGAGGAGCATAAGACTAAAATGAAACGTCTTCATTTGTGACGATCCTTTGCGATGTGAAGTTTTAAAAAATTTTCCATCTACTGGCATTAGGTGGAATTTTCTCCATGATTCCAGTAACAGCTGTATGAAATGAAAATGCTTTCGTACTTGAACCATCTACTAGTTAATTTTTATATTCTATTCCTTGTTCATCTCTTAATTTGCAAATCGTATCCCTCATATGAGTCCACATCCTGTTTCCACAGTATTTAACTTAGTATTAATAGCATTAAGGAGCTTATTATCTAAGAAATAAATCATGAAGTAATAGCAGAATAAGACTAGAATTTATGTATAACTAAGGATCTTTTAGTAAGTAGATAGTTGTAGGACAATCGCATCCAACGGGCTTGACAAACTGTTTTGCAACAGCTTGACAAACAGTTGGACGAGAATTGTAGGATTATCGCGTGCAATAGCAACCTAGGTCCCAAAACAGTGAGTGCCAACTGTCAACTGATATCGATAAAAAGGAAACAGCTGATTGTGGTTGTAAATGGAATGGTGGAATGTAAATTCCGGCAATGGTATCATTCTCTAGTAACTTAGCCGGCAATGAGGTAGGAACTGTTCCTCGATACTTCAACCATCCTTGGACAAAACGAAGACTTTCAAGGAAAATCCGATACAGACGTATGAGTAGACAGTGACTAGGACCGTAGGTTTTGTTTTTCTGAAAAAATTCCTGACCTGACGCGAGAGAATAGTGGTGTTCTCGCGAGACTAACAAGACAGACGAGTACAGGTTAGTAGAGGACAACGGGAGGTAGCGGTGTCGCGATTCACTTATATCCTGACATCCAGACGGAGCACGGATCGGCGACGCGACAAGTCCGCGAGAAGTCAGTGGTGGCACGACTCCTAGATTGGTTGATTTTATTATTCCATCTATTCATCCATCTCCAGCCCATTTGTCGCTCGTAGCGCTAAGTGTATATTTTAACATATTTTAAGAGTCTTTTCCAGGTTAAAAAAAAATTTAACAATAAAACCAGTGAAAATTGTGAAAAGTGTTTCTCTCCGCGGCGGTGAATAAATATTTGTATACGAACCCTGGGCACTGACGGCTACACCCCGGCTAGCCGCAAAAAGGTTCGTTACATTACTCAGCAGGACTTTCTCGGTGATTCTCACAACAGCTTTATATCTACTTTGTGGAAAACAGCTCTTCGTATCTTTGCTTTCTTTTTACCACTTGATACCATTCACGCAATGGTCAACTAATCTTCTCGCAGTTGTTTTTGTTTATAGGAAAATTGCATGAAGTGATACGCTTTACTGATTTAACATTAGATGGCGCTGATGGTTGACAGTTTTTCATCTGAAGCACAATCTAAACACAATACAACCTTTTGTTGCTTAACTTTATTTTTGAATTAACACAACATTATTTACTCATTAACGTCGGAAGAAGTGTAGGATTTGTTGAAGCGTTAGACAATGGCTTATTCAGATACGCTTTCTAAATGTATAAGTTAAAATAAAAAAAAGATCTTATGTATGCATGTATGTATGTACTTCTTAACTGCCATTTTTTGCAATATATTTATATAATCTAATATTTTCATTTGAAATGAAGAGCACCAATGATGAGGGCAGTGAAAACATAATTATTATTTAACCACTAGACGTTTCAATTATGAAAAAAATCTTATATAATGTAATGGATTACTCTTGATACAAGAAAATATAAAACCTAATTAATAATTCATTTTGCTTTTATCTTATTCAATTTATACCTTTTACGTTCGTCTTGTTCCTTCCGCTTTTTTCTTTTATTTTTTTTTTTTTGGGTTTTTATTTTTCTAAATGTTAATAAGAAATGTTTACCTTTTAGTAAATACTCCATTACTGACCATGTCGTCCGAAAAAGTTTAAAAGTTGTCGCTGCTTATGACAGCAAAAGTCATTACGGAAGTGAACGATTATCCATTCCGCCTTCAAAGTCTCATTTTGAATGTTTTCGCGATTCACTGTACTGACACTGACATTGATTGATGTCATGACTGTATTACACAGGTAACACAACTCCACCAAGTGTATTAGTATTCTTGTAAAAATTTTGCTAAAAATGACAAATAAAAAAAAAAAAATCAAAATATCAAAAAACAAAATAGAATCAATTTCCTAAAAGAATTGGAGCCATTAAATATTGATACGGAGCCAAGGTACCTTAGCCAATGTATTTATTATTAGATGATGGATATTTAAGGAAATAGACAGATAACTTTATCATTTTGATTTTTATTTCTAATTGGAGAAAAATTACAAAAATAAATTATTTCGAAAATAGTGCTTAATGAATATTAAATGAATAATGGATGTTGTCCAATAATATCCTTAAGTATAATTGATCACATATTTAATAAAAAATAGTTTTAAATGATTTTCAAAAGTAATTGAAAGTCAAGATTTGAAGCTATTATAGCGTTGTAAAGGTTTTCAGTCCAAGTTAGCCTTATCCACACCAAATTTATCTTTTTTCAATTCAAATTCATCTCTTCTTCAAATCAAAACCAACTTTTCCCAAATCGAATTCACGCCCGTTTTTCCAAATCAAATTCAACTTTTCCAAATCAACTTCCACATCAAATTCACCTTTGCAAAAAAACACGCTTCAAATGATATATGTCTGTACCTACAGCAGCTATCGTTCTGAAACTTGGGTACATAGATTAATATTGTATCTACCAAAAACCTACCAAGATGTTGAGAAGATTGGAAAGTTTAATTTGGAAAAAGTTGAATTGTTTTGGAAAAAATTGAATTTGATTTGGGAAAAGTTGATTTTGATTTAAAAACAGATGAATTTTATGTTGAAAAGTTAAATTTGGAGTGGAAAACCTATATGCGACGATTGAATGGATATAGAAATAGACTGTTGAATGAACTAAGTATCATAATTTCCCTAATTTGTGATAGAATATTGACTCCCTAACTAAGCTAATCTTAACGAGCACTTGATTATTTCCTTCCTCTTCTAATCACTACATATTAAACTGGGTATTTAGAAGAATACGCAGTTTCTTTGCATGAGTTAAAATACCGACGTTAATGTCATGCAACGAATGCAGTAGCCCTGCCAATATTACTACGGTTTCTCTAAATGAGTTCCAAAGACTTGTTACATGAGGGAATGTCTTTTTCGGGATATGGCACATGGATAGAGAGAACTCCCCCTTTAATTGGCTGTATCAGAAAAGTGAAGGCAGACCTACTTGTGTCTTTCTTCATATTCTTCAAAGTATTATAATCCGGAACTTCTCTAGATAAGTCTAAAGAAACTCCAAGGTGAGCCATTTCTTTCATATTTTCATTCTTTTAAATGCTATAATGATCAGGAACTCAGCAGTTTCAGCTCACCAAGTTTCCCCGAGCATGTGCTTCAAAATTCTGACTTCAAGGTTAAGGAGTAAAGAACTTATATAGAAATTCTATATCTGTCAGTGAAATAGTTATTTGTTAGTCAGCATGCTTCCGATGTTTAGAAAATCACCAATAAGCTTTAGGAACATTTTGACGCTCTTCTTTTGCTACCACTCATTAGTGATGCCTAAAATAGCCTAATAATAAAAAAAACTGACACAAGCAAAATTATTACTCCAGACTAATTTATGCTGATGTTGCTTGTATGTAGGTATTGTCATATAAATTCAAATAAATTATCAGAAATTCATCACTAAACTAATGAATGATCATATCATCAGTTATTACCACAAAAACAATGTTATGTGAATGTTAGTTTTTGGTTGATTAAATTTTATATCATCGCTCTGACATAACATCAATCATCATTTTTATTGTAACTTGGAGTCAGGCATGTGTGATTGTGTAACACAAATTAAAATAGCAAAAATTTATGTATCAAAACACGCCAAGTGTACCAGCTGAAAATTTTGTTGTCTCCGATTTCAATCAAATTTCGCAATATGGTAGTTCCGGTGTGCAAAAATAATAATCCGAGAGGATTTGGTCCTAGTATCAATTGTTGTTAAAATACAGGGTGTTGAATTTGGCGTTTTTAGTAATTTTCATGAAAAGGGTGTTTTCCCAAAAATCTATAGCTTACACCAAAGTGTGTAAGTAACTGGTCCCATTCATTTTTAAGTGTTCTTTTTATAAAAAAATATTACTTGGTGAAACAAATTTTTTTAAGCTTAAAAATGTTTTTGAATTTTTTTTTAAAAAACCCCTTAATTTTTTTATGAGTATAATTTATAAACTTTAAAATGATGTGTGATTCAAGATGGGCTTCGGTCGCTAGATGAGAGTTTTTGGCTTTTGAACGCCCTTACATAAGTTCGAATTTGGCTTTGTACTGAAAACTGTGCTTTGGCCACTTAAGTTTTGTCTGACCTAACAGTTTTTTGAAGTTTGCAATAAATTCTCACATTGATCTAATCAATTGTTTGTGGATAATTAATGCAATGTAATAGGTATTTTGGTCCTCATCGGATTATTAACATTTCTTCGATTTTTTCCATCACCGACAAGATATAAAATAAGCTTTGTAAATATAACAAATTATTAATTTTTTTCTTAATTCATATTGTTAAAAAACTGTTTGTTTTTTTACTTTTCTTTATGATTATTTGATATAAGATGAAACAATGAACTTGGGTTAATTTAGGGAAAAACAAGTGAAACAGATTAAAGTCAATAAATCAAATCCAACAAATTTACTACATCCTTAAGGTAACTCTATAACAAATAAGACAAGAAAAACCAACTGAAACACATGTGGCGCAAAAAGTTCCTGATTAAATATGTGAAGAAAATAAACCAGAAAAACACAAAAGAAAAAACACAAAAAGCAAACAAAATATAAATAAATCGTAGGTACCGTCATTTACTTTCTTATTATACCCTACAAACAAGGTGGGTACGATAACTGTGACCATACATTTGTAACGCACAGAAGATGGCGCTGTCACTCAGCCCAAAACCATATCAGATATAACAAAATCTAGTATTATAGAAAACTCGGGAATAGTCCTATAAGGCTCTGAAAGAGATGCTTTTTCTTCTAAGTGACGAAAGCTTCAAAATGCTGAATTGAGTGCGTTAAGTATTTGAGTTAGTCCAAGGAAATTTCATAAAAATACTGCAAACAAGCTCTAGACAATATCTAGGAGAATTTGAACAGGAACATTACGCACTACCATGCAACATATAGTGACTCACAGCTTATTTCAACCAACTTAGCTACAAAAATGTAACTCACAGCTTACTTATTTCAACCAGAAAGTTCTTAGGTTATTAAAGATAGTCTGTGGTACCGAATGATGGTACTTTAATTTTCTATACTTTGCCCTTATGCTTGCAATATGTTTGAGCTATTTTTGGTTCAAGATCACCAATGGTCTTGAGTACATGAGTATTTTTAACAACGACTGAGCAGCGGGCGTTAGCCTTCCAACGATTCAAAAATGTCTTTTCGCATTGGAAAATAGAGCAAATGATTTATTTCAGGGGTTCAAATATTTACAGTACAAAATAACGCATTCTACAAGAGGACAGAGTGCTTCATAAAGGAAGAACTACAGTAAACAAAGTTTTTAATGCAACTAATTGTACGGTAAATTAAAGAAAACCCAAAACTATGGGCTTCAAAATGGGCCAATGAGGCAGCCGTGCAGTACCAAATTGTCAATTTACATCTTCGGTACAAATTTACACGAACCTCTTTATTAGTGAAAAAAAATCAACAAAACCGTTTCGTTTGTTCCTAAGGAGCATGTTGAAAAGGGCTTTACAATCGAAAATTTTAATTTTGACTTGTCCGCGAATATAACGTTCTCCCGAAAGCTAAAGTCTTTTCAAAGTTCTTTTGAAATGCTACTTAGCACAAAATGCTCAAAAAGGTGTATCTATATGATTTCCACTAAAGAAATCTCATTCTGTTCAGAAATTTACACATCCCAGCAGAAAGTTTGATCATCCAAACATAGTTGTTTGGCACATTCCTTTCGTTGTTTGAATCATTCCATTGCCATATCAGAAAACACTTTCCTTTCGTTCAGCGCTGACCGCTCATCGTATCATTCCTTTATTGCCTTGTGCAATAAGGTGCAATCGGAACAGTCGGGAATGGGGTTTCTTCTTTTTGGCTATGGAAAACGAATGTGCGTCTTTGAATTTCTTTGCTATAAAACATAATTTTATGTCTTCGGTTGGAGGCCACAATCTGAACAAAACAACATGCTTTTAATTGGAAGGTGCAATCTGAACAGAACATCATTTTATGCCTTCGATTGGAATGTGTGATCTGAATAGAAAATCATTTGGTGCCTTCGATTGGAAGTCGCAATCTGAACTGAACATAATTTTATGCCTTAAACAGGACATAATTTTTTACCTTCGATTGGAAAAATTATGAAATGAAAATAAAAATACCAGCGCAGTCGGTTACCGAAATAAGACCGAAATCAAACGAAAACATTGTATACATCGTTTTTGAGCTTCTTAATCAATCCGAAAAGGAGTAGTTCGTTTTTTCACTACTTTTTGGAGCATCCAACGATTGCTCCACTTCTGAAGTTGGTAGTTTTTTTTCTGCAGGGATATTTTAAATTCGAAAGAATTTCCAAAATTCCTTCAACAAATTTTTTTTTTTTTTTAATCGAGTATAGTGATGTTTCGGTACAAAATTTTTGTCTTATTTTCTTTAAAGACCAAAATCTTGAAAACAAAGGCATAAAAGAAATATGTGAATCACAAGATTTATTCCATTAACTTTTTGGTATCATTTGATACCAAGATTAGGTAGTTCGGACACTAAAATTTATACACGCCAGGCAGGAAAAAAATTAAATCGAACTGTAGTGAACTAAAAAAAGTATCAAATTACTTAGTGGATAAGAAAAAAAATTTAAAAGCTTTTGAAAGAATGTCGAAAAATGGTATGTTTGGATAAAGAACCACAAAAAACCAAAACCAAAATAGTCATTTTCGATATATTTGTCGCAATCAGTCTCAGAAATGTGCTTTTTCGAGGATGTTTGCATTTTTATAGACTTGGTATTAAATGTTATGAAGATTTTGATATTTAAAGAAAAATAACCACAAATTTTGCACCGAAAAATCACTAAACTCGTTTGAAAAAAAAAAAATCTGTCCAAAGGATTTAAAAAATTTTTTTCGAATTTGAAATCAGCGTAAGTTTCTGAAAAGAATGAGATGCCTCACATGAAAATTTTACAGCAAACGCATTTTGCGTTTTTTGCACAGACAATAGGGCCCTACAATTTTGAAACACAATGAAGACAAAATGCGGACTTTTGCTGTTACCTTGCGGTGTGTAGGGTATTTAACTTTTGGTAAGGCCAAAGATAACACCCTTTACTTATTTCTTTCTCGTGTACATGATAATATTCTCAAACAAATAAAGGCTTTTTGATAGAAATAATAAAGCACAAAATATTCTCACGAATATATTTGAACTGCTGATAAGATCTCACACACACGAATATGTATCTATGTATGTATGTTTATGCCTATAAGTAAAATACCTACTAGGGTTGACCATATGTTCAAAAATTATGATTAGTATCAAAAATGACACGTAATTAGAGAAATATCGTTTCGTCCAATGGAAAAAGTACCATAATCACGTTTACAATATTTTTTCGATTTATGGCCAAATAATCCCAGTTCATATCTCCGCTTTTTTATCCATTACGGATCCGTTAATTATCCGTTTGCGGGAGAAATTATCCGTTTGCGGGAGAAATTCCAAAAAAAAAAAACGATTCGCTTTATAAAAAAAAAAACACAGAAAATACTACGATATATGTATATAGTCTTCTTTTTGAAAGCAAAATCAATTAAGATACTGCTCTGAATGTTTCTTTTTTGCTCGACATAGCAATGTTCCCTTATACAGTCTATAAACTGCTATCCTTGTTTTCAGTTTTTGACAAAATATTTCGTTGTTTCACGTAACTCAGTGTATTTGCAACCATACGCTGGTATAAAGACATCCACTTTCAGTATGGATAATCAACAAGCCAAAAAACTCATACAACAGAAATTATACACATACACTCGCATATAAATATACGAAAACTCAAAGCGCCTACATACACACATATCTACAAAAATCTAATTTTCATACACTAATCCGACGCAAACTTTGCTCAAAAGGCAGAAAATATGTAGCTATGGAAAGGACACAGGATTGTGTTATCTAAAACATGGGCAGGTGACAAAAGTGAAAAAAACATTCATTATTTGACTATTCAGCATTTTTGTTGTCGAAGTAAATGCTGCTGGGTATGGAGTTAAATTGCTTGAATCTGATCTGGTAGCAATTTGGATTTTGTTAGTTTTGCCAACGACAGGCATGTGGGTGCCTTTTTATCCAATATGTTTACTGTATGGAATTTTTGTATTTCAAATTTCACCTGCCAAAGGTAAGTAGGTTTACAATAAACTTTTTTACAAAATTTTTATGTGTTTTTTGGAAAGGTGTCCCGTATAATTTCTTCTACTTCTGAAATATATGCACTTTCGTATATTATCGGAAATCTCGATTTTATCAAAATTTTTAAATAAAACGACCTCCTGACACCCTCTCGGGTAGGAATTCTTTTGTTCACCTATAGGGAATTTAATTTAGTTATTGAACATGAAAAAAAAATTTTCTTAAACCTGAGTCATATAATAGGAGATTATTTTCGGATATGCCCATATACTTACATTATATCGCGATAGAAAATAAATTTCGAAATCAATAGAAATTGAGTGGGGTAGAGTTGTCTGGTCTGTTTCAACATTTTATCAATCGACAAATGCAACAAGTCTAAAGTGCTTTTTGCATTTAAAAATTAAATACCTTTCTTATAAAAAATATTTAAAATTAAAAAAACTAATTTGAACCCAAAATTCAATAAGTCACAGTACTTCGATATAATACCAGAAAAAGAAAATGAAAGAAAAAATTGCCTAAAGTAAAGAAAACTAAACATTTTAAAGATAACAAAAAAAGGCAACTCATAATTGACAAACTGCCTTAAATAAACCTCTGCTTTACTCCAATTTTCTTTTTGCGTGACATTCCCTAACTTAAAAAACTTCAAAAGTCAATGGTTTATTGAAAAAAGGTTGTCCTCCAGCAAAGACGACTCTACGCAGACAACTCAAATGCATAAGTAAGAGAATGGCGCACCTACTTTTTGTATCCTGCGAGTAAACAAACAATGAAGTGAACGAACGAGTAAAGGACATCACTGTCAAATTTTAAAATGTCTCGTCATATAAAAAAAAATGTTTCTTTTTTCATGTAGGTAGCGTCGGCTGGGTGTTGACAGTTATTGAATGATATTTGGGGGAAAAAAAATATTGATATAAGAAAATGTTGATACAACGAATGGACTCATAGCAGATACGCAACTTGAATTCAAGACTTTAGAAGCTGTATCGCAAATATTCCCAAAAAGTATGTGGAACAAACAAAGAAAGGTATTCAAATCAAGTTCATGTTCGTACATACAAATATCTTTAAAATATAAAAGCGCAAGCCCTATTGGAATGGTTTATGTACACAGCAAAAAATTTTGGGGATAAAGTCTAAAATTATTTATACTATTTGTTTTTATAAACATATGTATTCCAATTTTTTTATATAATTCATACAATTTTTTTCTATAACGTTATTCTAAACCAAAAACGTTTAACTTCTAAATCAAGATTGTTAAGAACTAAGTATAAATTTTATACCAAAATTGTATAAAAACTTTTGACAACGTCAAAACTGTCAAAACGTCCTGTTGTTGAATACACACAAAATTAGGCATTTGTGGAAAAATCATTTTGCATAGCAGTTCAGATTGAAAACACCGTTCGACACAAAAAAAAAAAACACATGAGAAAATCCAAAAAATTCTAAAAGTATACGTTAAAAAAAAAAACCGTGGCTCGTTGTTTTTTCCCAGCACGTCACATTTGTTTTAATCGATTTTTGAACTTTTTTTATCTACTGTACATGAAAAAAACAAAAATACCGCATTCCTGTGTTAAATCGATGAATTTAACTGTATGATCCTTACATTTGAGGTGTATCATGTGTTCAGCAAACTTATGCAGGATATTGCGGGGAGTATTTTTGTAGAAAATTTTAACCCTGTTTAACACCCACATGTGGGTCATTTTTGCTCTTTACTTAAAAAGGTACAAAAATGATACCCAAAACAGGGGAATATTGGTTCAGTATGTACTACAGAAATATTTGCTATACAATTTCACTACTAGTTGCTGAATTCTAAAAAAAAGCAAAATTTTATCCCGAAAGCAAAAAAAATCGTTAAAGTCAGTAAGCAGTTCTAACAATAAATATTTTCAAAATTTCACCCCACTGTAAAACTCTAAAACTACATTTTGGACAAAACTCGTTCTCACAAGATCATAACGAAATCACACAAGGATCATTTTCTTAGAATGCATTAACCCATTATATCCTGTTTTTATGGGTCTTGTTTACCCCTTTTTTTAAAACTGAGCCACAATGGGTTAAAAAAATTTGCAAAAATGTCTTACAAAAATTTCACTAAGAAATGCCAAAGAAGAAAAATTCTTAAAACTTAAGGTAAACGCGTCAGGGATGTAATTAATATGCAATTTGAAAAGTCCTACATGATTTTAACGATTTTTTTGGTTTTGTGCTTAAATTTCGACCTTTACGTGTTTAAAAACTAGTAGTGAAATTTTATAGTAAATATTTCTGTAGTACATACTGACTCAACATTTCCCTGTTTTGGGTGTCATTTTTGTACCTCTTTAAGAAAAGTGCAAAAATTACCCACGTGTGGGGGTCAAAAAGGGTTAACATTTTCTACAAAAATATTTCCCGCAATATCCTGCATAAGTTTGCTGAACACATGATACACCTCAGATGTAAGGATCATATAGTTAAATTCATCGATTTAACACAAGAATGCGGTATTTTTGGTTTTTTCATATATAGTGGACAAAAAAACTTCAAACATCGGTTAAAAAAAATGTGAAACGGGTATTTTTTTAACGTTTAACGTTTTTTGGATTTTCTAATGTGTTTTAAAAAAGTTCGAAATTGTTCCACAATAGTTAACTAGCTTTCCATGACACTTATTTGTCGAAAACAAAACTATGCCCACACCCGGTATCTTTCCCTTCTTTAGTGCACGGTTCGACACAAAAAAAAACACATGAGAAAATCCAAAAAATTCTTAAAGTAGACGTTAAAAAAAAAACCGTGTCTCGTCGTTTTTCTCCAGCACGTCGGATTTTTTTTTTAAATTTTAAGTTTTTCAATCCACTGTACATAAAAAAAAAACAAAAATAACGCATTCTTGTGTTAAATCTATAAATTTAACTATATGATCCTTACATCTGAGGTGTATCATGTGTTCAGTAAACTTATGCACGATGTTTTGAGGAATATTTCTGTAAAAATTTTAACCCTCTAAAACCCTCACATGTGGGTCATTTTGACTGCTTTCTTAAAAAGGTACAAAAATGACACCTAAAACAGGGGAATATTGAGTCAAAATGTACCACAGAAATATTTACTATAAAATTTCACTGTTAATTGCTAAATACTTAAAAGTCTAAGATTTACTTATGTAGATTTTTACATAAAATGGTTTCAAAGACTTTCATATGAACTTCTATATAAAATTTATACAAAAATAGTATAAAAGTTTTTTGTATGGTGAATACTATTAAATTTAAGCCAAAATAGTGTAAATTGTATCAATACTTTATTTGTGTAGATTTTATACGATCAAGTATAAATGATTTGTATACCAAGTTGTAGAAGCATAGTTTTTACACCAAATTTGGTATGGATTTGTATTCATTCCAATTGGGTTTGAATTTTACACCCGAATTATTTGCTGTGTAGCTTGCTAGAATAACTCAACCAAAACACGATAAATATCTGAGCAAACAAGCATTTGGTAACTTACAAGGCTCGTTTGGTTTGTGTGTGCTGGTTCAAAAACTAAAGTGCCACGTAATATCGTTCTCAAAAGTTTAATTTTGATGTAAGTAAGCACCATGCAAAATTTGGTACATCTTAGAGATTATTTCTGTGCTCAAATGTCAAAGACAAAACCAGGCAAGGAATATTTTTGTGAAAATGAGTTATGTAGTTCAGAGTATTGTTCTTTGTGAGATCTATCTACAAGCTGGCAAAGCCGGATTTGCTCTAGGACTTGCAACTCTTTAGAAAAACAACATGAAAAACCAGATATTGTGGTTTTCTAATATCAACTTAAAATTCGAATTTGCTCTCCTGAAAAATTATGAAAACATGCATTACCAGGTTTTGCCATCTGAGCACTGATTTGATGGACACGAAACCATTTTCAAAGCCGAAAAATTCTCATAAATATGGAAAAAAATAATTTGTTACATAATTTATTCTGTTTAATTTGAAGTTCTATAGTTTTGGAGATATTGTTCAATGAACATTCAAGATGAAAAGCTAAAAAATAAAAACATGTTTCACAAATAAATATCTAAAAGGAGCATTTTTCAGCTTTGATAAGAAGTTGAACAGCTTAAATTTTAAAACAGAATTTTGTTTTAATTTTTTTGAGTCCATCAAATGTTTTCTGAAACAAACCAAATTTTACATGGTGCTTTTTTACATCAAAATTAAACTTTTTGTACAAGGGGAATAAAATTTCGAGATACTTTAATTTTGCCATACAAATCTGGACAAGTCAAGCGTTATAAAACTAAAATAACCAAATTAATTATTTTTGTTAAAGAACGGCCTTCAATGAGAACATAAATTTACAGTTGAGACAATCATTATTGGCTATATACATATATGTTGCTGAATAATGAAATACTTTTCATTGTCCGCAGTACAAAGTTTTCTTGAACGTCACTTGTTTTCCTTCTGGGTGCCTTATTGAATACAACAAAAATTGAATTGAATACAAAATAACTGCTGTCACAGCAAGGATTTTATTTTCATTTGTTAGAGCTTTTTTCATTTTTTGTTGTTGATTTTGTTTTCGACATGATTGATGTTATTGATTTAACACGTCTCCTCTACGCAAAGGGGACTTCACATGCATAGGTTGAGCCAACAACAGCACTCCCTTGGGAATATTGGCTGTCATAACTGTAGAAAAACGGGATACCAATCAAAATGAATGGATAAAAGGATGCATTGGACTCGCATTGGACTTATTTGCCATTTGAATTTTCTGAAAATCCTCAACTGACAATTCGCAAAATGTCAACACAATAGAGCGCAGAGCGGGAATTGCTTCCGCATTGGAAATTGAATGAAAAAGTAGACCGAAGAAGAAGAATTGAATGCGGTTAATTCGTACATTTGACAAGGCAGTGAAGTGTAAAATATGATTTTTGGAAATTAATGACTTTGATACAAATTTATGTTTCAATTTTATGAGAAGATTTCATAGGAAATTTCTAGGGGATTTAGGAAAAGCAATAATTACATGCTAAGAAGCTTAAAAGCAAAACAACAATAAAAATTGCATACAGTTTTTAGTTCATCGTGTGAAATGAAGTGCGACATTTCATTAATTCTTTTTAGTTCCTATAAGTCACTCCAACGCCACTCTGCTATGTATGCCACTGTCTTGTCAACGTTGCACAGTAGGAGATTTCATACATTGAGCAAGAAAAAAATAAAAGAATGACCTATGACTCCTATAGCCTGTTTCCACCGAAAATCTAGGTAAATCACATTGTTAAATCCTACCCGTTTCCACCATGCGAAATAGATTTATTTTTGGCAGTAAGTGTCAAAAGTAGTATAATTCAACTTGTATTTCATTTTTTTCTTAGCATTTATCTTTGTGTTTAATGCTAACTGTCAAAGGTCAGGGGTGCCTCTTGGTCAAAATTGCCATTGTTGTAAAATTATTAAAATGTTTTGAAATCTTTTTAAAACTTGAGAAAACTATGTTTTGTTTTTGCAAATTTAAAAGCAATATAATTAGTTTTCTCAAGTTTTAGAACGATTTTAAATTTTGAAAGCTTAAAAACCGACGAAGTGACATCTTAAGAAATCGGATTGAATTGAATGCGATGGCTTTCTTATTTTAAACTAGTGATTCGTTCAAGTCAAATCGTTACAACAATTGAGGAGTGGCCATACCATAGAATCTAATTAACAAAAGAAATATATTTCGAAGAATATTATGATAATTTGTTTCCGTGTAAAGATGGAAAAGTATGATATGTCCGATTTGTTTTCAAAATTGGCTTCTTAGTTTATTTAGGCAGCTCTCAGTGAGATCTTATTGTTGGCAAAATCGTGTGTCCCTAACCCTTCTAGTTCCCAATATACGAGTATAAGTAAATGGAAAGCAGTTGATAAATAATTTAGTAACATTCGCTTAGGTTGCTTTTCCTTAAGAACTTCTAAAATCAGTTGGATGAATAATTTTTTGAAGTTACACGCAATATCCATTTATTTTTTGTGATCATAATATTTCTAAAAACTAAGTTATCACAAAGGAATCAGAAGTCTTCATACGGCTAACAAAATGAAACTCAAGGAGCTTGTAATAACTTTCGACAAAAATAGTCTATCAAAAGCAAACGACGAGTAAGATAACATTTCGGAGAAGTTACTTGCCGTTTCGGATTTTTGGCGTAGATATAGTTAATGATGAACAAAATTAGTCTTGGTCTTAGTAGTTTTTCAAGAACAAGACCAAGATGAAGACTGCTATGGCTTGGTGACGATCATCATCAAGAACAAAACTGCTTTTCGACTTTGGTATCCCAACTGTTTTGGAAAAATAAGTATTGGAAATTTTTAATACTCAACCAACTTTAAACATTTTTTCAGCACTAAGGTTGTGACCAAGATTTCATATGATTTTTCCTATAAAAATATTTTTCCGCCTTCCTACAGATTTTTCCTATTATAGTTTAAAATTTTTGAAAATTAAATCTGGGTTGCCCCCGACCGTGTATATATAAAAAAAAGATAAACAAAAAATTTCAAAATCATACTGACATTATTTTCAAAAAAAGTAAAAACCCTGCAGGACAACGGACTATTCCAAAACTAGTTTGCAAACTACTTAATGGGAGGAACCGACTAGTCCAAATTCTGTTTCCATCACATATAAAGTTCTTTTTACGTTTTACATTGTTTGTCATTGGGCGTAACCAATCATCTTCTTATGTATTACATTCGGACCAGAAAAAGACCAATTTATTTTTTTTTTTTTTTCTTTATTGATAACGTATGTGTATGTACATTGGGTTACATACATACAACTATTTCTCAAAAAAAAATACATTCTATAAATTTCAATAAATTTAATTTGAAATTCAAATCTTACACAAAAAATTTCAAAAGGTTTCATAGCTGAATGTGCTTCAGAGTTTGTTATATCTACATATCTGAGCAATGTGTTCCGGATTCAAATTTCAGTGTGGATGAACATTTTTTTATTATTTTATGCCTCGGTTTTGCTTCATTTTCTGCTCCGAAGACACTTCAAAGGAATTGTGTACAAATAAAAAGAAATTTAAAAAATGGAATTGAAAATCACCGAGTAGAGTGTTTGAACCCGGGCCTCTACACGCAGCGCAAGTCACTAGACTGATACACTATCGTTTGCTCTTCTTCACAATCGACGAACTGCCAAACAGTACGTGATCAATAATGCTATGAGTAAAATCGATACACAATTGAACTACTATTGGTACTAATGACGGATTATGCATTACATTTGGACCATTATTGAAATAATTCATTATTTAAGTGAATTTATTCTAGTTTTAGATGTACGAAAAAACTAGACCAAAGATTGAACTATTGAGACACTTGACTCCGTTGGTCCTACAGTGCTGCTTAACGGGGGGAATGTGTTCAAATCCCAACCAGTCACAATATTTTTTTTTTTTTACTTTCATTAATAATTTTTTTTCTTTTTACCTTGGGCAAGATATCACACGTTATCAAATGCTTTTAACTGCAGAACGAATTCTTTTAAATCAAAAACATTTAACATTCAATTTAAAAACAGTCGTGTTCTCACTTAGTTTTAGAATCATATTGTTTTTTCTGTGTATAACACAATGAATAGTCTACGATATAAAATGCTTGCTGGGTTGAAATATTTGAATGGAATCAATTTTAAGGTGCTCTGCATTTTGAAATTGAACATCACATCGGAACTCCGTTTTAGTAAATTAGATTGAGACTAGTAGCAAATTTTATTTATTGCAATAAAATATCGATTCTATTAACAAATAATTCGTTTACACCCCCATTGTACAGGTAAATTATTATAGGACTTAAAATTTCCTACAAAAAAGAGTTTGAAATTTTATCCATACGACTTATAGCTTAGAAGATATCCTAGTTTAAACTAAATCTAGCTCGCATTTCCATAGCAGAGTATAACCCAGCCTACGACCATATACAAAAAGCATCTGTCTTTCAAAAAACACTACGCAAAGCATCTGTCTCTTATATTTTTATGCTCTGGTCATTCGAGAGAAATATTACACCAGACGGCAGACGCGATGAAATGACTTAATATAATGATTTTTTTGAACATTTTTACAAAACTACAGTAATTTTTTTTAGCAATAATGGAATGACAGAAACGGATTTTATTACTCCTTATGATGTTAACTTCACAAAAAACATATTCTGCCTGACGATAAAATCAACTTATTTTTTGATGTCATAACAATTAAGAAAAAAATTAAAAACGCCGCACGAAAAATGTCTACCGCTTACATTTAAATTATTTTTTGATCACACCCAAATTTTTAAAAAAGGTGGCAGACACGATGTTGTTACATGCCATAGTAACTTTTCTTTACATTTTTGAAGAGACGCCATTCTAAAAATAAGCTACAAATAATTAGCAGACATGGAATATATTGATTGATCCACTTCAATCTTCACAATTATCATCTTCTGCTGAAGTATGTCATCACATAATTTTTTCTCCCACCAGCTCCTTAACTAAATCCTTATTACTTTGATAACCATCAATAACTGTATTTAAGTTATCTTTCTTTATCTTGAAGTTGCTCGAATGAAATCAAAGTTCATACATGACAGCATGCAGCTGACAGAATAGCGAACGCAAAAAACGAAAATTTGGGTACAGTTAAGCATAGTAAATTATAGTCAATCATTTGTATGGAAAACATTGACGACTTTGAAATTTGAATAAATTCCAGCTAGATGTTTCACTCCCACTGTGCGTTGTCTATTTTGTGGCTCATAAAATACCTATTTGTTTTGCAAAAAAAAAAAAAAAAAGAAGCAAAGTAATCGAGAGAAGCACAAAATCCTATAAAATCTATGCAATTTCCAAATGACTCCTCTTTGTCCTTGTCCACAAACAAAAATAGCCATGCATGATCCAAAAATGTGCTTAGTTATACAACTTTCCTTGTCTCGTCTGTCGGTTTATCTTTTTCACTTGCTCACTTATACGCCAACCAACGAACATATGCATTTGTTTTTAGGATTAATTCCACCTTTTCCAAAAAACAAAAACCCCAAAAAAAAAAAAAAAATTCTTCTGGTGTTCTCTCGTATCGTACTTGGCCTTTTACATTCCATATATGTATGTTAGATGTATAGTGGAATTTGTTGCTATTTTGTTGAAATTTCCTGTTTCCGGTTTAAATGAAATCCTGCCACGTCGTATGAAAGAGTTGCATTCATCGCCGCAACACCGACGTGGTTTATTTAAACATTTCACTCTGGTTGCTGCCATACATGCAAACAAATATCTACTAATGTATAGTGTTGTCTAATATATAGCTGAATTAATTGATGTAGTCGGTTTTTCAATATAGTCTTATGAAAACTGACTTTGTACGAAAAAGGAGACAAATGCTTTCATAACTTATAACCAATATTTGAGAGAAATTTTGAAAAACCAGCAAATACTTGAATAGGTTAGCTTATGTCCACATATGTGGACACTTACATTAAAGAGAATATAGTTCTTTGCTGCTGTTGATTTCCGAAATCTGTTTTCGCCATCTTCCAATTTTTCTATCGTTCCGCACTATTTCCAAATTTGAGTCAAGTGTTTTTAAATAAAAATCCAGAGGTATTTTCTTTCATTAAAACTTCAGTCTTGGGATTTTTTGCATAATGAACAATATATTTTTGGGACTTTTAGTTTTTTGTTTCTACAAAAATGTAATTCAACAATTTGTCGTTTCCTGGATATACGGTAATCCTTTAAAAAAAAATTAACATAGGTTTGCTTATTCAGTATACTATATTTGATAACCGGGTCTTGCAATAATATCGAAACACAAACAAAAGAACACTATTTCCGCCAGCAACAAACTCAAACAAACAGACAATGAAAGTGCAATTGTTGTCTTCCTTCCTTCTTTCTTTCATGATTATCTTATATGTGTGTGTGTGTATGTATATTGTAGGTTTTCTGCAACAAGGACACTACTGTCATTGTTAATATTCGTATTGAAATAAAAAAAAGTAGTTAAAAAAAAAGGTATTAAAAAAAGGAGGGCAGCAGCAACACGTTTTATTAACATTTCGAGAATATAAATATAAAAAAAAAAATATAAAAATTTTTTTACCTCTGCTGTCTGTAACTGTCCAACTGTTTATCAGTCTGCAAATACAACTCTTTATGTCCCCCTTCATATCTCATTTTTCGTTTCGTCTTTTTTTTTTCATTCTTTATTTTTGTGCTCATCTACCAATTTGTCTACCTGTCCAGCTTATTTAAGGACTTGCTCTATTAATCCTTTATTCCACTATTTTGCTTATTGTACAAGCTTTCATTATTGTTGTTGTTGCTGGTGTGTGTATTATTGGCGTTGCCGTGTTCGCCGCTATGGTAGTCAATGTATTTTTTGTTATTGCCGCTGCTGATTCTGCTCTTAAGCTTCATCCTGACGACTGTAGTAGTCAGTCAGAGAGTGCTACGTGCACTTTCTGTGAATTACGTGACCAAAATTGAGGTAGTTGCTTGCTTCGCTGTCTCTTGTGGAGCAAAGCGACTCTTTAAAATTTCAATTTGTATCTATGTAGGTTTACGGCTTTAAATTTTGTGACTGAAATATTTTAAATCGAATTAAATTGAGTGGAAGTCTAAATTTTGGTAAGCAATGAACAAACTGAATAAATCAATTTGCTTCATATCAGTAAATTGGAGTGCCAATCCTAGTGCGTAAGAGAATCTACTCAATTTTCCGAAACATATTTTCATGTCATTTAAAAATCTGATTTTAACACAAGTTTTTGAAGATTGGTCTTTTATCTATATTGGTCTTGGGTCTTTGGTCTTTGGTCTTTGGTCTTTAGTCTTTGGTCTTTGGTCTTTGATCTTTGATCTTTGGTCTTTGTTCATTGGTCTTTGGTCTTTGGTCTTTGGGCATTGGTCTTTGGTCTTCGGTCTTTGGCCTTTGGTCTTTGGTCTTTGGTCTTTGGTCTTTGGTCTTTGATCTTTGTTCTTTGGTCTTTGGTCTTTGGTCTTTGGTCTTTGGTCTTTGGTCTTTGGTCTTCGGTCTTTGGCCTTTGGTCTTTGGTCTTTGGTCTTTGGTCTTTGGTCTTTGGTCTTTGGCCTTTGGGCATTGGTCTTTGGTCTTCGGTCTTTGGCCTTTGGTCTTTGGTCTTTGGTCTTTGGTCTTTGGTCTTTGGTCTTTGGTCTTTGGTCTTTGGTCTTTGGTCTTTGGTCTTTGGTCTTTGGTCTTTGGTCTTTGGTCTTTGGTCTTTGGCCTTTGGTCTTTGGTCTTTGGTCTTTGGTCTTTGGTCTTTGGTCTTTGGTCTTTGGTCTTTGGTCTTTGGTCTTTGGTCTTTGGTCTTTGGTCTTTGGTCTTTGGTCTTTGGTTTTTGGTCTTTGGTCTTTGGTCTTTGGTCTTTGGTCTTTGGTCTTTGGTCTTTGGTCTATGGTCTTTGGTCTTTGGTCTTTGGTCTTTGGTCTTTGGTCTTTGGTCTTTGGTCTTTGGTCTTTGGTCTTTGGTTTTTGGTCTTTGGTCTTTGGTCTTTGGTCTTTTATCTTTGGTCTTTTGTCTTTGGTCTTTTGTCAATGGTCTTTGGTCTTTGGTCTTTTATCTTTGGTCTTTTGTCTTTGGTCTTTTGTCAATGGTCTTTGGTCTTTGGTCTTTGGTCTTTTATCTTTGGTCTTTTGTCTTTGGTCTTTTGTCAATGGTCTTTGGTCTTTGGTCTTTGGTCTTTGGTCTTTGTTCTTTGGTCTTTGGTCTTTTATCTTTGGTCTTTTGTCTTTGGTCTTTTGTCAATGGTCTTTGGTCTTTGACCTTTGGTCGTTGGTCATTGTTCCTCGGTCTTTGGACTTTGGTCTTTGGTCTTTGGTCTTTGTTCTTTGGACTTTGGTCTTTGGTCTTTGGTCTTTGGTCTTTGGTCTTTGGTCTTTGGTCTTTGGTCTTTGGTCTTTGGTCGTTGGTCTTTGGTCTTTGGTCTTTGGTCTTTGGTCTTTGGTCTTTGGTCTTTGGTCTTTGGTCTTTGGTCTTTGGTCTTTGGTCTTTGGTCTTTGGTCTTTGGTCTTTGGTCTTTGGTCTTTGGTCTTTGGTCTTTGGTCTTTGGTCTTTGGTCTTTGGTCTTTGGTCTTTGGTCTTTGGTCTTTGGTCTTTTGTCTTTGGTCTTTGGTCTTTGGTCTTTGGTCTTTGGTCTTTGGTTTTTGGTCTTTGGTCTTTGGTCCTTGGTCTTTGGCCTTTGGTCTTTGGTCTCTGGTATTTTGTATTTGGTACTTCGTATTTGATCTTTGGGGTTTGGTCTTTGATCTTTGGTCTTTGACTTCTTATATTTAATCTTTCCTTTTGAATTTGGTACCTTGTATCTGATATTTGATCTTCGATCTTTGGTCTTTGATCTTCCATCTTTTATCTTTCATTTTTGATCTTTGGTATTTGGTCTTTGGCACTTTATCTTTGGTACCTGGTGTCTGGTATTTGGTCTTGGTCTTTTGTTTTTGGTATTTCGTCTTTGGCCTTTGATATTTAATCGTTGGTCTTTGACCTTTCGTCTTTGATATTTGGTATTTGGCCCATGGTACTTAATATATCATACCTTGTATCTGGTCTTTGATCTTTGGTTTTTGCTGTTTGACCTTGGATCTTTGATCTTTCATTTTTTATTTTTGGCCTTTCGTTTTGGTTTTTGGTATATGGTATTTGGTATATGCTATTTGATATTAATTGTTTGTTATTTTTATACCCTACACCCGGGGCATATTTACTTTTTCCTTCCGTTTGCAACTTAGAGAACGAGGCATGGCAGATATAGAAACCCAGTGTGCCAGACGGTTCAAATCTTTGCTTTTTTATCCGTAACGGGTAAAAAAGCGGAGATATAAACCGCCTGGCACACTGGGAAAGTATATATATTTTTGATCAGTGTCACCTCCTGAGTCGATATAGCCATATCCGTCTGTCTGGCTGGCTGGCTGGGTGTGCGTGGAAATACATTTTCTGGGAAAACTGACCCAGATAATTCAAAGAAATTTGATACACCGTCTTTATCGTTAATATTAGCTCATGGGATTGAAAATGAGCGAAATCAATCGACAGACACGCCTACCGCCCATACAAAAGATATATTCAAAATGCAACTTTAAATGTATTTTTCACGACAATGTAACCAAAATACAAACAGACACTACGAATTGTAAGCGCAAGCTCTGAAAAAAAACTAGGCAAATTCGAACAAGGGGGCGTGGCACATTCCTTAAAAGTAAAAGCTTCAAAACGATAAACTGAAAGCGTTTTTTGAGATAATCGAACTAAATTTTACTCAAACACTAAGAACTATAAAAGCAAGCTCTCATCCAAAAACTAGGTGAAATCAGACAAGAGGGCGTGGCACCTCCCATAAAAGCAAAATTTTTAAAAAACCGCAGTGTAGGGTATTTAATGTTTGCCCAGGCCAAAGGTAGTTTATTTTGTAGTTGGTATTTGGCATATAGTTGTAGTCTTTGTTTTGGCTTAAGCCTTGGTCATGGCTTTAGTCTTAGTCTTAGTTTTGACATTAGGAACTCGAACACCAAGACTAAATCAGATTTTTCTCATTATTATCCTTCCTTTATCAGTTTTAAGAACAGTTTTGTGAGCTGCTTTTCATTATTGGTTTCGAGTGTTTGGAAAATAATTGATTCTCTTAAGTATGAGATAAGAAAATTATCGCGGGTTGAGCCCTCATTATGTTCTATTCATTTTTTGGAGCAAAGTTATTGCATGTGTTCAGGACATTGACAGAGACAAAAATCATATGAATTTAAAAAAAGCTTTCGTGGCATATACATAAATGAATGTATATGAAGTCCAGTTGAAGTGACAATAGTAAAGCTTGAAACTTGAACTACATATGTTTTTATAAAATGACAGCATTTCAGATTTCAAAGATGACTTCCTACCTAAAACAGAAAGGTCAGCTGGACAATTAATCGCAATTTTATAACTTTCAAATGCGATCATAAAAGTGTAAAAACATGTATAAAGTTCCATAGAATCCTTTTAATTTCGCCATTTACTTTGTTGTTCTGAAGATATCACGTCACTTGATTTATATGACAATAAAATTTAAATATTAAAATTTTGAGCAATTAAAAAAACAACTTTTCCCGTAAACCGAAAAATCCCAAGTGCGCCAGAAATTATGATTTTTTTTTTTTTTAACTTATCAGCATGCACAGGATATTTTTTAATTTGTGACACCCGCCATTTAAAGGTGTTATAATAAAAGTGCCATAAGTTAAGTCCCCTGCCCTCTCCCACTGAATGTCTTTGTTGGCATTATATCCAGGTAATAAGCTAAAGCAATTGAAGTAAAAAATGTGAAAAAGCTAAAGGATGAAAGCTTTCAACTAAAATATTCACAGCATTTAGGAATTGGCTTTTGTAATAATTTGTCACGTACAAAAAAAGAAAAACAAAAGCGAAGAAAACAAAGACGCAGCAGCAGTAAAACGTAGCAAGAAAGAACAAACAGATGAGTAATAAAAAATATGAATAAAAAAGAAGAAAATGCGAAATGAAGAAAAATTATGACAAATGCCAAAAAATGCTCATAAAAAGCATCCCAAAGCGACAAAGATGCACGAGAAGTTACCGTATAAAGCCAACAAATTATGAGGGTGTGCCGGGTATGTCGAAAGATGTCGCATGTAAAATATAAATTATGACAATCGTTATGCAACAAATGTTGCAATTACGAGTACAAATATGTACGCAATAAAAAAAAATTAAGCTGGAAGGGTGCACAGAATTTTCTATAAATTAAATCTCTAAGAGAAGTTGGAATGTTGGGTTTTTTGCTAGGAAAATAATCATTGTAGAAGATAAATGCTACGTATTTAAAACATTTGCCAAAACTGTCCTATCGCTTTTTAGTGCTTAACATAATTATTGCGCTTTAATTTCAATGCATTTCAGGAATTCCGGCAAAATTATTGTCAGCATACCCTCGCCTTCAAAGCACCAACAGCTGCCTGTCGCAACTTTGCTTTCTGTATCTAAAACTGCTCGGTTTGGGCTTCATTTTTTAAGGTGTTCTATCATCTTTGATCTTGGACAAGTTTCTTCTAATTACTAGTCTCGTGTTATCAACCACTTAGCCTTTGAGACATAGGTAGATTACTCCGTTTCGAAGTTAGATTTTATTCTCAAAGAATATCAGAACATAATACGTAATGCCCATCTTCACTGTTGCCCAAAACTTTAAATCGCAAGAGCCCCATGAATATTCAAACGACAGCAAGAATATTTGTTATCTGAGGTGTCTAAAATAGACAAGATCAGCTCAAGGTTATGCCCATCCCAAATATAGCACATGGGTCAATCCTTGTGTAATCGATTAAGATTTGAGTTGAGATCTTTGATTTTTTTGAAAATATTATTGTGGTCGAATTATTTTCCGAAATTCCAAAAAACTCCACGATGGCGTCCATAGGAAGTTTGATTCAACAAATTTTCAGAGTAAGCGTAAAAAAATAAGAGCTTTTGAAAAAAAAAGTACACTGAAAAAAAATTTTTGTTTTAAGGATAAAAAAAGTTGTTTTTTTTAAAGCCACATTGCGGCTTGGAGCACTCTTTTTTTTAAAAAAATATTTCTATTTAAAAGTAAATTTTATTATAGTTACTTTGCGACCCTCAAAATTGCAGTTTTCAAGTTATGAGTTTTTAAGATGTTTAATGTTGTGTTAGACATGAGTGGTTAGTGCATGCGCCCAACCATATAGGGTTGCCACAGTCCGGACAATTTTTTTTTTTTTTCATTGTTCTCTAGTTAATTTTTTTTTAGAATATTTTGGTAGCATATTTAAACCAATTATAACCAAGTTTTTGGAAAAAAGGGTCTAAAAGGCCCTTAAAAATGGGATATAATGGGTTAAAATGTTCTGAAAAATTGATCTTTGCTTAATTTCACATTATGTCACGTGAACATCTTAACCCATTATATTGGGTTTTTATGGGTCTTTTTGACCCCTTTTTTCAAAAACTTTGTTAAAATGGGTTACAATATTCTCCAAGCCCTAAATTGGCTTTAACAAATAAAAACGCCTTTTTACCTCCAATCAGTGCAATTTTTTTTTTTTTTTTTTTTTTTTTTCAAAAGCTCGTATTTTTTTACACTAACCCTGAAAATTTTATCTAGATCGGATCTTGGATTTTTTTGGAATTTCGGAAAATCATTTAACGACGGAGATGTCAAAAAACCACAAAATTATTGGGAGTTATTCAGCCCATACCTTTGAAACGCATTAATTTCCTTAATTTCCAGTTTTTTCCCATTGCTCTACAGTGAAAAGTTTGCCCTCTGGAAGTCCCGAATAAAGTTGAAATTTTTTTTTTGCTATAACTCAAAATGCAAGAGACACTTTAAATTCCAATCTGTTCTGCTATAGTTTGGCTTGCAAATCATTATTTCAAGGACGAACGTTTGTTTGCCTGCTAGAGGACACCACTTTTAAAAAACAAATGTATACCAGTGAGATATAACAGTTTTACAAACTTAATATGTTTTTTGGTTTAGGTATGATTTCGAGTATTTTTGCTTCACAGTGTATTTTGCGTCCACAACTTAAAAATTGTGTGCTACATGACGTTAAAGCGTGATAAATAACGAAACTTTTAAGGCTAAGGACGGACGTCAAAATCAGTTGAAGATTTCATTGCGAATTTCAGACTGAATATTGGGATATTTTCCAATTCAAGCTAAAAACGCTTTTTTGAGTTTGGGCAAAAGAAATGTACTCAGAACTGTAAAACTGTACCACATAAATTACCAAAAATATACTTTGCTAAATTTTATTCCGGATTCCAGCTAAAAATTTGCCCAAGGCAGACCAACATTTGTTACATTACAAAAATACTCTATTGCATACATTTTTCATCTTTCAAAATATTTTTTAAAGAAGTCAAAATTACCTACCATATGAATTCAAAATCAAGATGGTATGCTTAACAGTTAAAGAGTAATGATTTTTTGAACAATCCGAAACATTAAATCGACGTTCACTAAGTAGCACATGCCTTGGAAATTTCTTTACCGATTTTCATTCTCAGACCTATAGATTTGTCAATTCTTAATATTTACCCAGAGAAAACAACATTGTCAAAAGTGGCAAAAACGTAGTTATTTTAACGACGTGGCGACCCAAATATTGGACATGGCTCGTTTGTGGCAGTTTTAACAACGCGCGAGTTATGTCAGCAGCATCTCTTTTGACATATCATCATTTTGTTTTGCCATAATTTATGGTATTAATCTTTATGGTTCCACTCAAAAGCGGCCAAAAAAAAGCGGCCAAATACAAAAAAGGGGCCAAAAAATAGCGGCCAAAAAAAAGGGGCCAAAAAATAGCGGCCAAAAAAAGCAGCCAAAGTAAAAGAGACGCCAAAAATGGTTAAAGTGTTAAATTATCATTATTTTATTAAAAATCAAAGACATTAGGTAAAATAGTAAAGTAAATTGACAAATTGTGTAAATAAAACATGGAAAAAGTTAGTTAAGAAGTACAATGAAGTTAATTATATTGAATGTGATTGCTGACATTAGTTACCTAATGTCTTTGATTTTTAACAAAATAATGATAACTAGAATCGCCCAATGGTCAAAATTTGACCACAGATACATTTAATAATTTTTTTACTTTTTGGACAGTTTTGGTACTTTTTTGACAGTTTTAGTACTTTTTATGCTATTTAGTGTAAAATAGGAAAGCTGTGTGACCGCGTATTTTGTCGTTGTTAATATTGTAAAATTTGCATTTAATTTTAACTGGCTTAATGGCAAAATCTTGAAATAATTTTATTTTTGTGCACATTTACACACAAAAACCTTCCTAATTGTTTATAATTTAAGGACGTGCTCCATTTCTAACATAGCAAAATAGGTAGGACAAATATTTGTCCTGAATATTAATATATAGATTTAACTTTATGCACATCTTCAAGCAAATACCTTTCTAATGGTGTATAATTTAAAGTCGTACTTCATTTCTAACATAGTAAAAAGAGATGGACAAGTTTTTGTCCGGCGTATTAATATATAGATTTAACACTTTAACCATTTTTGGCCTCTTTTTTCCTTTGGCCGCTATTTTTTGGCCCCTTTTTTTTGGCCGCTATTTTTGGCCCCTTTTTTATTTGGCCGCTATTTTTGGCCCCTTTTTGTTGGCCGCTATTTTTTGGCCGCTATTTTTTTGGCCGCTTTTAAGTGCCACCAATCTTTATATTATATTTAATTTCATATTCTATATTGTAAGGTTTGGAAATATGTCACTGCACCTTATAAATGCATCAATGTAACATCATAGCATAGTATATTAATAAACATATTTGTTTATATTTTTATATTTGCTTGATATGACACAAACTATTGTTTATTACTAAGTATATATTAAACAGTTATTTAATAAAACAATGTTTTAGTTGCTAGGCCTATTCTATGCTATGCTAACCATATGTTGGTTTACTCATTTTAAGAAGATTTTACAGTTGCCTAAGCCAAGCCTAAGTTAAGCAAACAAACATAATACTTTTGTTAGTTAGTCTGAAGACCGAAGTTAAAAAATAAAGTCACGTTAAAAAGCTGAAACTGAATCGACTTTGATTTAGAAATCATAACTCGCGTTGCTAAATGGGCTTCAACTACGTTTGTGAGTGATTTAACAACGCGTGTTGCTAAATAAAATACAAAAGAAAAAAAATTTTCTGAAATAATTTTTAATTTTTTCCTGTCATCGGCATTGAAAACTGACATTATTTTATTTATTTATTTTCAATTTTATGCTTTAAATAAAATTTTTTATGTTTTGATATTGGGGAGATTTGAACCTGGAATCTGTCGTGTGATGTATGCGGACGTTAGCAACTCAGCTACGGGCATCATTACTGTGAAGTTGACTGAAAGTCTATTTGTTTTGAAATGAGCTGATTTGGATTTAACTACGTTTCGTGGTGTTTCGACCACGTTTCGTTGCTGATTTGGATTTAACAACGCTTGACATCCAGCATTGCTAAATAAGTTTCATTCATGTTTGTGAGTAATTTAGCAACGCACCACACAAATATGATCTTGGAGCGTTGTTAAATCTAAATCAGCAACGAAAAGTTGTTAAAACACTCACGAACGTGGTAGAATCTCATTTAACAACGCAAGTTATGTATTTTTTCTTCGCTCTGTGTACCCGATTTTGGAGTCATTCGTTTCAGAATTTCGTTCTTGATCCGGTAGGAGCAAAAAGTCAATTTTAACATTTAGCAAGTTAAGCATGGTTTTGTTAGACTGTGTATGTAACTTATATTCTCATTTTTTTCGTTCACACATACAAAAACGTTAAAATTTAAGGCTTTATGGAGGAAAGTGTTTTTTTTTTCCCTGACGTTTAATTTATACCGCACACAAAAAAAAGACAGTGTCAGGTCAAAAGAGGACGGATGGTAACACTAGCTGTATTCCAAACAACTAAATTATGTGCTCGTATCTCAACAAGCTCAGACAATATCAGTTCAAAATTGATAAAACAAATTTAAAATTCTTTTTTCTATACAAATCTAATACTCCAATTACGGCCCAAAATAAGCAGACGTGTCAAGAACTTGCGCAAAATTCATTCTTAAGAAGTAAGTTTTTCATTGAAAATAAAATCAGAATTTACGAGTTCTTTCGTCTAAAATCGTTAAGTTTTACTCAGAACTTGCTTTATTGTTACTAGTTTTTGTGTATAATTTGGTATCATTATTATGATTTTTTTCCATGGGAGTCTCCCCCGAGCCAAATTCAACAACGTAATGAGTATACAAAAAATAACTCATTATCATTATTTCCACAGAAATCATAATCATGTCGTCTTTACAAACGTTTATATTTCATTGTATAATCAAAAGAATAATGATCATTGACAGCATCATGAATTGTATGAGAATTCGTTAAAATCCCTCAAGGCCGATATATTACAATGGAGGGCATTAAGCAAATTACTTATTACTTCACTCTGATATCCTCGCCTGAGGTCTTCCCAGAATATACTCTTACTTATTGTGCACAACAATGTTAAGGTACAAAAAACTATATTTTTCATGTGTCAAGAAAAAAGGAAATCAGTGCTTAAATTGCAATTAAGGAGAAAAATTTCACAGTTAATACTCTCAACCTTTTTTCATGTACTCATTACTCAGTCTCTTCCAAATTATTAATCGCTCAAACGGAAAATCATAAAAATTTATCGACATCATCATTGCACATCGTCTTGTTAATAGGTTTTTCAAGTCCCCCCCCTTGCCATAGCAGTCTGCACGTCCTTTAGGTTTACCACTTGCATTTTATTTTCGCAAACAAGAAAAGAAAACAACAACAAAATAAGTATCTATATATTGGTATGCTGCCCAGTCAACAGTTGAGAGATTGCGTTTTTCTGGCAATGAGTTTATGACTCTATCAGATAATACAATCCACGTAAAGGATCCACAGTGTTCATTAACAAATTAACAAAAATTTTCGTTAATAGCGAAACAAAAAGTATACTGGCTGCATTCCAATGTTTTGCAATAGTAATTTTATGAAAAAAAAAAAAAAAAAAATTTTGCATAGTTTTAGGATGATTATTTTTAGTAGGTATTTATTAAGTGTAAAATATATCAGAGCATCAACTCAATTATTAATGCGCTTATTCTTATGTACTTTCAACATTTTTTAGCTCGGAATTATGGATTCAAGAGTAAAACAGTTGTAAAACAAGCTCTTGAAATTATGCTTTATATATTTTACCTAAAAGTTGTTGCTGTTGCAATGCAATTTAATCAATGTTTACGAAGTTGAGAGCTTATTGATAAAAAAAAAGAAAGAGTGTTTTATGGTCAAATCTATTTTAATCCGTTTCGTTCACGTTTAAAGTGGACCATACATTATATTCATGTGAGCTATTGCAGTTGTTTTTAATGCATTTGCATAAGATGGCTCCCCAATCCCCAATAGCAAAACTTTAGCATACTTTTTGGCATAAGGAACCTTTACGTGAATTTTGTTTATGAAAATCAATGGTCGCTATAAAACTATTCGCTGGGTTGCGTGCCGATCAAAAATATGCAAAGATTTTATTACATTTTTTGAGTTTTATTTAAACTCAGTTTTCTTTTTTTTTTTTTTTTTTTTTTTTTCTTGTCTGTTCATCATGATTTTTGATTTTGTGCCACACTGTGTTCGAAAAAATTGCACGTATTCTATAAGTGAATGAAGAGTGAAAAAAAAAACAGAAAAAATCACAATAAGAAGCTTGGAGTTGAGAGGTAAAAATATTTGCACGCAATCATATTTAATAAAAAAATCATTTAAATTGAGCTATATGTATGACTATACAGTAGATTGGTTGGATTTTGTATGAAGCAAAAAAAGTCATCTCGAAACCGACTCAAAAGTTAGAAGGCCTCTTTAAAACGATGTCAGCATTATTGTTTTTTCATTCCGAGAAAAACCAAAGGTGCACTTTTGATTCTACTTAAGGCCCATTTTGGCTAAAAAAAAACATGTTTTTTTGGTCATTACTTTTTTTTTCATTTCAAGGTGACTTTAAAAATAAAGACTATGTGTCCTTACAAAAATTTTGGCGTTTTAAAATTATAAATTTTTTTCGAGAGTATAGATAATATTCGCGTCCAAAAATCGATTTTTTTCATTTTTCAATTACGCAGACAGAAAAACGATTTATTACTCAAAAGCAAGGCATCTAACGAAAAATGTGTGTATGAAAAAATATGCTCGGAATTGTCAAAAGAATTCTTGTGAATATTTTCAGAATTTTTTGAGATATTTTATAATTTTTAAAAAATTTATCAAATTGAGAGTTTTCAGCTGTTGCTCACGTTCGTCAGCAAAACGCAAGGTTTACTCAAAACAAAGGCATCAACGATAAAAATTCATAAGACGTAAAATGCTTAGAATCCTCTAAAGAATAGGTATACTTTTTTTCAGTATTTTTGGAAATTTTTATTTTTTTTTTTTTCTTGATCAAGTTTTGAAAAACTATAAAATATCTCAAAAAATTCTGAAAAAATTCACACATATTTTTTGGAAAATATTAGGAATTTTTTGCCTTATACACTTTTTTCATTAGATGCCTTGCTTTTGAGTTAAAAATTGTTCTTCTGACCGCGTAATTGATAAACGTTCGAAAAACGTTTAGAAATTCGATTTTGGGACTCGAATATTAAATATACTCCAAAAAAAACTCTTAGTTTTTAAACGCCAAAATTTTGCAAGAACATAGTCTTAATTTTTTAAGTCCCTTTGGCTCTCCACTTTATAATGAAAAAAATGTTATGACCCAAAAAAAAAAAACCATTGAAAATCGTAAAAAATCGATTCTGGGACGAGAGTATTATTCATACCCCCAAAAAAATTGATTACTTTTAAGCGCCAGAATTTTTATAGAAATATAGTTTTTATTTCTAAGGCCATTTTGGGTATTCATTTTGCAATGAATAAAAATGTTATAACCAAAAACCATGTTTTTTTTAGCGAAAATAGGCCTTCAGTGGAATCAAAAGTGCCCAATTGGTTTTGTCGGAATGAAAGAAAAAAAAATTATACTACGAAAATAAAGAAAATTTAAAAAAAACCCTTTATTACTTACTACTTCCTTTTCCATACTGAAATGGCCAAAAAAGTCAATAAATAGGAAAAAAATTGAAAATTTCAACTTTTAAGTCAAAGCTCTTACATTTGACTGAAAGTTTCACTGAAACGTTAGGATGAAGCAACAAAATTTTGGCTTTACCTGTAACTCCTTGGTGGACATTCAAGACACTTCTTTTCAAACAATTTTTAGTAAGCATAGGCCTTCTCTTTTAACTCCCAGTAGCTTCATAACCTTAAAGTTTACACCCTATATGATTCATTATTCTGTTAATTTAATTAAATTCAGGTAAATATTTTTTGAAGCACTCAATTCCCTCAATATATGCGTTTCATAAATTTCACAAAAGCTGAAAACTTCTCACCACTGTGCCAAATTACAAAAATGTGAAATAAAATGAACTCTTTCATAAAATGCCAACAAGAATTTCGCTCGTGTCAAACAGCATAGCACAAATATTGCGTTTCCCTTATACTTCGCATACTCATCAGCACCCACCTATAATGAATATCCTTAAGGAAGGATTTTTCCAATTTTTCGCGTAAATTAAATTGCAGCAAATGAAGCGGCAGAAAAAATAAATTTGTCGCTTCGAAGATAATTCAGAGAATTTTTAAAGCAAAATCGATTTAACATTTGCCACCATTAGACAACATTAAAAGTGACAGAGTGTGAAGAGCGAGAATGCAGACAAGCAGAAAGTGTATTACAACACACACACACATAAGTACTTATATTTATAATGATATCCTCTTGCCGCAATCAAAAGTAATCGAATGTAATTCTAATGAAAATGTGTTAAAGCACCGTATTATGATGTGGCTCTGCTCTGCTGTGCTGCACAGTGATGCAAAATGTGCAATTAAATGTCACACATTAACGAGTTACTAAGAAAAATAAAGTCCGCAGAGTGCTCTTTGTGAATTTCAAAGTACAATTGCACATCCAGTAAATTTACCTGTTTTTGTATTTTATGAAATATCATTAAATTTTTTTTCTGCTAAACCGTTTACACTTTTCGGTATAAAAAATTGCAAATCAAAGTCAGCGCAAACTCTCACTTTTCATAAGTACGAGGACGACTTAATTTGTATCTACGCTCCCCTTAAAAGTTTCAGAGTTGAAAAAAACTGAATTGAATTGAATTAAATTGAGCTGAGCTGAGTTGAGTTGAGTTGAGTTGAGTTGAGTTGAGTTGAGTTGAGTTGAGTTGAGTTGAGCTGAGCTGAGCTGAGCTGAGTTGAGTTGAGTTGAGTTGAGTTGAGTTGAGTTGAGTTGAGTTGAGTTGAGTTGAGTTGAGTTGAGTTGAGTTGAGTTGAGTTGAGTTGAGTTGAGTTGAGTTGAGTTGAGTTGAGTTGAGTTGAGTTGAGTTGAGTTGAGTTGAGTTGAGTTGAGTTGAGTTGAGTTGAGTTGAGTTGAGTTGAGTTGAGTTGAGTTGAGTTGAGTTGAGTTGAGTTGAGTTGAGTTGAGTTGAGTTGAGTTGAGTTGAGTTGAGTTGAGTTGAGTTGAGTTGAGTTGAGTTGAGTTGAGTTGAGTTGAGTTGAGTTGAGTTGAGTTGAGTTGAGTTGAGTTGAGTTGAGTTGAGTTGAGTTGAGTTGAGTTGAGTTGAGTTGAGTTGAGTTGAGTTGAGTTGAGTTGAGTTGAGTTGAGTTGAGTTGAGTTGAGTTGAGTTGAGTTGAGTTGAGTTGAGTTGAGTTGAGTTGAGTTGAGTTGAGTTGAGTTGAGTTGAGTTGAGTTGAGTTGAGTTGAGTTGAGTTGAGTTGAGTTGAGTTGAGTTGAGTTGAGTTGAGTTGAGTTGAGTTGAGTTGAGTTGAGTTGAGTTGAGTTGAGTTGAGTTGAGTTGAGTTGAGTTGAGTTGAGTTGAGTTGAGTTGAGTTGAGTTGAGTTGAGTTGAGTTGAGTTGAGTTGAGTTGAGTTGAGTTGAGTTGAGTTGAGTTGAGTTGAGTTGAGTTGAGTTGAGTTGAGTTGAGTTGAGTTGAGTTGAGTTGAGTTGAGTTGAGTTGAGTTGAGTTGAGTTGAGTTGAGTTGAGTTGAGTTGAGTTGAGTTGAGTTGAGTTGAGTTGAGTTGAGTTGAGTTGAGTTGAGTTGAGTTGAGTTGAGTTGAGTTGAGTTGAGTTGAGTTGAGTTGAGTTGAGTTGAGTTGAGTTGAGTTGAGTTGAGTTGAGTTGAGTTGAGTTGAGTTGAGTTGAGTTGAGTTGAGTTGAGTTGAGTTGAGTTGAGTTGAGTTGAGTTGAGTTGAGTTGAGTTGAGTTGAGTTGAGTTGAGTTGAGTTGAGTTGAGTTAAGTTGAGTTGAGTTGAGTTGAGTTGAGTTGAGTTGAGTTGAGTTGAGTTGAGTTGAGTTGAGTTGAGTTGAGTTGAGTTGAGTTGAGTTGAGTTGAGTTGAGTTGAATTGAATTGAATTGAGTTGAGTTGAGTTGAGTTGAGTTGAGTTGAGTTGAGTTGAATTGAATCGAATTGAATTGAATTGAATTGAATTGAGTAATATTGATAACATGTTTAACAAACTAAATTTTAATACTTCAAAAAACTTTAAAGGATACATGTCCCGTTTTTTTTTTTTTTTAATTTAAGCGCTTAACAAGGGTGCATCCGCAGTTGATGCACCTCACATCGAACAAATTATATTTGTCGCATCAACTAGCAAACAAATTATTTTTCTATCCTTTATCCGCTCAAGTTAAGAAGAAGAAAAATATGGAACCTCCGCAACGTGAAAGTAACATCAGCCACGCAAAGATATCATGGCTTTAAGGTTGGTTTCTCACTCGATTACTCGATTTTCTTTTGCTTTTGCCATTTTATACGATTTGTATGTATGTGCGTGACGAACAGAACGGAAGCAAAACTGTAGTAAAGGTGAAGAAGAAGAAACAAAATCCAAAAATGCGGATAGTGTAGTGGTTACTTAAGTAAATGACAAAAAAGTGATGTTCCAAAGAGACAAATTACAAGAAGAGCAACTGCAAACGGAAGCGATTAATTTTTGTGTACTGCTGCTGTTTTGTTTTTTGCGACACCACATCTTCCCCTAAGTAGTAAATTTGTCCAAAGCGAAGAATAACACAAAAGTCAAGTAAAATACTACATTTGCTGCTGCTGACACTCTCTTTGGTTCTTCCTTTGTTCTTACTTGTTTAGGAAGGCGCAGGGGGGCGTTGCTGTAAAGTGACAAATTAATTGTGATTGATATGAAATGAAATGAAAATAAAGAGAATCTTACGAAAATCCGGATATTAATTCACTGACAATCAAGAGTCACAAAAGCAAGAAAATGAAAACTCCTCTTAAAAGGAACACTAAATTGCAACGCTCAAGTGTCTGTTTGCTGTCTCTCTTATTTCTCGCTTATCCTGGCAAAGAAGCTGCTCCTGCTGCTGCTGCTGCAGTTTATTTATGACAAACATTTTACTTCCGTTCAAGCAGTAAAGTCAACAGACGGAAAAACAAAGCCGTAACGATAACAACAACTGCGAGAACTTCCAAATAACTGCCACAACAAAGTAGAAAAACAAAATGTCAAGAAAACGGAAACGGATGTGCATGTGGCTGCAGCTGTCATTGTTTTTGTTGCTGTTTTCGCTAAGAAATGTATTTTTTTTTTCTTGTCTCAATCGTAAACGAACTTTTCCGCCGCGTCGTCTATTTTGCCATTTCTTCCATTTTCAATCTATAATTTTGCTTCAGCGGCATTTTGAACTGGTTAGTCTGTAGTATCCCAACGAGAAAAATATTATATGTGTCGCTAATATCAAAACTGCCTAAGTACCTTTCTCATATGTAGGGAAAAAAATTATTTTATGGAATTTATTTTATTTTGCCTACATATCAGAGAGGGACTTACACTGTTTTGATATTTAGCCACACATATGTGCTGTTGAGTAATCCCAAGTCATTGAGCATTATTATTTCTTATTTGGTGTACCTAAATGAGAAATTCTCGGACTAGTCCCAAAGAAGATTAGCTATAGGTTAAATAAGGAGTTTATGGTTCAAAATCATGAATAAATTTTGACTGGTATTGCCTTTTGAATAGAATTTATATATTTTCGGTCTATAAGAACTAATTCCTGTGCATTCCGAGATGCATGAGACGTGTTTTATTTTTCTGAAAAAGAAATACTAATTCAGCTTAATGCAATACGCAGCCTTATGCATGCATTCCTGTAATCGGTCTAAGAGCTTTCACCGTGATTCTAGTGGCATGTCTTCACATGCAAAACTCACCTCATACTTCTCGGTTTGTGCATGTGCTTTAAAGTTGCTTCTGAAAAACTTCACACGTATTCCTTGGACGATGCTAAGCATTTTTTGCCTTATTAACTTTTCTCGTAAAACGCCAGAATGTCGGCAGAAAAAAATGGGCCGGGACAACCTAGGTCAAAAAAATGAAAAAGTTGTTAGTTTTGAGTAAAAGAAGCGACAGAGCAAATAATTTTTCGAGTTCAACAAAGTTTTATTTAAATTGTTTATTACAGCACCGTGTTACGTAAGGTAAATTTAACCCATTTTCGGCCAAGAAATCAGAACTATTTTAGTTTTTGATATAAAGTATACTGTTAATGTAATTAGCACCTCCTGATTCTAAATCTGTCATCAAAAAATTTTTATGAATTTTTTTTTTTTTTTTCAGGGAAATTTTTTTCGTTTCCCCTCCTCCTGCCCCCTATGTGATGGAATTTTTATTACCTCATGCCGTCGTCACATAGGTTGGACGGGTGGGAATGGGAAAGCTTTTTGCGAATTTTAGCGTAACGAGGCTTATGGGCAGCCCCTTTTCACCGAAAACGTTCGATTAATTGAACACTAAATTTGAGTCATACCGGTACCTATCAGGTATTGACAAGTGTTAGTTTTTGGATTGCAAATCATAGCTTGATCTTTTGGCTTCTAACACTCATCATTACTTTTTTTCACTGTGATTATTTTCCATTTTTTATAATTTTTTAAAAAAGGTCGACAAGGCATTGTGGGGAAGTGAAAAATAATATTTTCGAACAGCCAAAAAATCAAAATAATTTAAGGCACAAAAACTCATTTTGACATCGTTTACTTTCATAGTTTAAAAAATTATTGAAAATGGTCAATTTTACATAGGCCGAAAATGGGTTAAATGCAAAATTTTCAATATTAACAACGACAAACTACGAGGTAACATAGAGCTTAAAAGAGGATACAGCACAAAGAGAAAGAAAAAAGCTGACTGACACTGATTTCATGTTTTCTTTTCATTTCATATCTGTCATTATACCAGCGATGATAAATGAGTTTTACTATTTTGTACCAAATAGCAAAAAAAGTACTAAAACTGTCCAAAAAGTACCAAAATAATTTAATACATTTTTGGTCAAATTTTGACCACTGAGCGATTCTAGTCATCATAAATTTGTGTCACTATCGTGTTGCTGCTTTAATACGAATGAACGAACCAAAGTTATCTTAGAAGTGCTTTCATTTGTCTTGGGTCGTAAATATTTTAGTCGATACGCCGAGTTTTGTAAGTGAAATTGTGCTGTGGCCAGTCAAGTCTTTGCTAAAAATATATTTTGTTTGAAATTTTTATCACATAGAATTTTAATGAGGAATTCCATAATTTCATCGGTGGCCATTTAGTGACTGAAAAGTGAAAAATCTCAGCCTCCTGGAAACTTAAAGATAATATTTTTATTTTTAGTAGTGAAAATAAATAGGCTTAACAAATGGCTTTATAAGTTTACTTCCTTAGGTCCTCAGCCTTCTTAGCTCATTTTTTTTAAACAGCCATAAATTCGTGCATCTTCTTTTTGCGACTGGCTCGTTTTAGAAAACTACAAAAAAGACCTAAGCTGAAAATAGACTAAGAACTCAGATGCAAAAAAATAGAAAATTGTGCCGTGAATAATGTATTTTCCTTCGTGATTAGAATCGCCCAATTAAAATAAGTCAAACAATGTTAAAAATTTTAAAAAAATACACGATAATTTCCCGCTTGGTAGCAAGGTAAAACTTAAGTAGGTACATATGTTTCAGTCGCAACTTCAAAACCTGCAACTTTTTCAGAAAAAATAAATTTCTTTTTCAAGTATGTCCTTCTTCCTCTAAATTTCTACTTTGTTATTTCCTTATACGTTTTGGAGGTTTTAATGAATTTTAGGTTACGCTCGTTGGTTGTGTCGTCTGGTATATTGCGCAGCGCTCTTGTCAACCACAGTGTTTGGCACTTTTTTCCGTCTGCACACCGGTGCAATACGTTACATTCATCTTCATGTTAAATGTCCTTGATAGTCCTGTGTGTGTGTGCATGAGAGTTTTCCTGTGTTGTGCTTTTCTATGCTGTGGACTGCAGCTTTGATGACCGTCAGACGTTTATGTGACCACATGCTGTTTGCACTTGGCTGCTTAGATTCTTTTAATGCTTAAAGTATTGTTGTTGTTGTTGTTCTAATTTATTTTTGTATTTCATGGATTTAATGCAGAATGTTGCGGTATATGTTTTATTTTTTCGTTTTTTGTCACAATGGCATATGCTGTGTGTTTTTTATTGTGTTGTTTGCCATAGTTTGTTGTGTAGGCGTTGCCACTGCAGTTGCGTTTTTAAGTTGCTGCTGCAACTGTTTTATCGCAGCAACTTTTCCAATGCTGCCGTTGAAAATAATGCAATTAAGTATGTGCATGTGTGTGTCTGTGTAGTGTGTTGATATTTCATGGTACTTGTCAGCAACTGCAAAAAGTTTAAATTTCATTTCAACATGTTTTAAGCAGTAAAGCAGACATATTGTTGCTGGCTGCTGACTCATGTACAACATGTCGTATGAGTAACATTTTTTATGTTCTTAAGTGTTGTTAAAAATTTTCTTCACTTTGCGATTTATTGGCATAACTTTTGAAAGTTGAAATTTTTTCTTTCTTTTTTGCACTTAAGTTCGCTTAAGATTTCTTTGTATTTTGGAAATTATGAAAATACAGAAGTTTAAGTGAAGAAATACTCCTTCTAGAATGGATAATGATAATATTTTCATTAAAAAACTTGATTTAAGTAGTTGAAAACGTCCATGCTAAAGTGAACACTCAAATTGTCAGAGTATAAGTAGAATATTTCATGAAACAAAAAATTCATACAACTTTAATCTGTTGAATAAATATTTGAAATTTCAAGAAATACGTGTTATTTTTTGGGTCTTTTTATGTAAAATTTTTAATATCCAAAATCTCGAAAACCACACAAAGTTATGTAATTCACTTAGACTTGCTATGAAGCGCAAAAGGCAAATTTTGCTCCAAATGGTTTAGACAACTTTCCAAATTTTGCAAAATTTTTTTACTTTTTCAAAGTAAGAAGGTGAATTCACGTTCATGAACGTAGTAAACTTTTCAATAAAAAGTAATTAAACTAAAAATAAAAAATAAAATGAAAGCAGCAATAGCGTTGTTTCAACATTCCAACTTTTAGCCATTAAAATAATTCAAAATAAACTTCTGTCTTTGATTGCGATTCCACTGGTTTCATAGTGTTTGTCCTTATGTACTCGTATGTTTGAGTCGCGACTGTTTCAGTGTGTGTGTGGTGCTGTCTGTTTGCAAAAGTAAATGAATGTCTGCAAGCGCTAACAATAAAAATTTACTTCACAAACACATGAGCAATATGCACATGAAAATGAACACGACTAGTTGTGTGCAATAGAGTGCATTATAAAAACAACTACTCGCTCCTTGTCATTGCTGATGTGGGAAGAGTTGTGTAAAAGCAATGGCCAATCCAAACTTTTCTTTGCACAAATTTTGCCACATTTGCCCAAATTGAGGCATCACTAGTTCTTAATCGAAGTATATATGAGGCATTGCATACGTAACCGGATAGCATTTGGCTTTTGCAACTCCGATTTTGACACCTTTATTGCTCATAGTAGAGGAAGAGTACCAGGTGTACTTTTTGTTTTCGACCCATAACTTTTGACCAAATCAATATTATACAGACATATAAGCATCAGTGGAAAGCTAGTGACCTTAACTAACTACTGGTGAAAAAAGTAAATTGATTTATTCAGTTCGAAAAATTATATCAATAAAATAGTGAAGTGAAAATTTTTGATAAAAAAAAAATTTTGTTGGGGACCAACCTTAATACAAATATAAATAGAAGAGCGTTTTTCGCTAACAATTATCTTTGTTTCAATACAAAAAATAAAAAAGAATTGTTGATTCACCCTACTGTTTCATACGTTCATATACGTGCATTAACCCATTTTGAACATTTGTACGATTTTTCGTACAGCAACTTTAAAAATTTATAACAAAATAATAGGAAGTAAAAACAGAAATTTTTATTCATTAAAGTTAAATTTAGTTAATTGCCTATTGGAAAAAATTGCAATATTAAATTTTTCCTATTTTTTATTATAAATTTTTTTTATTTGAAAAATTTCCCTTTTTTAGAGGTTCATGATAATGAAAAAATTATAAATGAGATTAAAATTTTTTTTAACGTTTAAGCTTTGCTTTTACTAACAAAAGAATAAACTACATTTTTACATCTTTTTTTTCAAAAAAATATTTATTTGTGTAAAACTGAGCAAGCTGCAAAACTAGTGTACGAAAAATCGAACACTGGTCCATTTCTGCGGAAACGCTACTTGATAATACATTATTGGTTTTTATGTTAAATAAATTGTTCGTGCTACATTTTTAAGTTTCGTTAATAAAAATTTGAAAAATTTTAATAAAAAGTGTGAAAAGAAAAGTAAAATGTCAAGTCGTCGATATTTGAATGCAGCGGAACTGGAGCAAATAATTGAAAATTTGGATGATGATAAAGTGGGCCCAATAAACACTTGAAAAGTTTGGCAATCTTACTGATGAGCAACACTTTCATGAAAATATAATTGCCGAATATGACCCCAGAATGCATTCAAGAAGTTGCATGACATGTAGAAATCGAGAGTGATCCCAAAGAAGAGGACTTCGCAGCTCTTGGGCAATACGTAAATATAGCACCATTCAAAAGCTTACAATCATTTGAGCAAACCAAGCTGTGTACAGATTTTGAAGCTTAAAAAATGCGTTTCCTGAATATTCTTTTGATGTCCGGTTATATGAATGTTCAAGCTATCAATGATAATAAGAGCAGTAAGCCTTTACAAGGACGGCCTATTTCCATTCGACTCAAAATGACTGTTGTAAGAATTAGGTAACATTTTTCAAAATTACCCCTACTGAATAAAAATTTTAGTAAGTTCAGCATTTTTAGCGAACATCTTTCGATTGGTGGGCAAATAGTGCTCTATCATTACAACCATTATATGGGTGGTGTGGATATTCACGATATTGCGGTATCAAATTATTATTCAGCTATACGGACTTGATAGCGCTTTAGTTAACGCATTGTAAAAAGCAGCTTCATGTGCTGACGTCCAAATTTGACTTTATGAAGATAGTATTAGAAGAACTTCTTCTCGTCCAAGAAGATGATGAAGAAGCGCAGCCAACTGGATTACCAAAAATTAACGGAAAGCATTCAGTTATTAGGGATGCAGATTCACACTGCAAACATACTGGCGTATATGGTATAACAGGAGTGTATATGTGCAGATATTGTAATAAACATATCTAACCAAAATGTTTTACCCAAAACCCACCTCATACTTAGCATCTCCATATCTCATGGGCGTAACCAGAATTGTATTTGGTGTGGGGGGGATTTTAAAATTTCCGAGATAGGTTTTCGTATTCAACTTTAGAAAATAACTTCCCCATGTTTATAAAAATACGAATTTTGGGATGCGGTTTTAGCCCCAAAAATACCCCTTGCCTACGCCACTGATAAATATTTATCTTTTGATTTTATTTTAATTGAACTTTTAGTCATATATTTGCAAAGATCGATTTACATATAAATCTATCAATGCATTTTTCTAACACATAATTATGACAAATCAAGGAACGGATTAAAAACACGGCTATAGTGACATATGTTTCGTCTTTCGCCACAAAGACTCATCAGACTATTTTTGTTGTAATTATAATTATATTTATTTTACTAAATTAATTATAATTGAAAAATTGCAAGTTTGAAAACTTTTTGTGTTTTTGGTCTGGGCGGGAGACGAACCAAGGATCTCCAGGTTGGTAGCAGAAGTCGTTACCACTGCACCAGCCTTGCCCGGCTGCGAAGCCGACTTTTTGCCAGTTTTATTTGTGTGTTAATACGTATTGATATATCATAATTGTTGTTTTGTGTTATTTATTGATATTTGGTATAGTTGTTCCTTTGGAACAAATTCAATACCGATTTATCTTTTAAAAATATAATAAAGGAATGAAACATATTTTTAATAAAATCTCTACATTTAAATCATATAATCGATTTTTTCTTTAGAAGTTTAGTACAAATATGATTTTGCAGATATGGACCAGTGTACGATTTTTCGTACAGGGCGTAACTTTTAAAGGGGCGGGAACAAAAATTTTTTTGTTTTATTTTTGAAGTGAGGAAGCTTTAGCTACTAATTACTCCAAAAATCTTCAAAAAATTCCAAGCGGTTCTGGTACCTGTTCAAAATGGGTTAAAATGTCTCAAGCTGCCTGCTGAGGATTACAAAATATTGTAAAAGCACACAAATTGTTGTTTTTTCTGTTGTTGTTTTTGGTGTTGTTTTTGGTGTTGTTTATCTTGTTTTTATTGTATTGTGTGTGTCTGTCTGCGGCAGTTGATAACTTTTTTGGTGTTGTTACGCGTGTTGTGTGACCCCAAATTTTTTTTTTTTTCATTCACCAAATTGACCTCCAAACAGCCTACGGTCAGTTTATCGAAAGCACAAAATGGTGACAAATAAAAAGCAACGAAAACTATGACAATAACAATGCAGTATACCCCATGCAACCAGAAAAGTGTTGAATGCAAAGGTGTAGCAAAATAGGAAAAACAATCTTGCACTAGGCGCCACACACTTAGATTGATAAAACATTATAAAAAGCTGTTTTCGTCCCAAAATTATAGCCAAAAATTAACAGTATTAGGGCTTTTCTGCAACAAAGAAAAGTTTCTGACTAAAAAATAGAAGAAAAAAATTATATCTATTTAAATTTTTAAAAAATTTTTTATTTTTTTTCCTAAAATAGTACATTTTTTTATAAAAGGAACATTTCAAAATCAATTATCTGAATCAGTGATTCTCAAATTTTTTTGTTAATTTAAAAATTTGGCGGTCCACTAACAATAAGAAAAAATGTATGCGAATTTTTTTGGTTTATTTTGGTATAGTTAGGTTCGATCCGGGAGATGACCATGTTGTCATAAGGACAAAGGCCTTGTTGAGTTGAGCCTTTTGTGTATCCGAGATAGAGAAAGTTTAAGAAAACCACTTGGATGTTCAGATATACTTTCATCTGATATTAAGACACACTTCAGATAGTGAGTCAAGCGGTTCAAAATTTAAATGATACTGAAATTAAAAACTTTTTCTTCCATATCAAGTTCTTTACAACTCCTGCAAAGATTGCCAATATTAGAGAAACTCAAACGAGATGCATGGAATGGTGATGGAAAGAGTATTTTTGTGATATACTAAATCCCATGTCTGTCACATCTCTGCAACCAGAATCACCAACTACAACTGCCGCAGTGACTCGCAGTAGTAGTCGAATACAAACACCACCGCCTACAACCGATAAAATAGTGAAGATATGCCACATAACATCAGGTAAAATTCTCCACGCTCTGCTCACTAAAATCTGGAGTGAAGAGCGTTTGCCAGAAGATTGGCTACATGACAAGCTAGTCAAATTGCCAAAAAGAAATTACCTTAGCAAGTGCCGAAACTATACAGGCATTATCTTGCTCTCAGCACCATCAAAAGTATTGACGAAAGTGCCTCTGAACAGGGTAAGCGAAAAACTTGATTCGGCCATTCGAAAGCAACAAGCAGGATTCCGGCGAAACCGATCATGCTTGTATCAAATAAACACAATCAGAATAATTGCCGAACAATCATGCGAGTGGCGTGCTGCACTTCAATTTGTCTTCGGAGACTACAGCACTGCCTTCGACAGTATCTCCAGAGAAAGCATCTGGGTTTCACTGCAACGAAAAGGTTTTGCTGCAATGGAACTTTACCGAACATCTAGAAAATCTCGACTACATTTGCCTTCTATCGTCCAAACAATCAGATATGCAAAACAAGATTGAAGACCTTGTCTTGGAATCGCAAAAGGCCGGCCTAAAAATCAACGCATCCAATACTAAAAGCATAAAGCTGAACGCAAACAGGAATGACATCACATTTAGAGCTGGCAGTGATGACATCGAAAACGTCGATAGCTTCACTTACTTAGACAGCATTATCTCCATGAATTGTGGAGCAAAAAAGGATATCAACTCAAGAATAGCAAAAGCGAAGGGCGCGTTTGGTCAACTGAACAAAATATGGTCTTCTGCCGTTATATCTACCAAAACGAAAGTGCACATTTTTGATTTGAATGTGAAATCGGTTTTGTTATATGGGTGCGAAACATGGCTTGTTACTGAACAACTAAAAAACAAGCTGCAAGTATTCGTCAACAAATGCTTAAGACATATACTTAAGGTTTGGTGGCCTCGCACTATCTCAAATGCCGAGCTACATCAAAAATTCAATCAGAGGGCTATAGCAAACGAGATCAAGCTGTGGAAGTGGAAACGGATTGGCCATACTCTCCGAAAACCACTCAGCAAAGTCAGCCGCCAGGCTCTTGAGTGGAATCCACAAGGCAATAGAGGACGTGGTAGACCCAAAACCAACTGGTATATGGGCATTTCTCAGAAACTTTTAACCTATAGTTGTCGTCAAGTTTTGATGTCAAACGCGTAACGTGCAACCTCTGAATTGGCGCGAATTCCATATATTTCTACAAAAAAATTTAATGCACATATGTACTTGTTAATGTTTGAACAATATGTGCACAAAAAAATATGTGCAAAAAAATCATTACTATTACTGAATTAATACCATGCACGTTACGCGTTTGACATCAAAACTTGACGACAACTATATGGTTAAAAGTTTCTGAGAAATGCCCATATGTCAATGGAAAAGAAAATCAAAGAATCGGGAAAGTTGTGGCAAGAGATCAAAGTCATCCCAAGGGATCGAAACGATTGGAGACGTTTCATATTAGCCCTATGCTCCTCTCAGGAGTTAAAGAAGAATACATACATACATACATTACTATGACCTCGAACCCAGATAATGTTAAATTGTAGTACTGACTTCTATCTCAAAGGATGCTCATGGTTCGTTCAAGGTGCAGAAACGTTTCAGTGCTGTTCAGTGGCTGTTGTTTTGAAAGGTTTAGTAAGACTTAGGCAGGCAACTCTAGTTGTCATCTAGCATGCATTATACTTTACAACAATTAACTTAAAAAATGTATGTACAAAGAAAAAACTAGTGAAAAAAAATCTTGTCGGCAAATTAGTATCAGGTAGTGGCGACTTCAAAATTCTCACGCCAAAGTAGTCGACAACCTCTGATCTACATAAACGTAAAATTATCAATTTATAAAGTTTGATGGAAGCTATGAATTTTTAGAAAAACTGTCATTCTAAGAAAGTCACAGAAATCATTGGTGTCAACACCCCACATTTTACCAACAACTAATACTAGGACAAAATCTTAACGCAGTATTTATGCTAAAGCAGTCACATCAAACTTTTTCAACTGGTAAGCTTTTCGTGTATTCCTTTATATGCAAATAAGGTTTTGTTTGTTTGTATGGCATTTACGGGCTCGAACTATTTACCTGATTTTGAAGAAATTCTCAACGAGCATTATAAGTGATTAGAGAAAGGTCATTGTGTAGAAAAATTTGCGGTACCACACCCCCACATAACATAATTCGTCATACCGGTGAAATGGTTTGAGCCAGCATAATGAGATTTAGTACAAGTGTGAAAAGCGCCAGGATAATTAACATCTACTAAAGAAATGGGGAAAATCAAGCACCTTAAAAACTAAAATAGTCAAATCTCCGAAAGCGTTCTCGAAAATTTGTAAAATTTATAGCACCGGGACAAATAATATTTTCTTAAAAAAATAAGAAGAATCACCCTTCCCAATTTGTTTTTTGCCCTTGAAAGGGCTAATGTTTACGAAAGTGTTGATTTTAAAAATTTTTTGAATTACACTGTGGAACGAAATTTGGTCAACAAAAGTTTACGCGGATCTGACGCTGCGGGGTGAAAATATAGGCCAAAATAAAAGACCATTTGACTCAGTTTGTTCAAATTGGCTCAAGTTTTCGAGAAAAGGCCCTTTGAATTTAGCACCTTGAATTATGTGGTTTTTTCGATATATCTCGTAAGTTAACTGAGTTTTATTGCATTTAGTGGTGGGGTTTTGTTTGTCTAATTCATATCTAATCTTTCACTATCAAATCATTATTTTTGGATGCACTTTTGGCAAGTTAGAGCACAAAATTCCCAAGAAAGTGATATTTTTCGCCTTTTATGACATTCGGCTCAAAAGTTATCACCCGAGTGGTGGATTTATGCCTTTTAACCTATAGCTGAAATCCATACAAACACTTTGATATAATATATGTGGCATATGGGCAAAAATTTCTCAAGTGAGCCACCTAAGAAATTAAACGTAAAAAAGGCTTTAACAAAATGATGTTTTATAACAAATAGTAAAGATTTTGTAAAAATGTTTTTTTTAGAGATATTTAGCATAGGTCGGGGAATAAAATGGTGTTTTTGATTTGTACAAAAATGTTGCATTTATTATTGAAAATCCCTATTTCAAATAGGTACATAAAAATAAAGCAACTTCTTCGTCTCTGAGAAAACTATAAAAAAAAGGTAAGCACTCTCCACTTGTCAAGAAACTATATTCCAGAAAAAAAATGGGGGTAATCGATATTGGTTCAATATAGTGATGTCGTGCAAGTCTTTTGTCAGCATTAGAGGAAAACGAGGCATCCTACGAAAAAAGTGTATATGGCATAAAATGCTTAGAATTATCTAAGGAATACGTGTGAGTTTTCTTGGAACATACCAAATTTCTTTTTTTCGCTTAAAATTGAATTGTGAATGATAAAATGGAGAAAATTTTTTTAGAGGTTCAAAAAAGATTTGTGTATTTAAACACCCATAACAACTTAGACAATTCTAAGCATTTTATGTCATATACTTTTTTTTCGTAAGATGCGTTGTTTTTCTCCAATGCTGAAAAAAGACTTGCACGACAACACTATATTGTTAATAACTTTTGAACCAATATCGATTACCCCAATTTTTTTTCTATGATTTAGTTTCTTGACAAGTGGAGAGTGCCCACATATTTTTTATAGTTTTCTCAGAGGCGGAGAAGTTGCTTTAGCTTTATGTAACTATTTGAAATAATGATTTTCAATAATTAATTAAAAATTTTGGTCCAAAAAAAAAGTACCATTTTATTTCCCGACCTATGCTAAATATCTCTAAAAAAACATTTTTACAAAATCTTTACTAGTTGTTATAAAATATCATTTTGTTAAAGCCTTTTTTACGTTTAATTTCTTAGATGGCTCACTTGAGAAATTTTTGCCCATATGAAACATTTATTATATCAAAGTGTTCGTATGGATCTCGGCTATAGGTTAAAAGGCATAAATCTACCACTCGGGTGATAACTTTTGAGCCGAATGTCATAAAAGGCGAAAAATATCACTTTCTTGGGAATTTTGTGCTCTAACTTGCCAAAAGTGCATCCAAAAATACTGATGTGGTAGTGAAAGAGTAGATATGGATTAGATAAACAAAACCCCATCACTAAATGTAATAAAACTCAGTTAACTTACGAGATATATCGAAAAGACCACATAATGTAAGGTGCAAAATTCAAACGGCCTTTTCTCGAAAACTAGAACCAATTTGACCAAACTGAGCCAAATGGTCTTTTATTTTGGCCTATATTTTCACTCTGCAGCGTCAGATCCGAGTAAACTTTTGTTGACCAAATTTTGTTTCACAGTGTTATTTTTACTTATCCTTTACAGTTATTTGTTCAAACTATACAAAACTTTAGCTTTTATTAATTTTGCACAGAGATACTTGTCATTTGTTCCAATGTGCTGTTCTCAAAAATAAAACATATTTTTCTTCCGAAATTTAATTCAATTCATTATGTAATTTTATGTATCTTTACCATTGTGTTAGTTTAACTAATTGAAGTGCGAACGTTTGCGTGTGCATCTGTTTTCACCTGCTGCATGGAAGGACTAAAATAAATTGAGTATGTGTGAAAATGCTACAGGATTCACCAAAGAGAAAAAAAAACGACCATCCACTACCGTTGGTAATGTGCAAAATGTTGAATGTGAGAAATTTTTAATTTGTTTAATTGTTTTTTAAATTGCTGCTGCTGCTGTTTCATGTTTCCTTTTTTTTTTTTTTTGCTTTAAATGACTGTGATTTGTTACGCTGCGTGTGCATTCGCCATGACAGCACTTTTAATTCACAATGATGAAAAGCTTTTATTTGGAGTTTAAGTTTAAACTACTTAATTTTATTTAAAAGTTTCCTCATTAATGTGGTCTTTTTGTTTTTATAATGCGATTATAAATTTATAACAATTTTTAAGTGCTCAAAATTGAATTGTGGGTGATAAAATGGAGAAAATTTTTTGAAGAGGTTCAAAAAAGACTTATGTATTTAAACACCCACAACAACTTAATCAATTAAATAAAACACTTGACTTAGTGCAAACTTTAAAAAAGCGTAGGCTGAGTTAAGCGCATCATTTGACACAATTTTATGAAAACCGAAAGTTACTTCTTAGCCAGAACTTTTTCCAAATACAACATTTTAGCATTAGGCGAAATAAACGAAATTTTCAGCTCCATTTATCTTCCTTAAGCTACTTTTACTCGTAGCTCGAAAAGTAGATTTAAAATTCGTTATCTAATGGCAATGTTACCTATTCAAATGAATAAATGTATTTTGTTAAAACAAAAAGGTTACTTCTACATTCGCAATTAATATTTACTAGCGAAAACACCTTTGCCTACAATTCATTTCAATACATCAATATATCACTAATAATGTAAACATTTATCCACCCATACAAGCACAAATATATACATTTGAAGCGAAGAACGCAATTTATTTTCCAATTAAAACGCATACATTTTCCATTCACATGCTGTTCCTTCGTTCTCATCCTCATCAATTTCTATACATCAAAGTAAAACAAATGCGAAATTCCTTTATTAAGTCAGTCCTTTTTTGAGGCTTGCAAAATGCCTTTCAACAAATCTTAATTTACGATTAATAGCATCGACAGGAATATGTATGGATATGGCATCTGAAAGCTCCTCGTAGGTCGGTTATTTGATTGGAAGGCCTTTGGATAGTCAAAGCAACGCAAATTTCTAGAGTTGCATTTTTTCTGCTATGCCTTAAGTGTGGATCATACGACGGCAGTGGACTCATTTAATTGAGTGTTAAATGGCACGTGAACTGATATACTGACTGAATGATGTTGACCAATATGTAACACAAACGGAGCACACTTGCAGCCCACAGCAACCAAACATAGTTTCACATACTGACACAGTTGTGCGTGTGCATTTGCATGTGTTTATACCCACACTTAAATGTGTTTTAGTCTATAAACATAGATAAGGATGGCCGTTATATGGTTTTTTTTTCGAATTTCAATGACTCAAGATGGTCAATCGGCCCAAGATGGAAAAAAATTTTACCTGATTTTTCCTCATTGGAACTATGGTATTTATCCGTCTGTTAGTTTAAATAACTATTATGGCAATATGTATAAAATTAGATAATAGTAAGTGTCGTTGCCTATTTCTAACGAGATCGGTCAATGTTCACCTTTACTTCTCATAAAAGCATTTTAAAATACTGTTTTGGAGGTAGCCATATACGTTAATCGATCACGGCTAATTTAAGACTCAAGCAGACTACGATCCGAACTATTACCTGTGCCAAATTTTATGCATACTGCCACAATTGTAATTTTCTTAACTAACAGATGGATAAATTTACCATAGTGCCAATGAGGGTTCTACAGGAACTCAACATAAAAATCAGGAAAAATCAGGAAAAAATTTGTTCGACATTGACCATTGATCATTGAAATATGAAAAATATAGGAAAATCTTTAAAAAAAAAACATTAAAGGTTTTTTTCAACATTTAAAGCCAATTGACCACTATCTAGCATGACCTTGCACAAAACGGCCACCCTAATATAGATATTCACTTAAAATTGAAGCAACAAAGAAACAGCCAGCGATCAGCTTAAAATATAAACGGCTACTGTCATATTAACACAAATCTCAATGTACCCGGTTGGAATAGGTAGCATCGAAATTTGTATTTGAAAATAGCAGGCGATCAAATGGTGTAAGTATTTTGAGAAAATTTTGTAGTCTGGGTCTGATCATAGTAAGTATTATAGACATTACGAACTGTTGCCGAAATTCAAATGGTGCCAAGCCCATTTTTTTAAAACTGAACTAGTAATCCCCATACAAAAAAAAAAGATATGCCAAAGACCCCAATTCGACATTCATTTTACATCCGATCAACAAGTATATTATATCGTTGTAAATTTCTGTATTTCATTCATAGAAGTAATTTATCTCAACTGTTTTTTTTTTTTCGACAAGTTGTACTCATTATCTTAGTTTCTACTACCCTAAGTTGCCAAGAACACTTTATAAAATTTAAGTCCACAAAAAATCATAAAATTCATCTCTACAAAGTTTACTAAAATTGTTGAAATTGAATAAGTTATAGGGAATCTAAAACCTCAGTACAAGATATGAAAAACAGGATGTTTCAAAAACGAATATCGCCCCCTAAGACTATGCAATATTTTTTTTTAGAGAAATAAATTGCAAATTCAGATTAAGCTGCTTAAGATCCATATAGAGAGTGGCACAGTTTTAATTTTAAAGAAAAGAAAATAGTTCACAAAAAATTTCAAAAAAATTTTTAAAAGTTATTGTTATGCCTTATGTATGAATCGGCAAATGTTAAAAGAGCGGAAGTCAATAAAAGGCAAAAGTAATTAAATTGCTGTTATTTTGTTAGAAATTAATAAAATTAATCTCTATTTTCACAGAAAGTTTACCTGATAGAGTAAAATTGATAACATAAAGCTTACAAAATAATATCAGTCAAATAATCTATTGTTATGGGACATAATGTGTATGACATTACCTTTGCTCTTTATAGACTTCCGTCCTTTTAACATTTGCAAATTCATATATGGGCATATCCGAAAAAAGGTCAACCAAGAGAAAAATTATAAAGTTGCCGTAAAAGCGCATTTTGCCACTAGGTGAGTGGTATTGCCCACTAAATAAGTAAAGGTTTTTAATTTGCTTTCTAAGGATTCAATCACCATTCCGAGCTTCCTAAAAATTGGTCCACCGGTTTAGCCGCGGAAATGCATTTCGCCTTTAGGGGCGTCGCACCGGCAGCTACATAACAAAAAGTCTTTAATAACGTTGCATTCCAAATTTCATAAAAATCGATGCAGGGGTTGAGCTGCAACCGCGTATTTTTACCGTGAGATGCGGTGCCAAGAAAAAATTGTACTTTTGTGTGCACTGCACTTCTTTACAACCTTTTCCACAAATAAATCAAGCGAATATAATTTGTTTAAGTTAGTTGGAAAGGGGCTGCATCAATTTTCGACAGCCTATGTATATATATAAAATAAAAATTGCAACGTTCGCAACGTAACGTGCGCAACTCACAAAAGTTAAATTTTTTTACGAACGAAGGACTCTTTGATTTCCTCAAAAGCAATTTCGATTTGCTCAAATATTCTTCTTTCTTTGGAGGATTTTGCTTTTTTCGTTTATACTGAAAACTTCGCAAAAAATTTTGAAAATTTACATTGATCTCCACAACGACTTCTGTTTTTTGTAACGTGCGAACAGCACTTTATGTACGATTATATTGTAACTGATACAAGCTAGGAAATATTTTTAAATGCCTTCTGAAAGTACTCTCAAAGGGTAACATACCACTGCAAGTAAATTAAGAATTTAACATTCAGAGCGCCTTCAGGATTTAAAAATATGCGTACAAATGTAACGTTCGCAACGCAGTTTTAGCCCATATGGGGAAATCTCAGCAAGTGTGGCTTTTTCGAAAAAAAAAAAAAGTTATTGGCACCCTTTTTTGAACCGCGAATTATTAATTTGAGATACATTAGAAGTATTTTACAGCCAGCGTTACTGACTTTTTACTTTCGTCTCCCCCAATATCGTCAAAAATCTCGCGTCACGGTGTTTGTGTTTGAACTCCTCTGAAACGGCTCGACCGATGTTTATGAAATTTTTTATATGTATTTGGTAGATATGGAAATCGGTTATTAAGTATATTTCATTCCGCAAGAGTGTATATTTAGGGTGGTCCTCATACAAAAATATTTTTTAAATCGGATTTTCTCACATACCGGTTAATCGATCCACATTAATTCTACACCACGTGGTTTTTATATTAAGTTGCACAGCTTTAACTAAAAAACTTTTATTTAGGGTGGCCCTCACACAATTTTTTTAAATCGTATTTTTTCGATTCACATGAAAGTTAGCATGGAAATTGAAGGGAATATTTCTGAAAAATAAAATTTAGCATCTATGTATAGCTAGGGTGGCCCATAGTATAAAAAAAATTTTAAGGTCATAATGCTGCGCCGATTTTCATGAATTCAAGTATGGAGGAGGATTGAAAGGAAGCTTTCTGAAAAAAAAAGATTTATTTAGAGTGGCCTTCATACAAAAATATTTTTTAAATCGAATTTTTTCCATTCACATGGGATTGAAAGAAAAAATAATTTCATTGCTGGGGTAGGTGTGAGAAAAGGTCGTAAAGTATATTTCATACCTAACGATCGTATAATTTTTTGTGACCTTCGGAAATCATCGGGTGTCACAGAAAACTATTAGTTAAGATTTGTTGATAGTTTCTCATATATTTTTTTCCTCTCGTATTCTTCGTTTTGAGTATGATGTCTTCGGGTGACCTTTGGGAACCTTCGAGTATTTCAAAAAACACTCAGTTAAAGTTTTTTGATAGTTCGCCATAGACTTTTTCCCTCGCGTATACCTAGATATTCTTCGTTTTGACTCTCAAGCCTTTGGGTGACCTTCGGCAAACTTCGGGTGGCCCAGAAAATTATCAATTAAAACTTGATGAAAGTTTGCCATAGATATTTTCCCTCCAGTGTACCCAGATATTCTTCGTTTTGACTATGAAGCCTTCGGATGAACTTCGAAAACCTTCGTGTATAGCATAAACACATTTCCATACCTGAGATACACTCATTTCCAAAATTTTAGCTCAATTGGCTTGGTAGTTTCTGAGTGATAATGCTTCACACACACACACAGTCATTGTATATATAGATGAACCTTAAAAAATTGTACATATTAGCCATTATTGATGTATGCACTGAGGGGCGATTTTTTTACATATTCATTGACCCTGAATCCAATGATTTCGCAAGATTTGAGATAATTTTTTGCGAACGGATTGTTGTGCCCCTCAAAATACCATTTTTTAGGCGTAATTTCGCATAAAAAATTGCCATGTTTTTGTATTTAACATCATCCAATAAGTGTCCCAGACATGTTGAAATAGATGGAAATACAACGGGTGTTCACTCGGCGAACCGGGACCTATTCACACTGAAAGCCACACTTGCTGAGATTTCCCCATATACATAAGAAATAGTGACGACAGTGACCTAAATGATCAGATCTGATTGTCAAACGAGCAGAAAACGGTCTTTAGGTACTGAGTGTTAAGCTTAACACACGACACTCATTTCCTACTTGGTGTTTGATATTTCTATAAGCTGACCAAACAGCAACGCCAACACCAACACATAAAACAAACGCTCGCACACAACACAATCTTAATTTGAATCAATATCTCAACATTTGTTTTTTCCTAATCCTTGTTCATTTGTATTTCTTTTATTTATTTCACTACGTTTTTCTCATAGCGCTGCCTCACCCCCCAAAACTTTCTTCCCACACATACACATACAACTGAACACACGCACACTGTATGCATGTATTCAAATACATGTACAAATACAAATAAATCGCTTTAATTTCATGCTGAGGCAGTCAGTTCAATATGGCGAACGCCCGTGGTAGAGCAGTTTGATTTTGTTCCTTGTAACTCTCTCCCACCAACCCAACAATGTTGCCAAGCATGTACGTCTTGTTCTTGCAAAGAATTACGTTATTGCGTCACTTAATTCATACGTGATTTATTTAAGTTCGTTAACAGCTTCGACCAAATGGCTTAGGAAGAGAAACATGGTGCACATTGGTGTCCTTGCTCGCTGGTCTTTGGTCAGTCAGTCATTTGTTGGGGTTCATCGACGACGAGTACTCTTAGCAGTAGACTGCTATGGCAACAAAAAAGTGGCTAAAGCGTCTACTGATGCCAAAGCTGCAGCTTTCATCGATGTTATCTGTTTAATGAGATTTTAGCTTGAAAACATTTTTAAGTTATTTGTGTTATTTTTGCTTTTTCTTTTGTTTTTATCTTTCTTTTCCGTATGAGATTTGTTTGGTTTTTGTTTTCATTTTTTCTTCCAAGAAAATAGAAGAAAGTTAAAGTGGTGTATGTGTGTGTGTGTGAGGAGGCTGTTAGAGGTGGCTGCAAAAAGATTGTGGATACTTTTTTGGATTTGCTTGGTTTTCACTTGCTTAAACTGTTTGGGTTGGTTGGTCTTTTTTGTTTTTTTTTTTTTTGTAGTGTGCCTTAGTGGTTGACCTCTTAAGTTAAAGACCTGACTTATCGTCATGTGATAAGAGGCACAGGCAGGTGATCTAATTAAGGTTTGTTCTATTTAAGCAACAAGCTGCCAGTGTGTTTTTTTTTTTTATTCTTTTGTTTCAAGTTATTAGAAAAATAATACTGACCGGTTTTGAGGGTATATTAAAAAGCATTCTTATAAATAATGTTGTAAATGAGAGTTAACTTTTTGTTGTCGAAAGAACTCAAATTTTTTTGCAGATTGTTCTTCTGATTAACAAATTTATTTAAAATACATACCTACCTATCTTCAGTGATGTTACTAAGAGGATCACTTATCACATTTTTCGTTATCTCTTGAAATGGAACATTCGTTCAAATCTTGCCCCAAATTATCAGCTTTTTTCCGTCAATGTTTGCAGATATCACAAAACCCGTTTTCGTATGAACATTTCTGAACTTTATCAAATGAATGAATTGGCCTTGATAACTAAAGCCTCATTTGCTTTATGTCATCAATTCTGACAACCAGATCTCTCAATTCTTCCATTTCAAATATGATTTTGTCCAGCTGTGTAGATATCACTTTTAAAGCTAAAGCTTCAGAGCTTTTGAACTTTCCATCTTTGAAAAGAAGAGCTGAAAAAATTTTAAAATTTCTTTTGCTGATCTTGTTTGATTTTTCTCCAAAGTGGAAGTAGGAGTTATTTCTTAATGCCCTAGAAAGACGGCAACTCTATTGCACATTACAGACGCAATAATGTGAAACTTTTTATTGCATAATTTTAGGCATTTTTATATATATATTTCATAGACATTGACAAAAAAAAATGTCCCAATTCGGGGTCCAAAAAACTCTAATTAGCTTTTATGATGCTTAACTCACTATTAATATTGTTTTTAATGTTTTAGAATTTTTCTGACCCTGAATTGGGAAATTTTCGTGTCAATATGTATTTAAAAAATGCCTAAAATCATGCAATGAAAAGTTTCACATTATTGCGACTGTAATGTGCATTACAGCTGCCGTCTGTTTGGGGCATAAGGCTCAACCATTGAACCAAATTTTTTAAGTAGTGTGGTCGTGCCAATTCAGTTTCCATATCTTTCGTTTGGTGCAAGACTGTCATAACTTAAAAAACCAAACTTTTGAGAAAACTGTATTGTATTTGAGTCAATCTTTGTTTAATCGATTAAGATTTGGGTTGACAACTCCGATTTTAGTGAAAATTGTTGAAAAATGAGTATTTGACAAACATATAACCATCCAGTGTACCAGACGGTTTATATGTCCGCTTTTTTATCCGTTACGAATCGTTTTTTTTTTTTTTTTGGAATTTCTCCCGCAAACGCCGATTTTGTCATATTTTCCACCCTCTAAAAATTCTCAAAAAATTGGGAAAAATCTTGTTTGTTTTGTTATTTTTATTAGTTTTAGCCTAAAACCATTTACTAAATTTCAGCGGAATCTGTGATGGTAAGCCCAAATCTTGTTTTGGTAGAAATGAAATATTTCATTGTGAAAGGTGCTATAAAAGTAATGTCATTATGAAAATCTGACATAACTTTTGCAAATAGCATCAAATGTCATTGTGCTTTGACATTTATATTGCGAACAGTTAAGACATTAGCTCATAATAAGCCCAGATATTTTGCGAGGAATAGTTGAAAATGCCATAAATCAAGCATAAATGTGCATTAGCTCAAAAGGTGGTCATTTGACCGACATAATTTTTTCAATTAAATGCCGTTAATTCTGCAAAATAGAGGCGAATTCATATTATGGCATTACTTTTATTCTTTTTTGTATAGGCAAGTAGGCAAAAATTCGCACAGCAACAACAAATTCCGCCTATTTCTCCCACTGTGCATCGTACAAAAAAAAATGTGTATGGCATAAAATGCTAAGAATCGTCTAAAAAATACGTGTAAGTTTTTTGGAATTTTTTGAAAGTATCATTTTTTTTTTTTTGACCACTTTTTGGAAATTAATAAAATGTCTCAGAAAACTCAAAAAAAAAATCACACGTAAGGACTGCGTTCGATAAAATTGTCCCATACAAAATTCAAAAAATCTCTGGAACTAGTAGTCCGATTTTAAAAGTTAGACTCATTCTTGAACCGTCATTTTATTACAATTTTTATAACGTATCTAAAGTTTTAATAATATTTTTTTTTACAATTTTTTTGTAACTTTTCTGACACTCCTTCCATTAAGGATTTTATGGTATTATTTGATAACTTTCTAGCTGCTGAACACAACTTTTTTCGAAAATTTTTAGCATCCCTGGCAACTTTTTTTATTGCCTTTATCTTTTTTTTGACCAAAGCCCAGTATCTTTCAATTGGCCAGAGTTCTGGACAGTTTTGAGGATTTGCTTCACGAGGCACCAAAATCACATTATTTCTTGAGTACCCCTCCAAGGCCAATTTACTATAATGACAAGATGTTAGGTCTAGCCAAAAGAAAGTGTAAGCTTCATCCTTTCGTAGGAAAGGCTTAAACTTTTTTCCAAGCATTCCTTAACATAGAATTCGGAGTTTACTGTTCCAGTGGTTACAAAATAATTGCTCCTTTTACCACAACTGCAGTGTGCTTGCCAAACCAAGAACTTACGAGGAAATTTTGACTGCTTTTTTGACTTAAGCTTTTCGTCCGCATTCCCCCGCGAGTTTACAGTGTAAAATTTTTGGCCTGGAAGCAGCGTAAAATCGGCTAAGACATACGTTCTGTCGTCCATGATGCAGCATTTGAATTTATGGAAAAAAAATAATTTTTAATGTTATGGCGTGGTGTTTTGCTTTTGTGTTCTTTATAGCATTTCTGTCAGAAATAAACGTGTTCAAACCAACCTCCTTTTTGGCCTTGCGAACTAAAAACTCGGAACACTTTACCATCTGTGCAAATTTTTTGCATGAAATGTTGGAGTTCTCTTCAAAATTGTGACGAAGTTCTTCTTTTTGTTTTGGTCACGAATGCCTTTTTTTTCGCGGAACCTGGCTTTCGAAACACATCCAAGTCTTTCTTAAATTTTTTCAGAACTCTTGATACCAATTTCACATTAACTTAGCTTTTCCGAGCAATTCTATTGGCAGTCTACCCCGGGTGGTCTCCAAAAATTTTTATTATAGGCTTTGAACTTATAGCTCGTTTGCCATTTTTAAGTAAATATGACTGACTAGGGACAAAATTTGAAAACCATAGTTTTGGTACATTCAATTCAAAGCCTACTGTGAAAACAAATTTTGAATTGAGTAATTTGAAAACAAGTTATTGGATAAAATGTGTGGGACAATTTTATCGAACGCAGTCCTTATCCCTAAGGCGATTCCAAATATTTTATCCCATACGCATTTTTTTCGTAGGATGCTTTGTTGTTCTCTGCTACTGAAAAAAGAATTGTACGGCACACTATATGTTAATAACTTTTGAACCAATACCGTTTACCCCAATTTTTATCTGGGTTATTGTTCCTAAACATATGGAGAGTGCCCACATATTTTTTATAATTTTCTCAGAAGCGGAGAAGTTGCTTAAATTTCTATTTAGTTTAAATAGAGATTTTCAACAATAAATGAAAAAGTTTGCTCCAAAAAATAATAATTTTATTCCCTCGTCTATTTTAGAAAAAAAAAAAAAAAAATAACATAAAATTAATTTTCTTGAAAGCCTTTTTTACGTTTTAAAGTTTAAATTCTTAGATGGCTCACTTGAGAACTTTTTTGCCATATACTTAAGGGCTATTGAATGCTGCACCTTTTCCCAGATCTTTTTTGAATCTTATCTTATAGTCCTCCTATTCACTCATCATAAGAATCGCATTCTCTATAAAAAAGTTAAAGCCAATTTATATAAGATTGTGAAAATTTTCTCGGTACGATCTGAGAAATTGTAAATTAAAAGCACTACCTACTTTTTATTGATTAGTGATTTGGAAATTTTTCCAATTTAATATTTCAATGAAATGTGCATTTCAAATCTGCCCACATTTTTCATTTCATAATAAAAATGCAATATTGTCATCATCGAGCTGTTCAAAGGTGAACCGCTGTGCATAAAGTAAATAATTCAACTTCATTGCAATAATTGAATGTAAATGAATTTCTATTTTTAAGGAAGAAAAATGCTAAACTTTAAACAAAAAAAAAAAAAAAAAACGAAGGAACTGCAAGATATAAAAATTGCATGAGTACCGAACATTCTTTTGAAATGAACATGCAATGCATGTTATGAAATCAATGGCATGTTGCAGGTGCATTCAGCAGGGAGGTAGAAAAAAGGTTTAAAATGGAAACATCAAAAATGTTAGAGTTCATGCTTTCACCGACCGCCCACTGTCAAAGAATTTAAGCTCAATATTAGAACGTTGACAATATTGTGGAAAAATTCTTATAAATAGAATTTCACCATAAATTCTAACGATAAAATGAAACATGTGAAAAAACACATATTAGCTCACATGCGCGTTCAAACTCACACACACACACGTATCAAGTGTTGCCACTGCAAAGTAATCAAACGTCAAATGACCGTAGAACACGTTTTAATTTACTTCAGTTTATTACAAAAACAAAAATACAAAAAAGAAATTCTTTTGAAGGTTACTCATA